>VZRQ01008680.1:1085269-1203499 GCA_013397975.1 Machaerirhynchus nigripectus | reverse complement strand
TGTTTGTTTTTTTTTTGTTTCAGTATGAAACAAAATTTTCTACAAAAATTAGGAAAACGAGCAAGCTGAATGGAAAAAACCAGAAACAATCAGCAGACCCCACTTGTGTTTTCTTAGAAGCTTATCGAAAGCAATATGTTTCCAAGTAACATTTTGCTTTTAGTGAATCAGCATTTTCTGATGAAAATACATTTTATTGCAAAATGTCTGCTCCATTGACACATAATCCTGCACATGTCATAAGAAATGAAAAGGGTTGAGGGTGAATGGGAACAGGGACCTCCAGATCTGGATCTACTGCTTGAACTGAAAGGCTCCTAAATGAACAGCTATTATAGACTCCTGTGCATGTTCGAACCCTCAGAGGGAGATATTAATTAAATGCATGTAACATGTTTCTTTTCCTGACTGATAAAATGTCAGGCTTTGAATTAGCTTGACGACGACAATGCTTATGATTCAGAAATGGAAATTTGCTTTTCATTATTAAGAAAACCACTGTACTCCAACACTCACTTGAAAGAATCTATTTCTACCAACACGTCTGCTGTTAAATTCCCATGCTAGAATATTTGTTAGAAATTAACATTAAAATGGAGACTACACATAATCAAAGCAAATCTATCTAATTTTTTCTCTGCGTGTGCATTTCCAATATATCTATCTCTGTAAAATCCGAGTAGCAGATAATACTGAATTTAGTATGACATCATATGCATTTCAAACAGATCACAGGCTCATCACCATACGATTATGCTTTTCCTAACAAATCACGGACTAAAAGGCCTTACTGGAAATAAAAATTTCAAAAAGTAATAGTACAGTGAATAAGAAAAACAAATCACCTCATACTGTGACTTTATTTTTTTTTAAATGTTCTGCTCTTTTTCTCATCTAGCTTGCTCCTGCACATAAATTGTTCTTTGAAGACCTATTTTCTCTAGTACTGGCTAAAATAAGCAGAACAGTTACAGTCAACAATATTCTGCCCACTTTGCCAGAGCCTTCATAATTTATGTCTAACCTGGATAGGAAAAGCCCTTATAAATTTCAACAAATGTCTCATTAATTAACACCCCATCTCCCTAAGCCACAGAGCAGCTGGTGAAAGGAATTGTGTAGGTTGCTTCTGTAGATATAAACTAGGTCAACAAGAGGGATCCATACTCACTATTGCAAGCTGATATTTCTCTGGAGGGTATTAATAGTTTCTCGGATCTTTCAGCTTAGTCTCATAACTGTAGAAAGTCAACAGTATAAAGCTGCTCAGCCAATGCACTTAAATTAAATAAAAATAAAATAAAAAAATCCAAAATGCAATGCAAGTTTTCTTTGCAATCTGATGCAATGGGTCAAATCCTGAAATCCTTCCTTAGGCCTTTAGCCAAGACAGTAGGAGACTTTCTGTTGATTTAAATGAACTTTGTATTTCAATTTTTTTCTGGTTAGTACTTGATCATGCAAACTCTTTACTGATTACACTATATATTCATGGAGAGTCTGAAGTCCTTAGTCAGGCAACTCTTTCTTCTTGCCTGCATGATAAATTATCTAGAGAGCATTGTTCTCTGCTCCTTTCTAAATACTCCTTTAGCCTATTCAGCATGCTAATTTTAGGGTAATTTATTTTTTGTATAACTGTGCATAACTCTAATAAAATTAAATTTAAAATATAAGTTTGGACAGCAAGGAATTAATATTGTGGGTCTATCTAATGCAAGGACTGAATACAAGGTGGAAAAATGAGAGGAAGAAAATGCCGGGGAAGCATTTCCCTTGCTATAGATGTCTTGCATATGAAAACCTTGTCTGAAGTCATCTGAGGAGGCAGACAGGCAATTTTCACCTATTCTTAGTGTTAGTATATACTATATCATGATGGGATGCAGGGAAAGGAGAGGAGAACGCAGTGGCTAGCGGGGAAAGATTAGCATACAAAATTTAAGCAGGATCTGATAGCAGGAGGAGGGAGTCACTGGGCAGGCAGAGCAGAGGAAGACTTTTCCATGCTGGCAGACTCATTTCAAAAAGGTGCAGAACCAAGAGTGTAAGACCAAAATAAATGATAGCAAGAGGGCGAGCATTTATCAGAAAAGAGGGAGAGCAAGTAGGGGATACAGTGGGATGTGAAAACAGCAACGCAGTCAGGAGTGAAGCCATAAAGCTCCTCGGAGGAGATAATCCTGCCTCTAGTGAAGTCAATGGGAGTTTTGCCATTGACTTCAACAGGGTCAGGATTTCACCCGGGGAGTGTTAATATGATGTGGAAAGAGATAGGAAGACTGGGGAGATACTCAAGAGAGAGAGCAACATGGCCATAGCATATAACATTAGCATATTAATGGCTATGGCTCTTTTATTTTACAGCTCTGTATGAAGCATAGAGACTATAGGAACTTTGAGAATACTAATATGTCCCTCATTATTAACTAATGCAATGTCAGAAATCCTCCAAATACAGATCCCCCGCCCACCCCTGCCACTATCTCCCTCTGCAATATCTCATGAGGGAGCTTGAGTCAGACTAATTTTGGTATTAAAACAAAGTCAGAACAAATATCTTCATGTCCAGTAAGCCAAATGTATTGATTGAATCCAAGCTGACCACAAAATTTAATTGCAGGTCCTGAATTATTTGAGGTTAGGAAAAGTTACATTATAGTTCCTGAGTTAAGCTAAATAGATCAAGACTTTTTGTCTTGTAAAAGAACAACCTAGAAGAGGGATAAGGAGGTCAGAGATAGGTCTTTAACATCCTGACTGGCCTGGAAATGGCAAAGAGATAATGAGTGTTCACTGTCTCCAGTAATGCAAGATTTAAAAGTCATCAAAGGAAACTAGCACGGGGTATATTCAAAATGAACAAGAGTTCTGTCTTTGTAGCACAAAGGCAACTTGCAAAATTCCTTGCAATATGATTTAGGGCTGGTTGTATAGTTTCAAAAACAATCTATGCAGAAATTCATGGAAGAAAAACAGAATGAGAGTTATTCAATGCACAGAGACCTTTTGTTTGAGGAGTTTCTGAGCCACGGGGATTTTTTTCTGAAAAACAGCACAGAAGTTTACAAAAATATGCTTGCATTGTTCCCAGGACATCTGCTTATACCAGAGAGCACACAGGGTTACACAGTTCTTAGGTCCAACATGGTGTAGCAATTCTCTGTTCTAAGACAACAGAGGCAAATTTATTTATATAAAGTCTACATTTCTTTTTTTTTCCATTTTTTATCAAATATTCTGGGTGTACCAGGTGAGGGATAAAAGTGTCTGCAGGTAAAGGATGGGTTTGTCAGAATAACTCCACCGGGCAGCTCTGGAAGGTTTAGCTCTGCCACTGCTCACTAAAAGGAGACGAGGGTGCCAAGAAATCGACAGGTTTGTTGGCTGGGATTTTGCCTTCTACTGGAAATTCACTTAGGAGCTAATCCAAAGCCAACTAAGTCAATGAAAAACTCCCATTAAGTTTAATGGGTTTGGGATCAGGCCCTTAAATCATACGTAGGCAGCTAAATCTGCCAGTCCTTTAGAGATGCATAAATTTACCTGCTATTCCCCAAAGCACAACTGCATCCCTCCAACACCTGTCTGACAGAACTATTGCATATAATAAGAAAACCTTCCGGAATCACAAGTAAGCTGTGAACACCAGCCTGCCACCAATCTCTTCTGATGCCGAGGTAGTTAGTACCTGGGACTGCTAAAAAACTGTAATCAGGGATGGTGCTGAGATATGAAATACAAGTATTCCATCTGTTTAAGCTGAGCAGCTCACAAAACATTAGCCAACTGCTAAGTTGCTGCTTTTCTACAAACTGAGTCATCCTCATCACACATTCCGCTGGGTTTTAAATGATTGACAGGAAAAAAAGCTAAGAGAAGCAGCTATTTCTTTACATTTAGCTGGTTTGTCAGGGCATTTGAAAACTTCTGGATTAAGGTGAAAATGCTTAAGGATTAAGTGGGGAGTGAAGGGAAAGGGAATGAAAACATTTTAGTGCTGTGAATTTAGAAGTCAAGCAGACACGCTCAGGAGAGCTAGCAAGACCTTTACCAATGTGCTGTATCTAATCAACAATATCATTTAGAGTTTTCCACTTTATGGAGGAGAAAAAAGTAATGTTTGAAGGTTTCTCTTGCCAGCACTCTATCTCATCAGGGCCTTAATATACTCAGCATGTGTTTTGCAAAATGAGATTTTGCAAAAATCAGGGTCACCCCTTGCACCCAGGCAAGAGGTATTAAAAGATATTCATCTTTACAAAGAGTGTCCTGAAATGATGGAAATAAATATAAGTCTCAAGAACTTTCAAGAGAGTTACCAGGGGCTCGATCACACCAGACAGTTGTGAATCATAACAAGAGGTGTCTGGGAATGTATTATTCAAATGGAAGTGCTGATATTGATAATATTCACATTTAAAAGACTACTGTGAATTGTTTTAATGTTGCTCATCACATGAATAGCAGGCAAAAAAAGAGGTACCTTTCTGTACTCCTAACTTCTTCGCACTGTTGTAGGCAAACTGACTTGAGTGGGTCACGAAATAATGATTTCATTCCTTGGCCTATTGCAGGTGTCTGGTAATGTTTTGAGTATTTGGTTTTCTGTGTTTATTTCCGCCTCTAATATTTTTGGGCAGGAAAGAAAAAAAAAAGAGAGAAGAAAAATCACATATGATCAGTTTTACAGAGAATACTGGATAGCTCTGTCGTGTAGCAGGAGATTAAAACATCTTCCACTAACCGTGGAATCTTGGTTTGGAAGACTACAGGAAAAATTAGGGAAGTTTTTCAAATGCTTGAAGTAAGCTTAAAGACCCCAGGGAGGAAAAAGGCAAGTAGGAAGAACAAGAAGATTTAATATTATCACTTGTAGGAAGATGTTGCTTTTGCAGAGACCCCCAGAGCTGAAAAAAAAACCAAACCAAAACAAAAAAGGAAATAGTGAATCATTAATTCTCAGCTCAGTTGTTTTCTTTCATGTTTGCTATTCAGAGTAAGTATTTTATGCCCATTCTGGGACTGGAAACGTTTATATACACAGTAGCAGCAGCATCAGCATCATAATAAATTAATAATTTATATTTTAAAAAAACCCTTGCACATTTTATAAAAAAGTATACAGGTATTGCTGCATTTGCTCATGTAAAGGACCACAGCAAATCTCTGCCTAGAAAATGTCCTGAGGTTTAGGGAAAAAAAAACTGTAGTTAGCTCAAGACAATTACCACCTATGAATAAAAGTTTGACGTAATTTCAATTTATTTGTAAAGATTGATTCATGTAATGCACAAAAGTAGTAGTTATGATTCAAGCATCTCTCTATCACAGCAGATTATTTCTGAATTTTCTTGCTGGGGCAATATCTGAAGACTACCAGGCAGCTCAGATTTCGGGTGGTGTGGCTGCTAACACCAGGTTTTAAGGAGCAGTGCTGATTCCCTTAGTGCTCCTCACAGCCTCTCAGGGCCCATGTCCCAGTTACTTCACGGGTCTGTCTAGAAATTCTTCTGCTCTCATGGCAGAGATGTAGAAATATGCTTTAAGGGAGATGAACCCTATCCTGAGGATATCCCAGAGATAGCATCTTCACTCTGAAACCTGCTTCCCTTCAATCCCAACAAGAAAAAGCTCCCTGGCTCCTCTCTGAGCGACGCAGGCTTATGGGCACACTACTGCAACAGGCATCCTCCACCGAGCACCAGTTCAGGGTCTGCTTTTTCAGGAAAGAAATTAGGCTGATTCTTCTACCCCCCTCAAAAAGCCCAGCCTGATACTGTATATGTCAATGAGTTTGTTGGATTTTATTTTTTGAGGTACCTGCTTAAAATAATGGGGCCAAAAAAAGGCAAAACTAGGGGCTGGAAACACCGCATAAACTTGATTTGCTAATCAGCCAATCTGCACCCTTCCAAGCCCTGTAAAATACATCTAGGTTAACATTATTAAATCCCACTTAAAAATAGGTAGGTTTTGTTAAGTGTGGCATGATTTTTACTGGGTGTTCTGCTCAGCCTGGATTCTGGACCTTGGGAAACACATGTAAGTACACGTATCACTTGCTGAAGTAGCCACCTGCCTTCAACCCTCTATCAGGTTCCTGCCCATTCCCACATATTAGCAGAGAGGATTTTTTCTTGTTTTAATCTGCACATTGCACATGCATTTAATTTTACATAAAAATGCATGCATAATTAGGCATAGCAGCGATGAAACATTCCCATTTGGAAATGTCCTGCCCAAACCCACACAATTCAGTGTGACATTTGGTACCAAGGTTTTTTACTACATGACAGTCCATTATCCATTAGTTTTGAATCTCTCCTGTTAAATGCCTTGTTTCGGTTAGAAACTGCACAGTAGGAAATTAAAACATGTTGATAGATTGGAAAGTTATTAAGCTTCCTTGCAGTGTTAAGCAAGAATTTACAAGAATTCGCTCTCCAGATTTATCAGGGATATATTTACAGTACTTGAGTAAGTGTGAATATTACTCACTGGAGATATTTAGTCACATACTGTATCTCTCTGAAGGGAGACCATATTGCATTAAATGTCTCCACCATGTTCTGTAATTTGAAAGATAAATCCTTGAGTGCTGATTAGTCATATATTGATACAGAACATCTATTATTTTGGGTCTATAAGAAGATTTTCATCTCTGTAATATTAATTTCTTGGCTATCATCATGCTTTTTCTTAGCAACCATCTTTCATTATCATAACTCAGGCCACTCGATATTGTTAAATTTCCTCATGTACAGTGCCAGAAATGGCACTGCAGGTGGGGGAGGTAAATCTTACTTAAATTAAATGGTTTGGTGTGGGCTTAAAACAAGAGCAGATATTGCTAAGGTTTTGTGTGAAGTTTTTCCAGTGACACATTTTGTGGCATTAAGGAAAAAGCTCAGACTTGCAAGGACTCCATTTCTACATCCGAAAACTGGGTTGTAATGTAATTTCCCAGTGACATGGGCAGATGTTGTTTTTATTCCCAAATTATTATGTAATATATTAGTTAAAATAAGGTCCCATTGCTAAGATCAAAAATAGTATGTAGCACCTCAACTCCCACTGAATTCAAGTATCTGGCTTTGCTTGGGTATCTGGTAAGGAAAAAAAATAGGTGCTCTGTCTTGCATGTGTATTCTGGTCTAGTTATGAAATACAGGCAGCAATGGTGACCAGAATAAAACCTCAATTTACCAAAAGAAAAGATAAAATAATTTTGATCCTTTTGTAGGTAGTGAGAAATATCAGCTATTTCTGATACACACGAGCTTTACTCAATACTCAAAGCCAAAATAGCTCTCCTAGTCCCATAGCTCAAAGTTGAAGTTAGGAGCAATTTTTAAGCATTGATTTTTGACTAACCGACAGTGTAGCACTACATTTTTCTGTCTTTAAATCACAGCTGGGAATGCTATTCTCAAAATACTGTGGTTGAGTAAGAATCAAAGTTCCATGGAAAGTTACTTTTCACAATGCAATATTGTTCCTATACATTAGAGAAATATCAGTTCTCTTCGTCTCTCTTCAGCCCGCTTGTCAGCAGGAAAAATTGTCACTTTTTCAGTTTTTCTCATTCTTTCCCCTTTCCATTAAAAAGCAAACAAACAAAATCCCCAGTAAAATAACTGCCCACTAACAAAATCCACACAGGGACCCTCATTTACTTCTCTCCAATGCAAAAGTTTTGCAAGTGTCTCAGCAAGAGGAAGATTTACTTTTCTTCCCGGAGCACAGACACAGCAAAGGTGTTTGGTGCCGGATGCCCTGGTACTGCCCTCCTAACACCTCTCAGCTGTGAGACAGAGGGAGTCAGACCTAGGATCTCATCCCTGCTCCTTTCCAAACCTCATCTCTCCGAGGCAGCAATGATCACCACAGCGTAGGCAGCTCCATGTCTTTTGTCATCAGAGAAGCTGCTCTAACACCAGCAATTAATTTCTCCTATTGGGACATCAGGGGCTTCCAACAGTTCACAAGCACAGCAAAATAGATAGCAAGACTCCAATTTTCTTCCATGAACTTTCTAGGTCAGAAATCAGGTTTTAAGGGCACAGGAGATCATACTGTCTGGCTTGCTCTATAATCCTGGAAAAGAGACCTGTACTAGGCTGACCAGCTTGTGAATCGAGGCCACTGTTTTCCTTCAGTTGGTCCTGCAGAAAAAATAGATTTTTCTTTGGGCTGAATGCTCAGAATTCTTATGGAAAAAAAAGGTGAAAAAAGAGAATGGAAACAAAAAGAAAAGGGGAATGGAGGGGGAAGGGGAATGGAGGGGGAAGGGGAAGCGAAAGGAAAAAGGGAAGGAGAAGGTGAAGCGGAAGAAAGAGGGGAAGGAAAAGGGGAAACGAAAATAACTTTTACTGTGTTAAACCCAGATGGATATAAGCCTGCTATAATTTCACACGCAAATCTTAACCTTTCCTCCCTCAGCTCGACCAGACTCCTGTAGTTCACAAAATGTTATCACAACCGAGTTGAGCTGGCTGCACACTCACGGCCCTCTGAGCACTCAGACCAGTGTGAGACAAACCAGCTGTGCCAAATCCTGAGCTGAAGCATTGCCATGAGGTTCATCTGGTTTAGATCAAAGGGCTATAGGGTGACTCTCATCAGAAAGTGCTGGGAATAGGAGACCTTAAACCTTTTGATTCCCGCAGTCCCTCAACCTCCAGATAAATTAAAATATTTAATCAAAATCTAATGGCAGTGATCTTGTTTGTGGAAATGCTTTATTATCCTGTGCATTTTAACCACAATCTGCCTGGTTCCTAATGCGACCTAAAGAACTAGTCGGCATTTATTACAAATGCAAGGCAGAAAGCTTCTGGCTCAGCAATCAATCACTGACACAGAGGAATTGCTCCTCTCCAGGTGGGGAACCCATCCAAAAACTAAGAAAAATAATCGGGCTAATTAATTCTTATCTGCAAAGAGCAATTAGATAAATGACCTAAAAACAGGCCTGTCACCCCTAGTGAGGTGCTCGGCTTCGAAATAGAATAATGTCTCTTTGCCAGGCCATCTCTGCAGTGAAATGGAGATCACAGGGAGGAAGGGGAAAAGACGACATGTGGGGAGGGAATGGACTGATAGGGGAGTAGGTTAATTAGAGCTGAGACCAGCCATGATATAAAAAAAAATTAAACCAAAGCTCTGCACTCGGGTAGATTTGCTGTGATCCCATCACCTTCACAGCTCTGCCTTTGTGCAGCCAGAGGTACTAAGGAGAGTGAAGCCACGTCTCCAAGCTACTTTAGAAGAGGAAAACCACTCACCAGGCTTGTCCACCGCTGCATTGCATTTCACCTTGGTGAGTGGCATGCCTGACATGGCACTCTTATTAACTCTGAACTGTGTGTCTGTGGCATGGAGTGATGGTGCCAAAGTGAGATGCAGAGTACTCTGCTCCAATTAGTTTGCTCCTGCAGATTTCTTCTGGTCTAGTCAGGAAATGTGCAATGCAGAAAGATTCAGGAGTGAGCCACGTTAATCTCAGCAGCACAAGTGAGAAGGCAACAAGACTGTTTGCACAGCAGACTTTTGGTCAACTGGGTATCCCTAACAAAAGTCTTGTTCTCCTTTCAGAAGTCTCATAGCCAGGCAAAAACCAGGAAGGGTGATGAAAAGAGGAGAGAAAGGGCTTTGGGATATAGTAAAGATAATATTAAGAACTGGTTTTTGCTCTCCTGTTCACAGAAATGTTCCTTGCTCAGTGGCACAAGGTACCTTTTCCCACATCCTGCTGTTCTGCTTGCTTATGTCATGACACCGTGCCATGTCCGATGGCAGGAGACAAAGAGAGATATTGAAGTAATTGATTCAGGCTTATTGAAGTATTTACAGAAATAAGCCTAAATGACCAGACAGAAAATACTAGAGCAGTCAGATTAAAACAGTCCAGTCCAGTTATAGTTAATCAGGGCTTTAGCCTCCAAGGAGCTGATTTGAGACTAACAAAGCGTTTTCCAGCTCCCAAACCCCATGGCAATCACAGTACTCCTGCCTTGGAGCTGTTAACAATACCAAATACAAAAGTAAATGCAAGTCTGCAGATAGTTTTACTGTTTCCAAGATCCAAAGCTTCTTACAGTAAAAAAAAGAGTAAAAAATCACTGTCCCCAAGGCTGCAGATGCTGGTAAGAGACCTTTGTCTCTGTCTGAAACCTTGGGTGACCAAGGTTCCTATAATTTATACAAAGCAGATGCCTGCTTAAATGCTTTACTCAAAGCTGTCATGGCCCCTACATCCAAGCAGTTAACAATAAATTACAAGGACTAATGGATTAGATTAAGATGCATGAAAACATTGTATGTATTCTGAAGAACGATACTTCACCTACCAAAAAAAAAAAAAGAAAAAAGAAAAAGCCCTGTGAATGTTTGGAAAGGAGAAGAGATATATATTCCAGCTAAGTACTTTGCTGCTTGCATTGGCTGAAATGCGGCGGCACAACAAAAGCAACCATCTGTGTTTAAACACAAAGGAAGAGACAAGCAAGTCTGTGTCAGTTTAAATTTATATTTTCCCTCGATGATGCTAATGTGAGGTTTAAGGCAGAGCAGAGCCCACAGGATGCCTAAGGATGTTTCTGGAAGATGGATGCATGTGTGGAAGATGGACCGCTCCAGCCCAGGTGTGAGCTTCTGCAGGACTGGGGATGTTTTGGGGAGAAGGTTTGCTGCAGGAGTAGGATTCCTTCCTGAGCTTGTGTCCACTTTGTAAACTTTGCCAGAATTCAGAGAATAAAGGTGAATAAGTTTCACTTATTTGCTGCATATATATTTTGCAACATATATTAAAATGAGCAAGACTCCAGGCACAGGCTGTTGAGGGGGTATAATTGGAATAGAAATATCTTCTCTTCATTTTTTGCTAAGATGCAGGGAAGTTCTCAAGAACTGTAAATTCATACATGGGTGCAGTCCAGAGTGGATACTTGCTAACACTGCTGCATAATAGAAGTGCGGGGAGAATCTGAAAATAACACAGAAAAAAATGAAAAAGTAGCTGGGCAATTCGCGGGCCAATTGGTGTTTTCAGATAGTGTCTTTACAGGAAATGCCAGTGGCACATTATCCAAACTTCCCAATAGAAAGATTGAATGGTGCAAATAAACACAGATTCACTAATAATTTAATTAAATTTAGTAAAGAAAAATCAAAGTGTGAAAACATCCGAACCACAGTCTTCCTGCCAAAGTTCTTCCCTTTTATTTCTGAGCCTGCTTTGACTTTTTTAAGAAGGGCCAAACCAAGACTCATTCCTATCTTATCCGGAGGAGGTTGACTGCACCATATTCGTAATATTCATGCCAACTGGAGCTACTTGGAATTGAAAAATTTGGGGGCAGCTGGTACAGAAATGTCCTCAACCCACTGCAAATGTCTGCAAGGACTGTTTCCTCTACATGCATCCTGTACAAGGACTGGGAGTCAGGAGAAATACCTTTTTTTTCTTTTGTATCTTTCAACCAACTCACTTATGTTTAATTTATACAGAAGTAGGTACAACCTCCTTCAGTACCAGAGCGTTGGGGTGTTTTTAATGAATAACTTACAAGAAACAGTCACCTGCTAACAGGTCAGCCTCCCTTTTGTGTTTCATTCTAGTTTCATTAGTAAAGAGAAAAAGGGCCTTTGATTGAATTAATGGAAATAGAACCACAGGGTCTAAATTATAAAGTATCCAGTGGTTATTTCTCGTAGCTCCTACTTTCAACTGGGACCGTGATTTTTATCATCTCATGCTCAAAGCTTTGGTGTTTGACTGTCTTGGACTGCAACATGGAAAGGTTTTGCTTTAGCAGAAATCACATTTCATCTTCTCTCTTCAGTGATGCAGCCAAACAGCCTCTGGTTTAAGGCTATCACCCCTACTTGATCCCTGAGCTGCTGGGGTTGCTCTCGACAGAAACTTCTGAGCAGACTCCCTTTGGTTGTTTGCTTTTTTCTCCCCTCCACTTTCCTCCTCCTCATATCCCTGAACAACCACCTTCCAGCGAGGGGCTATTTTTATTTATGTATTTATTTCTTTCCATTGAATCTGCAATATCTGGAGGTGGCTACAGGCAGGACACAGAGCCATATGCTCGGCCTAACTTATATAAACAGCGTCCTGGGTGACAGCCTTTCCTAGCCCATCTGCAGCTGCCAGGGAATCCATTATTTTTCTGGTCCCCTGGGGAGAAAAAGTTCTTGAGCATCATTACTCCTAGGCAAATGTAACTGACTCCACCATGCACCCTAATTTGCTTGCCATAATTATAGGTCGCTCACCCCCCTTTGCTATTTATAAACCCTTTTTATTTATTTTTTGTACTTATCAATAATGAATGGAGGCTAGTGAATCATGGGGCTGTAAATTTGAATATTATGAAAATGCTAATAACAAGGTATCATAGGCAGCAGAACCCAGGTCTTATCAGCTGGTCAGATGCTCTATTAAGCAGCCAGTGAGGAGTTCAAGCAAATTGGTTATGTTAATGTCCTGTAGTACTTGGGGAAGACGAGGAGTTAGCAATTAATTTTTTTTTTCCTTCTTCTTCCCAGGCTGCAAGCCGACAAGGCAAATTTATATTCCTCCTATTCTATGGGACCCCAGCTTGCAAGGATGGGCAAGGTGAAAATGCAAGGGGCTACCAAGAGCTTTCTGAGATCTAACTGAATGGTGCAACTGAAAAAGCTGCTGGGAGGGTGAGGGGGCGAGCAAGGAATAAATAAATAAATATATAAATAAGCAAGCAAGCCCCAAAACAATGGGAATGAGGCATTCTTCCCCATTCATTCAGCTGACAATGCTTTTGCAACTTAAACCTGTTTTATTAATTATGTTTGACATTTCCTTAATTAGTTTCATTTACATCCCATCAGCCCCTACCAGACGATTGCCCCATACATCATTTCACCAGAGGACTGAGATGCCTACAGAATTACAAAAACACCCCCCCTCACTGCAACCCTCAGTAACTCATCACTGTATATTTCACAGATTCTGAGAATTAATCTTTTCACCTCCTATTTTTCTTTAAAATATATGGACATTTCATCTTTTTTTTCTTTTATTATTATTATTATGAAATTTTCAAAGGAATGTGATGCAGGACTAAATTTCTAGTTTCCTTCCATACATACAATTTGCTTTGTTTTACAGTTTTTAGGTATCCTGACACTGACAAAATATGGACTCTAGTGAAGGATCCAATTCCATGGACTCTGTCCTGACTCCAGAGCCCTGCTAGTCACCCCAGTACTTTCTTCAGTTCGCCCTAGAAACCCACAATATTTTAATTCATAGACAGATTCTTGCTGCCCCCACAGTTGTTATGCAGTTTTTCATATATTGATTAATTTCTACAGAAGCCACGACAGAGTTTTTACAACTTGAGTAAGAATGAAAGGATTTTTTTTGTTGTTTCATGCCGTTGCTCAGAGCTCTCTCTGGCGTGTTTGTCCTACCTCTCTCTCCATCCCCTCCAGGGGCTGGTGTGCGCGCTGTCACTTTGCTCGTTGAGCAGCCAGACACAGGACTGGCATTAGAGCCAGGCATTTTGGAAGTACACAGTATTTTAAAATCAGCTCAGAGCATTGTGCAAAGAACAGTGCAAGTCACAGCTTAGCACGAGGAGCACGGAGTGCTTTCAGTCTGGAAGCTGCACAGCCCAAATCGCACGGTACTGCCTCTGGAAATCCAATCTCCGGCCGAAGCAGAGCCCTGCACGCCCGACCTGGGAGCCACCTGGCAGGAGGCTGGACCTGCCGCCCGCTTGGGCTGTCAGATGCCTGGTGCAGAACCCGGCTCTTCTGTCCAGCACTCAGCACAGAGCGACTGACTGTTCCTGACTGGGGTAAAGTGACAACCTGTTTTTGCTAATCCCAGAACGTGCTACCAGGAGCTGTCATTTCAGAGTCATCACGCTCTCTGTTGATATCACTGAAGTTAATCATGCAGAAGGAAAAAGCTTGTATTAAAGCAGATAATTATTCCCCAGTTCCTTAATAATACATGCAAAGGAAAGTGATTCTTATTGTCTTGGCAAACTGTGATATTTCAGCACATTTTCTGCTTAATATTGATGCCCAGGTATCGTTTCTCCTTTATGCCACCTAGATCAGGGTTATTGCACTGTGCAGTGCCTGAAAGGTTTCTTTACTGTGGACTGCTCTACTTTATACTCAGCCCATACTTATGGTGTAACATTGGCACAGTGGGAGCTGACTGACAATAAGTAACCTGGTTATCTTGATTGATTTGAGAAGTTTATCCAATTAAAAACGCAGATGAGGAGATGTTGTCCCTATCCAAACACCTACCCATCCTTGCAAGGGCTGTCCAGATCTGTGTGTAACAGCAGTGCAGGGATTTGCCAGCTCAAGTCCTCCCAATACAAATACCAGATGGACTTACAAGCCACAATAAAAGAAATATTAATGCAACATATGGAAATATATTCACTAAAAGAAACAGACTCAAAGAAATATTTATGTGCTTGCTTTCTCAGTGGGACTCATTTGCTAGGGCAAAACTTGCTGCAGTCTCTTAACCACGCTGCTCAGCCCTTTTGGCTCTGGGGCCAGATCACACGAAGCCAGGCAGATATTTCTGAGCTTTCAACAGGATCCAGATGTCACAGATGCTCCTGGTGCTCTGTCTGCTCCAGCCTTCACATGGATGGCCCTAGACTGGGCTATAACCAGCTGTCTCCTCAAATTAAGTCTGCCCAAAACTTTAAGCCTTCACTTTAATAAAATTCTCTCGGCCCTCAACCCTCGGAGGACAGGCAAAGGGGAGAGAGATGGGGGAATAACGTTCTCGTTTCACCTCAGAGGTTATTACATCTGTGCTTTGGGAAGCAGCAGACATCAGGGCTAGCGTTCCACAGTTGGACTAGACATAGAGAAAAAATCTTGCAATTTGTTCTGAAACCAGAGAGATTTCATCCTGTTTTGGAAGCCTTCCAGGTAAAAGCCATGTCTGGGACCCTCTCCAGATTTTCTGCAAAGCACTGGCTGTTTCATTTCCAGATCATTTCAATCCTCAAGATCAAAGGGAGCCTGATTTTAAAAGCAGGAATTAAGTAGTGGTGAAGAAGAAGGCAGTTTTAACTTTGCTGTAACCATGCACACGATTCGCAGAGGAGTTTCATCAAAAAGTTTCGGGGGTGCTGGTTTGTTTTGTTGTATGTTTCTTGCTTCACTCCTTTCCTTGTTCTCTCTTATCTTTGATCCAAGCATTTCCCCAAGACACTGCAAGAACATGGGTGTGAGGGGAATACGAAGCAGATTGTAGGGAAGTTGATAAGTCCCATTCAAAATTTGCTGCTGTTCTCCTTTCTCAAGAATTCAGCTCAGAAGCAGTTCAGAGGAAATTTGGAGATGAAGATGGGGGATGAAATACATATCCATGCAGGACCACAAACTGCCCTGGGTGTTGTTCGGGCTCTGGCTTCACACAGTGGTTCTTTCTGAGTGAGGTTGGATGCTTTTAATAATGTCCTCTTCTGTTGTTGATGCTCTTTCATGGCAGGTTAACCTCAAAGGGTTTAGATCATTTCCCAGCCTTCCTGCTTGGATTCCACTACAAACACATGAACACAAACCCCAAACCCTCCAGTTCAATTATGCATAGTTAAAAACCTCCACTAAAGTAGTTTGGTAGATTTATCAGATGCTGCTGGGGCTTCAGATTTATCTCAAATAGCATCAAATGGCCAAAAAAGGAAAAAAAAATCAAAATATTTTTCTGTCACATGCTGTCATACATTGTCAGGGAACCTTGTGCTGTAGCTGCTATGAAGTTGAATCTGATTAAAGGATCAGCAAACAAGGCAGGTTGAGGGGATTTTGATCTCATCATTGCTATGCCTGGAAATACCTGTCATCTTCTAGGTTGTCCTGCACTGTGACACTCTTTCTTATCCAGTTTGCCAATGGACATTCATGGTGACATTCTCTGCAAGCAAAAAAGGGGAAAATAAAAAAGAAAAAGAGGGATTTGAACCATACCAATTTTATTTTCAAGTTCTGTATTTTTATTCCTCTGAGATCAAGTCTAAACATAAATACCAATTATCAGAGCTACAGACAAATGAATAATTTGTTGTAAAACAATCCTGCTTTATTCAAATGAGAGTAGAGGTGAAATTAGAGCTACGCAGGATATTATGTTAAAAAGCACACACACACAAAAAGAAAACAAAATGTCTAATTTTAACATAGTGTTGTTATCTGTGATTAATGATTTCCGTGGGTGTATAACTCTTACGCAAAAATGCCATGTAATCATGTACATATTTGATTAAATAGCTTAATTTGTGTTCATTTAAAAAAAATAAAATAAAGCCAAATAAGCTAGATAATGAGTGGGCGTGTTGTAGGAAAAGCAGATGGGATTTGAGGCACTAGCTGTGTTCAAAGGAAGCCACCAATTTCACTTCAAGAATATTTGCGTATGAAAGCTGATATTTTCTAGAAACATTCATGAGTAGAACACAGAGGGAAATTTTGCCAAATTCTGCTGTTTTTAATGAAGGCACGCAGGGGAAAAAGAAGTTCAGCTGAGCCCAGTTAAATTCCCACTCCATAGGAAGAGCGTCTTTATTTATTTATTTTTCTATATTTACTGGGAATGTTTTCTTTCTCTGAGTCAATTATACCTAAAGCATCCTTTTGTTTACTTCTGAGCCTCTGACAACAACCTCTCCTTTCCTTGCCTTCACCTGTGGAATTAAATACTTATTTTTCATCACACAATAAAAAGACACCTCCCCAGACTGGAAATAATGGTATTCTTTTGTGGCAAAGCTGTGTAAATCACAGTGTCAAATGAATGGACAAAGCTTTAATGGGGCTAATAAACACATCCCTCTGTATTGAGCAAGGGGACATTTTATGAAAATGATCAAATAAAGTAATAAAAAAGAAGGGGCTCCCCCTCTGGGTTTATGAGCTCTCTTGTTACACATCATGTATGACACACTGACTGGCAGAATATATGATGGACTGTCATACACTGCAGAACGACTTCAATTAGGATGATAAGATGACAAGTTCCCATAGTTCATATCTGGGTTGGCTGTGGGTTTTTTTTTCAACGGGGCTCCTACTTTGACCTCTTTCTTTCTAATGTTTGAAATGAAATTTAAAGGGCCGGTTGAGGTCGTAGGAGACAAAATATGACTTATGTCAGGGGAGGGAGAGGAAGGCCGCTTGTTTCTTTGTTTGTTCTTATATCCATGGGTAGGATCCTGTAATTCAGCCTCTGACTCACTGTTGAAAATAATTAATGCCAACAGTTCAACCCACACTCACAACTCCAGAATTATAAACCAGCATGTACAGCCTGCCACTCAAAACTGACTGCAAAAATCACTGCAAAGCCCCCAAAAACCTACCAGCAATTCTGGAGGCACATCAGACAAGGTGACACATGATCCGACAGCCATGAGTGCCATTATTTGCTTTATGCTGACCAGTCCTTCACATGGGATCACAGGGAAATACCTTTATTATATTATATTATATTATATTATATTATATTATATTATATTATTATACCTTTATTTCCACAGGAAAGAGACTGACTTCGGGCCCATAAAGATGCACTGGAAGAAACAGAAGGCTGAGGTAATTTGCACTTCTGGGATTGTCCAGCTAAAACCTCGGTTTGAATCTGTGTATTTGCCTGAGACAGGTAGAAACTTTAACTTGAAGAAGGAGTTGTGCCTGAGATGGATGGTGAGGCAGTGCTGTCAGCACTTTGAACCTCAGAGAAGAAAAAAAAAGGTACAAATTAGGAAGTACTTAGAATTTACTCATGGTTTTGAGGGTCTGAAAAATTTCACATGTTAAAAAATATCCCCCCCCCTTGAAAAAAATAAACAGTGTACAAGCCCTTCTTTTAGGGCTATTTTAGGGGACTTTTTAGTCCTTTAAAGGACTGTGTTCCAATGGTCATCCAGAGCAAATATTGCTCTTGTAAGACCCATGTATAAAAGTACTGGGTCAGGCTCAATCTCAGACTGCTTCTTCTGTGGCAGCTATAAAATAGACAGAATGACGATGGAAAGCTATTCATCCTCCTCAGGGCTAAGCAGGCTCCCTGATAGTGCTGATCCTGGGGACCATCATCTGCCCGACCCCAGGGATGCTCCCTGGCGGGACAGCATCGCCTCACCCACTCAGAATCTGACCCAGGCATTTTACATGGTCGCGTGATTTGAAGCAGCCCACCAACCTGGAAAAGGGAAGTGCTTTCCAATGGAAGAGCACGTATTTTCCAGGTGGCCTATTCTGCGGATTCAGCGTTATTGCAAGGGGTTTGCCTTCAAGTCAAAAACTTGCTTGTGTACAAGTCTCAAAAGCAAATCAGTAAGTGGAAGGAGTGGGATCATGGAGGCACTTATCTCTGAACAAAGTCACGAGTTTGATTTGCATAGATCCTGCAGGAATGACTCTGATTTTGAAGAATGGCACATGTCATGGTCTGGCCACAGAAAAGAATGTAACTCAAACACAACGGAAAAGAAAAACCTCACTAGGTAGAAACTGAATAGCAAAACTCACTTCACTTCTCCTTAGCTCTGAAAAGCCACAAATACCAGCAGGTTCCAGGGAGAATTTCGTGGGCATCTACTTCTTGGGATAAATCGAGGTCTAAACCTAGACTAATGTGCACAGAAGCTCCTGTTGAAGGAAAAAGAGAAAGAAAAAAGAGAAGAATAAAGGGGGAAAATTCAGCTGAGTTTAATCTGAAGAGTGTATCCATCACTAAAAATGATACAAATCAGCTATTACTGGATCATGCAAAGGCAACTCCACTACCTGTGATCCTTCCTTCGCTTTCTAAACCTCTTTTCAGCCCAGCCTAATGAATTGTCAGAACTGTCAGACAGCTCCAAGGAATGACAAATGTCTATGATTTGCTGCTGCTACTTTGCTGAAAACACCTGATGTATATAGTCCTGAAATCCTCTGTTTTGTATTAAAGGCAAGTGTAAGCTGAAGGAATTGGTGTACGTGTAGAGTTATTTTTTCCTTTACATAAATGGAGCTTAATGAGAAGAATATGATAAAAGAAACTTCAGGTTGAATATTAAAGTACTCCTAAATCAGGAAATGTCAAAAAATAAGGCAGAAAATACAGCCTCAACTATGGCCCATTTTGAACATTTTGCAATCCCATATTTAGTTATATTATTTAATACTGTATATGCTAATTCTCTGTGACCTGATATAAAACTTGCAATGATATATCTCCATACTTGCATGATGTTTTCTTCATCAGAATTATAGATAATACAACACAAAACGTTCTAACTCCACAAAGAAATTGTTTGACACACAATAAGATCAGTCAAATAATTAATCTGACAAATATCAGAGTTTGAGTTATACAGGCTCCAAACATTTATTAACTTGCAGCCAGATTCTGTGAACATTTGTCATTGACTTAAATGGGTCTAAGATTTCACTTCTTGACGAGTGACAGGCCCTGATGGGTATTTAGTCATTTCTGCTATACCAGATTGGCACTGTACTTAATACATTTGCTAATTCTGTCATAGAACTTACTCTCCATAACATTCCCCTGCATCTTCCCTAAAGAAACTCTTGTGAATCTGTCCCTTCAATAACACATACAGAAAAAACATAGTTTTGAAAAACAGACAGTATGAGTCTTGCCTAATTAGTCACTTGTCCAGCAATGTAATGCATTTAGAAAAGGCTCCAGTTGACTGAGAGAATAATTTTTGCTGCTTCAATGCTTGTTGGATGATATTTTCACAACAATCACTTTGTTTGTATGACTTTCTGGGGAAAAGAGAGAGACACAACCATGGTACTATCCTTGAAGGTAACAGACACTGAGAGGCTGATCTGAGTAAGGTTGGGAGTGTCACAAGTTATGTTTCTCAGCTGAAAGATTGGAGACAAAACACTGAGGTTGTACAAATCTGAACCAACTGTGTAGGAACCAAGCAGAGCTGATCCTTCCTCTCACTGTCACAGGGTGAGGTTTACTGTCACAGACTGAGCTGCCTGGGAACACAGTCCAGATTCAAAACACTGCTAAAAGTAGGAACTTTAATCAGAACCATGAGGACATTTTGCCATATTTCTTGTAGACCACCTCATTTCCACACTGGGAAGAAAAAACAACACTGTTTGTAGATCAAAAGGCACCACCAACCACTCCCCTCCAAGTGTGCACAGTGATCTCCATGAATGGTAGAGCCAAGGGTGATGCTTCAAAGACAGAAAATGAGGTTGAGCTAGGCCTTGATGTTTTATCAACTTCATTAATGCTTCAGGTTCTCTGCACGCCAAGAGCATCCTCAAGTCTTATTTCCCAATGAATCAGGCCTAGCCCAAAAAAGAAAATACTTGCCCAGCCCTTGTAAGTCTAATTAAAGGGAGGGTTGGGAGAAACAACAACAAAAAAAGCCTACAAAATTTAAATTGATTAACTGACTCACATGAAAGGCGGTAAAATGGAAGGCCCCTGTGCTTTGTGTCTTATAATAAAGCTCCCCCGGCACACACTTGCACAGCTGCTACCTCGGTGTGGATGTCTGCAGATGATACAACATTGTCATCTCTCTGGATATCATCCCGATGAACACATTCCTCCTCAAACCACTCCTGTGAGCCTTCCTGTTTTACAGACAGGCAACTGAGGCACAGAGAATACAGCTAAAGACCCCCAAGGCATCAGTTTGCTGGCACCTATTGAAGTCCAGAGCAATCAAGCCTCTAAACAGGGGTCAAACACTGGAGAATTTCATCTAGGAAGCTTTGCCCTTGGTGGTCAGTTCCAATTAATCAGGGCATGGAAAACAGGTCCCCACATATTAAGTGTTTGTCTAAATACTGGCATCCTGCCTCCTCTCCCTTGTGAACAGGCGTGGGTTTGGGCCAAGCCTGCCTGAGTGAAGGTCCTGGATTGTCATCCCCTGTGCTGTCACGTCAAAGCACATTGATGGGACTGTCTGAGGATCTCCCAGGGCATCAGTGCTGCTGGATAACAAAGGGGGCTGGTGCTTTCTCAGCAATCAGAGCTGAGCTCCCAAAATCAGCCTCAGCAAAGGGCAGGAGGAAGCTCTGAAATACTGCTGGTCCCATAGATGCACTGCAAATGAAGATGTGTATACCCAGGCAGGAGGAATAATGAGAAATATATGCCAAAGAGATTACTGGGTTTCTCTGTTAGATTAACTCTAGTTTGACAGTGGTTGGGTTTGGGAAATCCTCTATGATTTAAGAATAAGAATTCTTCTCTAAGTGGCCTAAAACTCGCTGCTATATCATCACTTGCTGTTGTCAAATAAATAATCATGCGAAATCAGCTGCAGAGAAAAGTCTGCTGTAGAAGAGAGTTCATGCATGACATATGATATATCTTTTCACGGGGACAGATACATCTTTCTTACAGCCAGCATGCAGCTTCCTTCACTGCACCTTCCCTCCCATCCAAATCACCTCAAATAAATGTGAGTTCTGCTGTGTTCACAGTAATTCCTTCATTTTTAAACACATAATGGAAATGTATAACTAGTCCTCATAAAAATTTATATCTCAATTCGTCCCTTTAATTTATAACAGGCCCTCCAGGCAGTTATTATTCAAACATTAATAAAATGCCTATGGATCACCAAAAGCATCAATTTTCAGATCCACCTCCCCTCCTATTTGTACATATATAAAGCCAGATTAGAGTTAATGCCACTTCTGTGTCTAACAACAATTACGCCTTTAATAAGATAGGAACAAATGATATATTATCTTAATCATGTTAGGAATTTGAGTTCTTTCCATGAAACAAAGTTGAATTTTTTATGCCCTTTGTGACAATTGTTACTTAACAGCCTATGTGTTTGGATATTGCAGTTTATGCAAATGTTCATGTTCTATAAATTTTAGATTTATCTCCATTTATCATTCCACATGTTCTAATACACAGACATTATGGTTTAGCGTCTGACTCTGCACACAGTCTAAAATATGATTAGGATACCTTTCATTTATTTATAACATGGGGGTGTGGGGAATAGCTGTTGTAGAGGCAAGAACCTCCACTTCCATAAAACCATGTACTGTGCAGAGCTGCAAAAGCCATCTTAGAATTTGGTCTTTCATTCACTAACAGCTGAATTTCAAAGGATTGAGGTTTATAAGGGAACTCTTCATTCTGTGCTCTAAAATCAGTCAAAAGTTCATAGTATATCACACTTTAACAACTCTTACTCAGGAGAGTAATTATGGCTAATATGAGCTCTCCCATAGAGAGACAAGGAGACAACTTGCATGCACAACTGGTTTTGGACTGAAGCCATTTAAGAGGATCATTAGGATCATAAAAAATTGTAGGAAAGGAAACCCTGGGATTTTTCATTTTTCTGCTGGGAAATTTAAAGCTTCTTGAATTTGGAGAAGAGAGTAAGAAAAGTAGATCCTAGGCCATAGTTTCATTCTGCAAAAATCACTATGGTTGGATTGACCTCAAAGAAAAAATAGCAAATTATGTAATCTGAGAAGCTGGACCTTTGCATAGCCATGGAAAAAAAAAAAATAAAGAAAATACAAAAAGCGAAATCCCCCAAAAAAACTGACTACAAAACCCCACTCCAATCTGAGGTCTGAAGGAGGTTAAATTCACTCTTAGACTTCATCCATAGGAACTCACAGTGATGTTTCAAGCGGGTGCTGAGCTAAGGGGAAATTACCAGGAATGGAGGTGTTGCTGTGGTTCATTTACACCAACACTGTGAATGGGCAGGAGCTCAGCTCTACCCCGTTGCCTTCATGATGGAACCTGTGTTGCACCCAGGCTTTAGCTGCCCAGGAAATCTGTCTCCTTTAGAGAGCTCACAGCCTCCATCTGGAGGGTTTTATCTCCCTGTCTCCCACCCCTGCCAGTGGGAATTCCCGTGCATCCCCCGAGGTGTCCCTAGAAAACGCCGATGAAGACCCAGGGAGGGACCAAAACTAAAGTGAACCCCATTAAGACAGGAGCTGCCTTCCTGTGTGTTTCATTATTAATACTGAGTTCAATTACTCTGATTTCTTCTGTTGATGAATTAGTAGCACCAGAATCAAGTCCCTGGCTGATACCCATTTGTCTTTGCTTATAAGTGCTAATGTGATCCTGTTCCTTTAAAATCAAACTCCTGCTTCAGTCACTTTACATCTTTGCAACACTAACTGTCTTTTCACTAATTGGTTCTGTGTAAATGAAACAAGCTGAAAAACACTGTGGCACCAATAAATATTAATAAGTTATTGTTTGTTTTCTTTACCTTGCTTATGAATTCATACAAAGACAGTGCTAAGACATTAACTCCAGTCTATTAATTGCCACCTGATAATTGCCACCTGATACTTTTCTCCTGGATAATTAGGTACCCATTAGTTCTAATCAAGTAGTTACTTAATTATTGCAGTAATTAGTCTAATGGACTAGCAAATTGAAGCTTTATCACTTTTGGATACTTAATGTTCCTGACAGAGTACTTCACAAGTGTCGGGGTTCCTGATTCAGCAACCTGCCATTGATGAACCCCCTGCTGCCATCTCCACCCCACCCACGCTGCTCCCCAGGCACACACAACACAACTTGGGTGTGTGAAGCCAGAGGCAAGATAAATTTGAGCCCCTGTTCCTTCTCGTTCCCCTTCCCACCCCTGCCTATGCCTCCCCTCCTGTGCTCTTACTGCTCAGCTCATTCCACGCCAAAAGAACTTTGTTGGGAAATTAAATAACATCTTGGCATGGAGATCACATGCATTAGGCTGTAGAGCAGCGTGAGTCAAAGAAAGGAGCTAATGTTGGCAGGTGTGGGAAGAAAAAAGCAACTGTGAGGGGAGAAATAATAAGGAGTGTTCATGAATACTCTTACGCAGCCCCACTTGGAAAGGGAAAGGGAGAGGAGCAAAGCAGACTGGTGGTAAATGAAGGCATGGCTCCAGGGTCTGGGACTGGTAATAGGTCTTTCTTTCATCTCCAGACTGGAGGTGCAAATCTAAGAGAGATTTTTAGTGAATAAAAAATATGGAAAGTCTTTTTTTTTCTGTCCATGGTCTCTGTATCACAGAGTTGGTGGACAAGAGGCCATTTCTCTGCCCCATAGTTTTATAGCTAATATCACACTTAATTCTAACTAGGCTCTCAATCCCACAGTTCTACAATATTCCACTGAGAAATGCCATCCTCACCCCTGTACTCTGCCCATGTCCTCATGCAAGCGTTGTCCTTGTGCACTGTGCTTGCTTTTGGATACTGTGTTTGAGATGGATATGGCATGCACAGACATTTAGAAGCATTAAATGTGAATTTATCTCTCCCACTGATCATCTGATGCAGATTCTCTCCTGTTTCTTCATGTCAGATTTGTATCAGAATTGATCATCAAACCCTTTGGCAAGTGTCATCTGCCCCAGACGCTGCAATGTGTAACATATAAGCATTCATTGTACTAGGAAGGGGAAAAAAAGATTGATCCTGACCAGAAATAAAGAGGCTAATTCCATTCAATAAATGCTTGACAACTTGCTAATGATTAAACTACTTCACATATGTGGTAAGATTATGTATTCTGAAATAGATGTATTTATCTCTCTTGAGCAGATAGCTCATGTTTCCATTGCTGCTAACAGTGGAGCACAGTCTCAGATATTACCCAGAGAAACAGGCTCTGGAACATGCCCTGGGTGGGTCCTGCTGCACCCTGCTGGATTTCCAAACAGCCAGGTACCTGGGTCTGCTTTTCACACATGGCAAGGTACAGGCTGGTGGCACTGAGGAGAAATTAGTGGTGCTCACCTGGGTTCTGACCTACTATGGAATTGGAACAAGGGCAAGTTGTGGGTCAGATGTCTCTTATGTGTCAAAAGCTGTGTAATTTATAATTTAGGTTACCACACAGAGACCAGAGTCCCCTAGTCTACCACTTAATGCACACTCATAGACCAACTTAAACCCCACAACCTAGAATCCTCACAAGGTATGGAATTTATTTTACCTATTGACCTAACCCTCGGTATGTTCATATTATCAGAGCTGACAAGCCAACAGTTTTCAGGGGAAGCAAGTGATTTAGTAACTTCATCCCTCCTAATTCTTCTCACTGAATGAAAATCAGTGTCCTTTTACAGTTGCTTTGCATTCTTACCCAAAATATGATAGATCATGACAGAGAGGTCACTGGCTCCTGAGTTTTCTGCCACAGCTCCACATGCATCCACCACAACTAGCTGGGGGTGTTGTTTCCTCTAAAGTTACTCTTGAGGTAACAGTCAATAAAACTTCATGCTGCTACTGGAAAATCCAGCCACAAAACTGCTTAAACACCTGTGTGGGGCCACTGAGCAATAACAATCCCATGCACTGAAAGCAAAATTAGGCAAAGCGTACTTGGCCCATTAAGAAAACATATTGCTTGAAATTACAGTGCCCCAGGATGCCTAGTTCTTGCTCATGGTGCTGGATACAGAGGAGAGGGCTCCCAGCTCTGATCAGCATGGGACCTGTATTGACCTGATTTCAGATGTCTGAGAACACTGTGTCTGTCAAAGAAATCTGGCAGAGAAGTTTTTGACGGTGAGAAACAGCAACATCCTTGTCCATCAATAGCCCTAAGTTGTAACTGATGCTAAAAAATAAGCAAAGCAACCTGAGGAAGGCAGAAAACCTTGGAAAATCAGTGATGCTGGATCCATCTGGGCTCCTGACTACTGGAGGCACCCAAGACCATACAAGTATCCCTCAGCAAGCAGCTGAGAGCTGGGAAACACTGACAGTGTCATCTGATTCCCCCAAATTACTTGGACTTCCCTGTCCCACTGGAAACAAACTTGGTGCAGAGCAGCTTCCCCATGAGTTCTCCCCAGTGCATGAGCTGGCACTCGGGGGACAAAGGGGTGGCAGGCTGGGGGGACCATCACAAGGGTCTCACCCAAACTGTGCCAGCTCCAAGACTGAACAGAGACTGTCTGTCTCCGGCACTATTGATCCTGCACAAGCACTAAATTCATTTTAAGGATGCTGAGAGACAGCGAGTAAACTATACATGACAGATGTTAGTCACATTGCTTAATGTACTACTCGGAGGTGTTCAGATGCTCTCGTGATGAGGGTGCAAATAAAATCAAGGCAGAATAGAGTGAAACAGGCTAAGAAAGGATTTTTAGTTTTGGAAAGCTAAAAAAGGGATTTTTTAGCTTGAGGGGGAGTAAATATCATCGTATTTTTCCCCCTGGATCTGACATCATCGATTTTCCCTCTGGATCTGACTTTGAAGCAGACTTTTAGAATTCTTCAGAAATGATGCTGCAACCAGCATATTAGAAGACAAACTAAGAATACTATTTATGTTGAAAATACCAGGAAAAACCGTCCAGCGATTATTGAGAGAGATGCAGAACTCATCATGGCAAAATTGTTCAGAAATCTTATGAAAGAGAAAGAACTCCCAAAATAATAAAGCAAGATCTTTTGTAGCCTTTCCCCACTTCTCTCTGTGCTGTTTCCAACACTTCAGTTCACAGGCTCAGTTGCAATCAATTTTAGCTTGTAACAATTCAGCAGTTTAAGATCTCCATAACAGTTTAGACCACCGCTGTTCAATGGGCTGCACGGCTTCTGGAAAAGCCTGTGAGTCGTGCTGGGGAGGAGTGTAAATGCAAAGGGAAGGAAGAATCAGGGAGACAAGCTGCTTCCAATTTGTCTATCCAAAATCTAAGATCTTTTTACAGACTGCGGGTTACTATTGGAAAGATCCTATTCTTCACCTCTTTGCGGAGCTCTCTGAGTGCTTCCTTTATGCATTTTGCCATTTTCTTGCTTGGAACACATGGAACAAACGCCAGCCCACAGGATACAGGGGATAAGGAAAGATCAGAGACCACCATTCAGCTTTCTGCCACTGAATAAAGCAGGGCTGTTTGCCTGTATGGGAAAGTCAGTAGCAAAGCACCTACAGGGTGACCACTAAGTGGTTCCTCATGAGAACCTCTGGTGAACACCAAATGCAAAACACCTTTCACAAAGGTAATAGGGATTTTACTTAAGAGAGGTCCCCTAAAATACTAGTGAGGGGTAGCTGTCATGGTCAGTCTGGCCCTTGCTCCCATCTCCTGATGGCCGTGAGCAGTCACATCCTGGCAAGAGTTTGGCACCCCAGCAATTCAGTGGCAAAATGACACTCAAAAAGCAGTGGCTGCAAGCAGAATCTGAGGAAAGCAGAGTGATTAATTACTTTGGAAAGACACCCCAAGCCATAATTTCATCCAAGCCATAATTTCATCCAAGCCATAATTTCATCCTTCTGGCCATAACCATGCAGAGAGCTGGGAGCAGCAGCATGAGCAGCAAAGATAGAAAAAGCACAGCCATCCTAATCTGAACCAGCCCCCCAGAAACAGTCTGGGGCTGTTGGATGGCCTCTCACTTGTCCTCTTGGAGCAGCAAGCTACCTGCTTTCCTGTTCACCCTGCTCTCCTCATTTACTTCATTCTAGTGTAGCATTGAGATCATCTGAGGGCACCAGTAAAGACAGAGGAGGACTGATCACTGTGAAGTTTGGCTGCATGGGTGGTTGATGGCCTGGATTTGGGGATCTTTGCTTTTTGTTGTGTTTTGGGGGTTTTTTACAGGTTGTTCTCAGCTGCCTGTCAGATGGGGCCATGATGAAACCCAACATCTTGCAGAGACATAAAATGGAAAGCAGGCAACTCATCAGAAAAGTAGCAGCTGTTTTACACCATCACTAAACAAAATCATCATACACTAAAAACTAGATTTAGCAGTTTAAAAGAGCTACTAACGCAAAATTAGTTGGAGACAACAGCGTGGTTTTGTAACTGACAGTGCTTCACTCCAACGCCCTAATTCATGCAAAAACAACTTAGGAAACATTAAACGGCTGATGCTTTTGGAAAGGGGAAGAGCATCCACTTTCAATGGCTGCTTAGGAAGAACATGCAGATTTATTGCATCATCTTTTTTCCTTTTACAAATTTTAAATAAGAATTGTGTCAAAACTGCCACCTCTTAAATAACAACGATGCTATAGTCCTCCTGACAGAGGGAGATACCAGCTTTTATTGGCAAGTCATTTGTATTTATGGCAGGCTGAAAGCCAGTAAAAAGGTTGTGCAGAACTTTAACGCTGAATGAGATGGAATAAGAAGGCCTTGAGCACTTTGGATCATCAAATACTTCAATAACTGGATATGGCTGTTCATACAACCATAAATTCATACACATAGAGAGGATATAAAGACACAATTGCCATATGAATGGACTTTCTTTTGCCTTCTGGAAGCTCATATGTGTGTGCGATCTGTGCTAGATACAGGTGCAACACAAGCTTTCCTTTGGCCCAGCTGTGTTCCCCACTGAGAATGAAAATTTCCCTGTGTTGTAGAAACATCCTGCCCATAACCAGCATATTTTATGAGAGTTAGAAATCTGCCTGGCAAGAGATTCAGCCGATCACTCTACTACCAAAGGATGTGTGGCTTGGCCGGAGGTCTGTCATCTTGTAACAGTGAAGGGGCGAGTCCTGATTGCTTGGGACTAGATTTAATTTGTCCATACAATTACTAAGATAAGGACTTGGTCTATTTTCCCATGAAGTAGCTGCCCTACTCTGGCTGAGATGCTTCCATATCTCCCATGTTGTCAAGTCCCTTCATCTGTGTGATCTGACCCTGCCTGTCTTAGGGGATTCTCCCATCAAGTCCCATCAAAATCCTGCCTGAGGGAAGAATTCAGGGCTGGATATAGAGTGAAAAAGGAATAAAGTTTTAGCCGAGATCTGGCTATTTGTTCTGTGCAGACAAGTTGTGACCCTGAAGAAGTCTTTTGTTCCCTAAAAAATTGTGAGGGTGGGAGTATAAAAAATGCCCTGTACTTCAAGGGTATTTTTATTTAGATCCCACTCTTCAAAAGACTATATATAGCAATAAGAGTCTAGTTGCAATCTAAAGTTTGAAAAGTTGCAGACTCTTGCAGACAGTCTGATGGATCTAAATTTTTCAGCTAAACAACGTCTATGCTCTTGACCTGAGACCTAGATTTCACATTTCAGGAATTAAATGAGCATCATTTTCTAAAAGACATTAGACCAAGGCTGGGCTATCCAAAAGATGGCTTCACGATTTAGATGAAGATGTTGTCATGTCAAGGAGACTTAAAACCTGACATATCTTTTTTCTATTGAAAAGCCAGACCCAGTTTGTTATACCACATTGTAGCTTCTTATGTGTGGGAGACAAAGGAAAAGTGGAGGTTGTTCTGGATTTAACGCCTCTTACAGGATTGTCTGCAGTAACAGGGCATAGAGCTCGGTGCCCCTGATGATCTGGCCTTGCCTTATATTACTCTGTTCCAAATTTATCCTAAGACTGTGCCAAAAAACCTGCCAAAATATAAAGGAAATATTTGTGACCTCTGCCAAACTGTGAATCTTCTGTCTGAGATACCTCACTCTTTGATTAGACTGAAGGAGTCAAACCTGAAGAAAGGGGAGTGGGAAAGGAAAGGAAAGCTATTCCTTACATGATGCTGCAGAATTCAGGTATGTGTCTGAGTGCTCATCCTATTTCCATGCAGAAATCCTATTTTTCTCAGGAAGGTGTTCAACCTGCTTTAAAAAAAAAAAAAATTAAAACAAAAGTAAATTGTGATGCGGGCAAACCAAGGAGATCTTTCTCCCTTGAAATTGCTGTATTCAACCTCAAGGAACTGGACCCCTCACGTTTCCTTGGCTGCAAACAGAAAAACTCAGCTTGTGGCTCACAGGTGCGTCCCAAAGTAGGATCTTCTGAAATTTGGGGAGCCCCTAAAGACACCCAAATACGCCACTGCTGCAGCCCTGGGGGGGTGGAGAGAGAGCCTCCTGGCAAGCAAGGCACAGAGCCAGAGGAGAGATTGACTGATCTTGTTTCAGATCAGATGGATGGCTCTAAGTGACCTGTAAAGACACTCCCTGAGCCCTGAGCCACAGCATTAAGAGCCAAGACACCACTAGCACGTCTGAAGTAGTTATTAGTGACTGAAGTAGCACTTGTCAACTGCAACTTCAGTTTCAAGTAATAGTTTAACAGCATCAACTAGAAGAAAGGTTATATCCCAGTGTGTGTGGTGTGCTGCTGACACTTAAAGGAAATAATTGGTAGACTTAGAGCAGGGGCAGATGCGAGTGGTAGAACAGGGGAGGAGGTTGGGCACTCGAAAAAAACTTCAACAATATCATGTGATACAAGAGCCAGGAATCCATCCTAAGCCCTGCCATAAAAAGTATGAGGAAGCTGTAACCCAGCCTGTGGAAAGAGCTCTGTTCTCCCCACATTAGCTGGGTTGCTGTGATTGCTAAAGACTCATCTACAGTTGCAGTCTGCAGCCCAGTCCTAATAAGAGGAAAAAAAACATGTTGCCCCTTGAAGTTGTTGGCTAGCCTTTTGGAAAGCACAGGTAATGCAATCTCCAACTGATTTTTGGCTTCAGGACAGCTCAAGAGGGAAAATGTGTGTGTGTGTGTATTCATGGGTACAGTGGAGAAGGCAGGAAATCATCTGGAATGAAACGCAGAGTCTCATTTTACCTGTACTTGGGCTGTGTGATGCTCAAATAGAGAAATTAGCATGCAAATCCAGCAGTCCCCTGGCTGTCATCACCTTCCAATTAGCTGCATTTGATTTTGGTGGGTGCTGAAGGATCGTGTCAGCAGGTGAGGTGGGATGTCAGAAGGGCGCTCTGGCTGCCACGGGCAGGAGGGTGCTGCGTGTGCGCGTGTTTTTCCCCTCTGCTGGTGGCTGGAATGATGCTGGTCTGCCAAAATAAAATCACTGCTGTGACTCACTGGCCAGAGGAACTGATTCTGGTCTTGGTGACCCTACGTTTCTGCAAACATTAGCGTAACAACCACAGAATCATAGAATATGCTTAGTGGGAAAGGACCCACAGGGATCATGGAAGTCCAACTCCTATTCGTTCCACCAGTTATCAAGGTCAAAGCATGGGTGTCTCAAACGTATGGTTTGGAGCAGTCTTTCTGGTTCTTGTGCCATTCTGCTCCCCTACTGCCATCTCATAACCATTTTCTAATTTATATTATTGATTACCAGCATTGCACGAGCCATCTCACAGTCCTCATCACTGAGGTTAGGGAGCTGCTGTGCTTGGTGCTGTAGAAATATAAAATATTGCTCTTGTCCCAGGAAATGATCAAACAAAACCAAGGGAAGAGCAGGAGAAATTGCACGAGAACATGCATCAGCATAAAATGCAGCTGCATCCAGGGAAGAGAAGAGCTTTGCAGACTTACTGCTTACTGTCATAAGGAAACAGGGTGTCTGTTCTAGCCAGCCAGCCTGGGAGGGTGGACAGGATTCTGGCTCCTTGGCTGCCCCTCTGATTTTCTCCTGACTGTGACCAGCAGTGTTTCATCAGACCAAGCTGAAGAGTGAGGCAGAAATGTGTCTTCAGAGTAAAGAATAACTTACACTTGTTGAAACAGAAGAACTCTCATGGAGAAATATCTTCCTTTCCAAGAAGGAAGCCAAAACAGCAACACATTGGTCACACTGATAAGCTGGAGAAATTACATTTACAGACTAATTTGGAAAAATGTACATGTGATTCAATTTGTCCAGAAAAATAAAGAATGTTTACACAGATAAAATCCATGTAATTTTAAACCTCTGTAAGAGTTTCAGTTGTGTGGAGCACCAGAAAATCCAGCATCTTTTCTGTTTGTTATAACTAAAACTCAGAAAGATATAGACACGTTCTCTAGGTGATAAATTAGAGGGAGGTGATCCAGTTGAAAAAATTGCTTACATTTGAAGCCTTAGTAACAAATAAGAGCTCCCGGTCATGATAGGAAAAAAAAAAAAAAAAGAGAGAGGCAAAGGGGCAAGAATTTGTGAGGAGGAAACTGGAAATTCATGGTCAGCTAAAGACGACAGCCCACCACGAGTGAGTAAAAGTCAAAGGCACTGCATGAAATTTCAGTTTTGGACAAAGAGAAACAAGTCCAGAGTAGATTTGTGAGTCATTGTCAGAGCAGTGATGCTTGAGTTTGGATATGCGGATAAGTTTGCCAAGAGAAAGGTATGGGAGCAGAATGGATGAGAGTAAGGATTTATATTTGTGAAGCCAACATAAAATTGGAGGGTGGGGAGATGATGAAGAGCCTGCAGTCAACCACAGCAGCATTGATAGAGGACTGAGACCTGTGTGCTCAGAAGAACAGATTTCAAAAGTAAACAATAATGCCAGAAATTACTGATGGGTCAAGAGGCTGCAGCTGGCAAACTGCTGTCAAGTTTTGCCTGAGAAATACAGAAAGGTTTTGTTGAGAGCAATTTCAGTGGGATGTACACAGGAAAAAGAAGGTGGAGAACTCACATTAAATGAGCCTAGATAGGAAAGGGGGCAGAGTTTCCAGAGAGGCAAACAGAGACACAGAAAAATGCTTTCAAATGGAATAGAGAATTTTATTAATGAGAGCTGGAGAACACAGAAGAGTGAAAGGTTCAGTAGCATGAGAAATGGAATGAGAGGGGAAACTAAAGATCAAGAGATGAAATTAAACTTCTGGGTTATGAGGGTAAGAAGAGAAGGAAAATGTTTGTGACTGTGGTGGGAAAGGGAGAAAGAAGGGAAAAACAACCTGATTCATTTTTCTCTTCAGAAAAATAAGTGAGAGCCTATACACTACTGTAAAGAAAGAGAAAAGGGGGAAAGTTGAGGCAGAAGGAAAAAAAAGCATTTGGAAGAAGCTGTAAGAGATGAGGAGCAGGGGCTGGAAAAGAAGAAAAGAGAGGACATCACCAGGAGAGAGTAGGCAGATAACTCGGATGTGGAGGAGAAAATGAAGATGGAGTGGACCTGATAACTGTACCAAAGGAGGGCCAGGATGGGACAAACCTGAGGAAAGGCAGAACAATAGATTCCAGATCCATTTTGACCTGCGAAAAGATCATTGAATTTATTCTAAGAGCAAGCAATGATGGGAGAAAACTTTAAGTTACTGTTAATAACAACACAGTATTTAATTGTAACAAGAATACCAATATTACTCTGAGCTCTATATACTCTATACACATCTGTTGGGTTGGATTATTTTAAAAGAGAACATGCCAAAAAAGCTTAAAAGAGCCCTGCCACCTTTGGCACCTACCCCAAATCAGGCCTGCACATCCACCCCATGTCTCACTGAGACTGAGAGCTTCTGTCCTTGAAATGTTAAACTCATTATCTGGTAGGTGTGGACAGTCTTGTGTATCACAGAGCCAGGAAGAAATTCGACATCAGCATGTCAGAGGGAGGGGGAAAAAACCCAGCTCCTGAGAAATGTTGAGAGTGAGTGTATTTTTGGCAGAGGATACCAGCCAGACATGTCAGCTGATAGCATCCATGGAACTGGAAGACTGAAAATGAACTGCAGTACAACAAACAGAGATTTCACAACTGAAAGTAGCATACTGACATTTATATTAGCTCTGTTTGACATGACCTGATGAGCTGGGCCTGGCTGGAGCAGAGGCTGTCGCAGCAGCCACCATCCACCCACTTCTGGTCCAGCCTTCCAGCCCCCTGCCCTGGGCCTTCCTCACCCTCCTGGAAAAAAAGGGCATCATACCCATCCTGGTGCTCTTTGCTGTGGGAAGGTCAGTTCCTGGGCCAAATGCTCAGCTAATGAGTGGAGGCAGTGCTTTTACCTTGCTCTGATTGAGGGGACCTTGTGGCAGACCATGACCACCAGTGCAAGTCAGGAGGGCTTGACAAGATCCATCTAGAAAAAAAACGTGGTGGGGTCAGCAGAGGTTCCCCTCCTCCAGGCTATTCTGCACTGACCAGAGTGACTCCTTTGACCTTGGTGGAGTTACTTGATTTACCTGAAGGAAATAGCGGAGCCCAGCCCGATAAATTCCATCTGGTTTATGGCTTTGCGTATGAGAGAAAGGGAAGTTCGGACCTGCAGTCCCCAGGGCTACTTTGGGGGCTGACTGTCAAGGTGTGTTTTTTATTGTGTGTACTGCTTGTCTGATGATAGGAACTAAATTGAGAAGAGGCTCATTTCTCACAGGCCACTGAGCAACCAGAATGTGCTAACTGTCATACGTAGGAAGCACTCAGGTGTCGGGATTGTCAAGAGAGAAAGTGCAGTGCTTTTTATTAACTGCAAGAGCAATCAGCTCTGTCTGGGTCTGCTCAGTCTTGTGGAAACACATAGTTCACACTGGGCAATGCTCAGAGGCTTAACACAGGTATCAACACTGTGCCTCCGGTAATAACTTCACATCAGAGCTGTTGCATTACAGAATGTTGCATAGTCACAACTGTACTTGTGGTGCTTGGTAGTCTGATCCCTTGAAGGCATTTGCTAAGCCTTAATAGGCTGAAAATTGCACGACTCAATTGCATATTTAAAATGGATTTTGTCTTGCCCTCTGAGGCCTTGCGCGGTGTATGCAAAGGCTGCGTGCACCCCTCTGCCTGGCGTGGTGCCCTGCTCAGAGGCTGCCTGTGCTGCTTCATCCTCAGGTCTGAGCAAATGCAGCGGCTTCCAGGGCTTTGGAACAGCGAAAACAGCCAGGCAGAGTGGGGCGTGGCAGAGGGACCCTAAAAAGAAAGAGGGTGATGAATATTCAGGGGCAGATCTGAAGAGGCTTTGAGCAACCTGGTCTAGTTGGAGATGTCCTTCTGCTCATTGTCTGTATGCTCATGGACTAGATGACCTTAAGTGTCCCTTCCAACCCAAACTATTCCATGATTCTGTGAAGATGATTTCAAGACATTTGTAGTCTTTTTTTCCTCAAATTAAGTTCAGGTCCACTGAGTCCTTCCCTGGAGGATGTGAAAACACCCTCAGATTTCGAGGGGAATTTAATCTGATCTTGATTTGAATTTGGCTAACTTGATTTGAACTAAAATTGGGTTAGACTCAAACACAAAAAAGAAAAAAATCAAATTACAGTTTTGAAAAGTGTTTCTAGCAGCAGCATTGGCGCCATTTAATGGTGGCAAAAGTGTCAGATGTGGTCCAGGTTTCATTTACATCCTGACACTGTGTCACTGCTGGACTCTGTAAAAGGAGCTCAGGGACTTTCTTTTCTCAGCTGGGACATCTCCAAACATGACCCGAAAGCCATGATCACAAGCAGATCCCTGCAGCATGCATAGGAGAGAGGTCAAATATCCCTCAAATCCCTAAATTGCTTCCACACTGCCTAGAGCTTATCAGAAACAGTACAAAAGGTTCAATCTCTGAGAAGGAGTCCCGACATCAAGAGCTGCTACATCTCAGGAAGCACCAGAAGTGGGGGAAATCTCTAACCTGTTGCCTCAGCTGGGAGTTGTCTGCCTGAAGTGATGGGTCTATTACATTTCCCTAGCATAAAATCAGCTCACAATTAAATATATATGTGTGGGCAAAGTTCCAATCTGTTTACTTCCCAGCTCTACCCAGGGAGAGCCCTGAGAACAGCATTAAAACAAGAGGCCAGCTGGGCCAACAGAAATGTTCACGGCTGGCTGCAGTGCTGCACTTAGCTGCAAACACAGAAAACAGCCCAGTACATCAGAGAGAGAAAAATGAAATACACGAGGCACGCTGCCACCGCCGTGCTTGAGCAGCTCCCTTTTCACACGGTCAGGGGTGCTCAGCGTCCCTCCCTGGTTCCTCCAGGGTGCAGTGCTGCCTCGTGGTGCTCGGGGAGGTGTCCGGCCCCGGAGCCCTGCGCGCGATCCCCCGGGTTATGGGGTGGGCTGCACGTTTTGAGGACAAGCCAAGTGACACATCCTGTCACCAGAGCGGGGTCGGTCAGCTGCACAGCAGTCTGTGCCCTTAGCAGGTGCTTCAATGTCAAAGGTATTAAAGCTGGTTATTTTCAGCGCTGTGCCAAGTGCCGTGCAGGCTTGTTCTTCCCCTACCCCCATTCTAATTAAATTTATAGGCAGCATCTATGAGCTGGGCTAGGAGTGGAGCTGTCAAGTTAAGAGAGAAGCACCAGCACTGCAAAACCCTCCAGCTGGAAAGACAGAGTTTCTGATGGTTGCTGTATTTTCTGGAAATTATCTCTCCAGTCTCATCTCTCATGTATTTCCCCATATATCTCATCTCTCTGTCTCTCACATACCCAGGTGCACGCACACACGCAGAGGCACGTGCCCACTCTCTGAGTTATTTGCTACAGTGCCTTGATTTGGTGGATTACCCCTGTCTTTACAGGAATATATACAATATAGCTGAGGGCTCTATCCTTCTGCCAGCTACATCAGCGTAAGGCAGGCTGTTCCAGCAGTGAAAATGCCTCATTTAACCCTAGATACAGGCAATTCTGATTTTCAGTGGAGCTGGTGAGAACAGCAAGTTTGCAGCTCTCAACTGACGGTCCTGTGACTGCGTGGTGCAAAGTTGTCCCAGAGTTTGCACCTCATCCACCACCATATGACTTGTTAGAAGAGAGCTATGGGCACGTCCCGGATAAACTGGGACAATCTTGGTCACTGTTCCAAGATTAATTTCTCCAGCAAGGCAAAAAACTGAGGTCTTCACATGGTTTACAGTGAACATTTCCTACAACTTTCAGCTTTATATAAGACCGTCCCTGCAGGCCTCAGTATCTCAGAGGACCTCTCTGATTCTGCCTGGGTAGTGTGTCCAGAGACAACAGCACCTTAAGGGATGAGGCAGCCCCAGGACCTACAGGATGCTCTTTTTCCCCTCTTCAATTGTTCTTTGGTGGTTCCCCTGACCTAGACTGGGAGAGGTGATAAGATTGCAGCCAGCAGTAAAACAGCAGCATGCCAAGCAAATACATTTTCTACAGCCCTTCTGAGGGTCATGGTACTTCAAACTACAGTGTGTTCTTACCTGCACACACGTGGAGTGCATTGGCTGGTCTGTGTGGCACAGCAGAACGTTCATCCAGTTCATTTCCCTCTGGCCACATTGAAGGAGGACAAAAATTCCAATAAAGCTGTCTCATCAAGAGGTTGCTCACAAAATCACCGTGGAAGGCGGCTTGGTGGAGGGTTTCAGTGTGTTGTTGTTGTACACATTGCAGCTGGCTTTGAAGCAACTTAAACAAACCCGAGGACTATGTGATTCTGATTTCTACATCTCCTGGATGAGATGTTGCATTGCAAAGCCCAAACCTGATCCCCAGAGATTTTCAGAAGAAAAACTCCCTCAACCATTCTATTACCACTGCAGTTCCTAAGACAGTTTTCCAAAACTGAAAAAAAAAAAACCAGACAAAGATGAGGTGAATGATATATAAGGGACTGAAGGATAAAAGATTTCTTTTTGTTAGAGCAGGGAACCTGAAAGAGGTGCTGATTGTCCACAAAGAATGGGAGGGAAGAAGTTCTTTCAAAGTCTGGCATTAGGTTTTCCCTGTTACTATTTGCTGGTTTTGTCAAGAAAAAAAAGAACAAACTAAAGTAAGCAATCCCAAACTTCATGGCTGAAAATGTTCGAAAATCTTTCTTTAGGTGCTGGTGGTGGGTGACGCAGAGAATCAGGTACATCTGATGCCTTGGTACCATCTTTAAGTAAGATCTAAAGAGTGGGGATTGGGTGCAGTTTAGGTCTCCTCATGAATGGCTTAAGTTTTAAGATGTTTTGAGATATAACCTGGAAAACTGGTCGCCCCTTTCTCGCCCACAGAGAGGATAATTAATGCTGTAAAATGCAGCAGGTGACGTGTACCCCTTTCTGATGTCAGGGGCCCATTTTAAGGTCAAGGATTGAAATGCTCTGCTGGTGTCAGCTGAGCTTTTGTATCTCTTCCTAGGATTTTACTCACCAAGGACTCTTAAGACCATGCACATTCATTAGTTTAAAAGAAGATATAATTACCTATCCAAGCTCACCATGTTCCATTTCCTCCCAACCTTGCTCACCTAAGTAGGTGGCAGTAAGTGCATTTGCTAACTGGTGATTACCAAATTAGCTGATTGATAAACCTTCATGAGCATAAGTTTTGGGGAAAAAAGTAAAGTATTAACTTTAATGAGTTGATCTTTTACTTCAACATGATGTAATTTTTATTAACTTAACTTGAGCCAATTCATTATTGTGGGAAGGGAGAAAGGGAGAGAGCTTGTATTCCTTTGAACTCATACGGCAACAGAGGCAAACAAGTGGGAAAATTTCTGAATGTACATATATTTTAAAATCCTCATTAATTATAAATCCACTTAGTCTTTGTAAAGGCAGGGTCTGCAGCCTGGTTGGGGGAGGGAATAGGAGGTCATGTATAAATTGTCTCCCAAGGACCCCACTGAAATTTCCATAGCATTCGCCATATGACACTGATGTGTGAAAATTGACATGAAGATTTGAAAATTGGGACTGAGGGAGACCAAGCATAAAATAACTTCAATTTTGCGCTCTCTCTGTCTCTCAGAGGAATAGTGCAGTGGACTGACCAACACAACACAAACAAGTGAAGGGGAGAGAAAAAAATATTCAGGGAGAAGGATAGTAGTTATTAAAGAGAAAACACACTCCTCACTCACAGGGAGAAAGGATGATCAATGGATTTAGTCACAGAGAAATTCAAGCAGAAAATTGCTGCTGTTTTTTATCTGAGAGGCAGAAAGTTTAACCAAACCAGAATTCTCTCAACTCACACCCAAGGCAAAGAGTGAAGAAAACCACTGTGTTTTGAAACAGTGGGAAAACTGTGTGTGTAAGTGTAAATTTTTGTTTGTGATTTTACAAATGTTATGATGCCAAATAAACTGTAAGGTAGAGTCCTCTCCTCCGGAAAAGAGCTACATTTCATTCTGTATCTATTCTTTCCTTCTTTTTATGATTCTGAATGTGGTTTTTCAGAACTAAATTTTGGTATTTCGGAGCCTCTTGCTAACACTTGTCTAGACCAAACCCAGCTTTAGGACTGGTTCCTTATGCCTCCCAATAAATTTATCATTTTGCAAACGCAGGTACCAAAACATCACTGGCCTATGGAAATAACACCAAAGTTCCTGTCATGAATCATAACTGCTGTCCAAGAAATAGATATCCATAATTTTCTTAGCACTGACTAGGTATTCAATAGCTCACATTTTGGGTTATTGTCAAAAGGTTAACAGGTTAGAAATTCACTTTGGACTCTCAGCAGGACCATCCGGCTCTGCTGTGTTGCACTGCAGACAGACACCTTCCCTCTCTGCAAGACCATGGGGTTTTTGCAAAACTAGATTTGTCAGAAACTTGCTCTTAAAATTCCATATCTGATCTGCTCTGCTTTATAGAGACACTCAGCACTCACCATCATCACGAGCATTGGGGAAGAGTCCTGTTGCTCCTGCTGCTATTTCTCTTTTGGGTCACAAGTTGTTTGCTGGTCCCTGTTATCCCAAAGACACCTGCAAGACAATGCAAGTGCAAGTTTGTACATTTCTGCATTGCATATGGGTGGAGATAGAGATGAGACAGGCATGTAGACCACGGTTTTAGCTTTAAAACTACCCATTCTCTAGTTGCTGGAAGTCCTGAGGTCATTCTCGGGCTGCAAGGATGCACTGTGCAGTCCTGAACACTCAGCCGTCTCCCCTCAGCCTATTTTTCTCGGGATTACTTACTTTATTTTATTTAGCTTTGTGGCACATAAGGTTCCTTGAGCTTGCTGATATGATGATCTACAAGAGCGGTGTTCACATGCTATGGATCTCATTTATTACGAAGTGAAGTATATAATAATGAAAAATAGCTACAGCTATTCCTTCCCTCTCCAGGGTATCTCAGCACCCTTATGGATGACCGCACACACAGGCAGCTCCATAGAAACAAATGGAGGGGAAATGGCAGCGCACAGCTCCGAGCTGGAGGACTGAGTGCCTTTGGTCTGGAGCACGCTTGATCCATAGCTCCTGTTGAAGGCACATTACGGAGGGTACTGAAAAAAAAATATTTTTTGCAACAGCGAGCCTAGATGTGGAGCAGATTGGCCTTGTAGGAACTGGGGAGCAGGCAGAGAGGAGAATTCTCTATTACAGCGGCCCGTAGGAAGCATTTGTCAATAAACACCTTGAGGATTTTCTATAAAGTCCAAAGCAAAATGCCCCACGATTCACGGTCCAACACAAGAGCTGCCCATCATTGACTCTTAATGCTCTACTGAGCATGAAAACAACAGCATGGAAACAATATGAAAAGGCCTTGCAGGTAATTTCACAGGGTAACAAGAAATGCCAGGCTTATTGTAATTACTGGCACTGGCGACAACGGAGTTAGTTTAATTTAAATGCTGGGACCTTTAGGGCAGCTTCTGTGCTTCACACACTGCCTGGATTTTATAAATTTTGTGCTTTGACTCATCTGATGTAGTTACATAAAATTAGGTAATTTGAGTTGGACTCAAAATGTGCTTTTGAACTTCTTTCCTCAACTAGGAAAACTAGGATGTTACATTTAAATAAAAAAAAAAGGAAATTGGAAACTTACCTGATGATCACCTGACTCCAGCATCTGAGGCTTTAAAGAAAATAATGAGAATACGACAAGAATTCACAATACTAGAACAATAACAAGGATGATGGTATTAATAAGGGTTTATTATCACGTAAACAGAAAATAGAATGCAAGGCAGCATCTAATCTACAGTATCTAATGATTTCATTACTTTCTTTTACAGCTTGTTGCAATACACTGGCCATAAGGCAGTATTGCCTTGAACTGTAGTTCTGTAATGTGTCTGTCTTTTATTTAAATACTTACGTCTCTTTGCACTGTGCCTGAACATGGTAAGGTTGATGCCATCTCCCTTTTAATGAACTCATATCGTTAAGTCACTTCCAGTTTACAAAACTGTGTGAACAGAATATGGTTCAATACTTCTATTAGCACTTTTAAATCACTCAGGAAATCATTCTAACAATTATTTCTTCAATCTAATAATAAAATTCATACCCATAATGTGTATGTTTCCTGGGTTTTACTTCAAATACTCTTTAAAGGACCTGAATTTCTCACCTTTAGAACTCTCTTAGTTTGTATGATGTCTTTGCTAAAGGCCCGCTCATTCCAACACAAAGGTGATTTAAAAAAGATTTTCTTTACTTATTTGTGTATAATCACAGTGCAGATTGCATCAAATGCTTTAGAATGTAGGTATAAAACACTCCTGGCTGGTTTCACGTGCTTGAGAGATAGTCATCTCCCTGTGAAGTTTGAGATGAAATATTCAAATAAGAAGAAAATAAAAAGGATAACACCCACCTTAAAAAGGTCTTCAGAAACCTGCTGGGCAGAGTTTGAGGAGGAAAGATAGGAATGGTATACTGCCATTTTTGAGAAGGGATGGAAGAATCACCTCGATTACTACCATGGAGAAATGTTTTCAAGGCTACTTTTAACTCCAGAGCAATAGTAGCAAATAGTTTGCAAGCGGTCCTGAAGATTTTAACTAGAAAAGTGATATTCTCAGAAGCAAAAAAGACAGTTATAGGCCATTGGGTGCAGTGTAATTGGCACTCAGCCCCAGCCACAGAGGTTGGAAGCTCTCTCTGAGTTTGACACAGGGCATATATTGAAGTTGGAGGCAGTTTAGTGAAAGCTCATTTTCTTGGACTATATAGTTCTGTCAAAATGCAAGTGCTTCACAAACAGCTTCAGAAATAAAGATGGAAGAATAAAGTTCCCATGGTTCTGAAATGTCCACTTTTAACAGTTTGGAAGTAGAGTTTGAGGTTTGTGTCTAGTTTTTATATATGTGCATTTAAAATAGTTTAATATCTATATGTGTAAAACCCCCACAGTTTTAGATATACNTATATTCCTTTATTAGGATTTTTTGGAATTAGAATTTTCCCTTATTGGAATATTTCCCTTTTTGTAAAATTATTTTAAAAGCTGAAAAGCAAAATAAAACACTGTTTGCAAAATGGATAATCTAAAACTTCAAATATCTCGGAAGGGAGAGGAGATTGACCTCAAATTATTTTTGTAAGTGCTAATCTGCAATGGATTAATCAGACTTGGAAGTAGAAAGTGAAGGAAGAAACTATCTGACTAATCTTAAGGTAGATGCTGTGGGTAAAATCAACTAAGTATAGAGAAGAAACAGCCCTTCTCGGTTTGTAGGCATCACTTGTTTTTTACAGACAGACAAGGCTTCTTAAGGACATTCTTGATATCTTAATACCTCAATCTTGTTCAGTGTCATTTCTGAATGAGACCATTGTTGAGGCAACAGTGAGTTGCATAGCTCCATCAACCTTCTTTAATTTGCTTGGAGATTATGGGAAAACCTCTATAAATCAGTTTTATGACCTCATGAAAAACTTACAGTTGTATGGCATCACTTGCATGAATTATGAGATAGCCACAAAAAGGACCAAAGGTGTCAAGGACACCAAAGTGAAGCTTTATGTACCCTGGGACATGGCAGCACATGTCACAAATCTACACTTGGTAGAAATACCAAAGGCAGACATGGAAGCTAAAATTCTCTGTCTCCTAAGCATGAAACAGCACTTGGAAAGGCTGGAAAGGAATTGTTAAAATAATCTTGATGAGAGTCATTAGTCTGAAGATGTAACAATTTATATTCTTCATTAGCATTAGAAAAAAAAAAGCAGAATGTGCACAGAAAAATATACTTAATGAGAAAAGAATGCAGGTCAAATACTCTTTTTCTTATTCAAATAAAAAGTTTACATAATGTCTTTTGTTGGAGACTTTATGCAGCCTGAATATGCTGCAGCTGTAGCCACATATTCAGTATGTTCACGAAATAGACCTCCAGTTGCTCTTTCCTGGAGTTCCTTCTGCTTTAAACGTTACATCTCAATGTTTTTCTCAGATTTGTCAAAACCTAATCCAATCATCACTGAACTTTATGTTGCTTCGTTGTACTGTAAACCTAAAGCAAAGCCTGAGTTTTGCAAATTGAGTTGAAAGCCTTAGAGACGAGCGCCTGGAGGTCAGGCAGAGATAGCCATACACACCCTGACTATTAGTTAGGTGCTTCTATCAACACTAAAACCCTTCATAATATCAAACTGATTTTGGCACTGCTTCTTTTTGGAGGAAAACTAGAAGAAAGATTCTGACTGTGCTAAAGAACCTATGCCAACTTTTTGAGGGGACACAACATTATTTGACTTTACATTTTAATTTTCTGTCATATAATAGAGAATTATTAAAAAAAAATAAACCCAAGTAAAATATTCTGGTTTTGTCAAAACATTTCTTTCTTTTATTGACACCAAATAAACCTTATGATGTTTCCTGGCATGAGTACTGAGTGTTTCCTTTGTCACTCCATCCAGAAGGGAGCCAGGCTCCCAAATCTCAACCTCCCTGTGTTAAATGAAATGTTTATCCTCCACCAAGTACTGATCAGCCTAAACATAACCCTGCTGCAATTTGCCAGGATAGAGGAGGCAGAAGGTCCAGGGCTCAGCCAGAGTTAGCCCTGGCCAGGCTGATATCTTCTCACCTTCCCCACGTCCCTGCAACCTTGTGCTCAGGGAGGGGACACAAATGCAGCTCTGCAGCACCTATGGAGGGAGAATATTGCTGATGCTGTGTTGGCTGTGCTACACCAGTGTCCTGCAGCCACTAAAGGTGGGTCTGACAATATCTGCTCTCCCCCCCCCTTAATTCCCACCTTCTCCCCTTCTTGTCCTCGTTCAGATTTCCCTGGGACTGCTCTTATACCTTAGAGCCAAGCAGACTTTTGGTCCAGGAGAGAAGCAGCCACTGAATACAAGATATCTGGGCCCATTGTTGTAAACTAAATTATCCCATTTTCTATTTTAACAGGGCTCGATGTCTCTCTTTGGAACAGAGAGCTGAGATGGAGAGAGAGTCTTTGCCTTCCTCCCCTCCCCTGGTCTGCTCAGCTTCATGTTCCTACTGATTCTCTCACTCAGGCCCTGCTGTTTGAGTCTCTTCTCTCTTTTTTCCCCTCTGCCATTATTCCAGGTGGTTACTCATCCCATTTGACTCCCCCCAGAGTGTCACCAGGCTGCTGCCAAAAGCTCTTCTGTTTTCTTTCCTGTTGTGTTCACTCTTTCTCTTTTTTTAACTTTTAATCTCAGCCCTCGGTGAGATGTGCTGAACGGTCGTGATGAAGCATTCAGGATGTTAGAAAGTAAGCTGCTGGAAGAGGTCAGCAAGAGCAGAAACCAATAAAGCACAAGAAGGAAGTTTGATATGTACGAACAAAGCAATTGGTAATGACGTGAAATAGTTGGGTCAAACAAGGGCTGTGCACGAATGAAAAGATTCACCTCCAAACACCTGAAAAGTTTACCTAACCTGCTTCTCCTTGACAGGAGCTGGTCTGTCGCTGTGAACCACTGCTAACAGCTTTATACCCTGCTTTATTTGCACATCTCAGCACCCACATGGGCGTCTGGCCATCAGCAGCAGGGTGGATTCCTTTCTTCAAAAGAAGCTCATGAAATCCTATAAGCCTCCTGTTTCCTTTTCTCTTCTATTCATTGCTGCTTATTACCTGAAAGGTGTGATTTCAGACTAAGTTTCCAATATCCTCTCTTAGCACCAGTAAAGCCATTGAATTCAAAGGGGTGGCCTCTGATGTATGGGATTGTTCAGTGTAAAGGTGGCCTTGTCGAGCTCCTACTTAGTCAGAGAGCAATCAGATACCGCAGCTCCCACCAGAGAAAGCAAAATTCCCAATTTTCCAGGCAGGGGAGCGTTGCTTACAAGTGGAATATGCTCTTTTTAGACAGATTTCACGTCTGCATTCCCCAAATTGACCCAGGAAAAGGTGGGGGGAAAACAAACAAATAAACAAACAAACAGAGAGAGAAAGGAAAAAGAGAAGAATCAACTGTCAGTTCAGATTAACCCATTTTCATGCTTGGGAAAACCAAGGTTTTTTAAAATAGTGAAAACCAATAGCTATAGGAGATGTTTTGGGCACAGCATACTAGGGAGTGTCTCCTCTCCTGTCCTCCCTTCTGAGGGGGTGGCAGTGCAAGAGGGTATTTATTTTTCCTCCTTGGACACTTGCAAGCCAAGGCCCTTTTCTGACATTTCTCTTGGTACAGCTCAGGGGAAACATTTTCATGAAATTTCCTCAGAAAGTAAAGAACTCCCTGTTGGTCCCTACTGACTCTGTGCCGTTGCTGACCTCCTCTGAGGAAGTGTTCTGGCATTTCCACAATGGCTGAGGTACACTGACCTGAAGGGAATAAAATTCCTAGAGCCTTGCTCAGATGGCAAATTGGACAGGACTTTTCCCTTCTCTGGGAAGGCAGCCAGCCTTCCAGCTGCAGCCTGGGCCACCTCGGAGTGGACCTGGAGGGCACTTTCCTGGACCTCAATGAGAGCAGCCTTTATTAAAAGGAGAATACAATATTAATAGGAAAATTATTTTGCTGCTAATGACAAAGAACTCAGTTTCTTCATACTTGGACACAGTTATATTCCCAGCTATGCCAATCTCAATATTATCTCAGATGGATACTTGTTCCCAGGAGGCCCTTAGGGGAGTGACCTTATGTCCCTCTACCTTTGATAAACCACTGTCTGCATGCATATAAATCAATTAACACCATCAGCTTATGCTAATTTTGAATTTAGATGGCATGCTGGAAGTAAACAGGGGTGTTTATGCCTGTCTAGAAGGAGACCACGATAACAATCTTCCTTCTTCCCCAGTATACACACACAAATACACCCACACCCAGTGCACATTGGGGTCCCCCCGACTTCGAGGAGCCTTCATTTAGCTGCTTGTGCTCTCTCTTTTTTCTAGGGCAATTTGGACAAACAGAGCAGCCAAAATAACACTGTGCAACATTTAAACATCCCATGTCAGCCATTTGCTTTCTGGTTTGCTGCTGTGTCATTCCCATTCCGGCTTTTGTTGTTGTTCTGGTATTGCTTTCTTTAATTTAGGGTACTCTGAGGGTTGTGATGTTACCAGACTGGGAAGAAAAAGACATTTAGAAGTGGAAAAAATTACTCTATTCATGAATAGAGCTTCCTCTTTATCACAGCCTGACTATCCACAAGAAATAGCACATCACAGCCTCCCCCCACCCCACCACAGAGCAGGACTTACTGGTGTAAATGGTCAAGAGCCATGCTGAAGCACTGGATCCAGACAACAGCAGCTGGGAGCACATCCAGGAGGGAGACGGAGCCTCAAGACACAGAGGATGATCAAAGGAGCCCCAACAGCGTTTCTGACCAGACCAAATAAAAATTTGCCTCTTCATCTCTTCCCTGGCAGTCAGGTGAATGGCTCATAGGTGGTGGCCAAGGCACAGCAAGCAGAGACCAAGGAGCTTTAAGGCCCTCCAAGCTCATCAGCAAAAGCTCCTTGTGCTTCCTTCTGGAGGACTTCTCCTTGCCCAGGCTCTGTCTGTGTCTGGACAATGAGTGGAGTGTGAGGGTGCTATTTGCAGAGCAAAACACATCAGTGTATGACATGTTTTAGTGCAAGACATGCAGAACTGTATGCTGAGAATCTATTCTCTGCCATTGACATATCTCCATGATAAACATATTCATGAACTAGGGGTAATTTTTATCTCTGATTAAAACTGTAAGCAGGCACAACTCTTTCCCAGTTGACAGCTCTGGGCAAGGAATGGATATGGCAGAATTGTCTAAAATACAAGTCAAGTTAATTTCCTTGGATCCTGCAATTCTCATCAACATGGGCATTTTCTGACGATCTGATTTACTTACCAGCAGTGCCCAGCCTTCTATGCCAAAGCAAAGAAAAACAGAGGACATATGCTGAAAAATTTTTAACATGGTCCCCTAATCAAGTGCTGGCTCCATCCTGTATCCTGTTATAAATTGTAATCTACATTGTGTCTACTGTACACATGCCATTATTCTTTCTTCCACTCTGCCTGATTGCATTTAAATACTTTTTTTCACTCATTATTGGTTCTCCTATTATTTATATGTTGCTTGGCTTGGTGGTTATCCCCTTTTCTTTCTAGCAGAGGGACCCACGGTTACTTTTATTCTTCATATCCGAGGAGCCAATTAATTTCCAGCATCCCCCAATGTCATCCCAATAAATAGAGGCTGCTGTAGCCATATTTCCTTCCACAAGGAGACCAGGCTGTTGAGCCAGTTCTGAATCCAGTCTTAGCTCTACTCCATGGTTGAGATATTCAGAAGGTCTCAGCTGAAACCCTGACAGCTCGCCTGATTACTGTGTGCTGCTTTCCTCATAGGTTTTCTATTACACTGAGAGTATTTGTGTATCACTTTCACTCCTAACCCAAAGGGACCCCATTTCTGAGCAGTATTGCAATAACAATATCCATGGATAGGGAAAGCTGAGGGGCATTTTTACTTTTAGTGTGTTTTTAGGATTTTTAATATTTTTGCCATAGAGAGTTATTTTTTTCCTTTGTGTAGACTCCTTACTTCCTCCTTATAAATACACAAAAAACCTTAAAATTATTCATCTTTCATTTAAAACTGCTGGGGGCTAAACTGGCCCCTGTGCGGTCTGGAGTGAGCAATTAAAACACTGCAGCAGCTTTCATGGGAACAGGTGTCCTAAAAAGAGAGACAGGCACAGGCACACCCTGGGCACAACCCCTCTATAAATAACAGAACCCCAGCCCCCTTAAATATCTTCAGTAAGTCTCCCTAGGAGTTTTAGGGAGACATCATATTCATTTAAGACTGGGCAGTCAAGGAGCTTCCTTGCTGCTTGGGGGCAGAGGAGCAGGGCCAGCATCAGGCACACAGAGACAGGTGGTTTTTTAGGGTGGCAAACTGATGGAGAAACAGCATTTCTGGTGGTCTCTGCCCTTGTACCTCTCTGTGCTCTGTGCCTTGCCCTATTTTTGCTAAACTGTCACCTTTCAGAGTGGGGGAAGGCGAGGCTGTGCAGGTGGCTGCGCTCCCCAGGACAGGCAGAGTGATGTGACTGGAAGTTGGCCGAGTCCCGGCGCTGCTTTACGCCATCCCAGCTGGTGGCACTACATCATCCCTGCAGGGCCAGGCAGGTGCCTTGATGCTGGCAAAGGGGGAGGGCAGGGATCAAGCATGAGTCAAGGTCAGCAACATGAGCAGCGATGCAAGGGGGAAATGCATCATAAGCAGCGGGGAGCCGGCTCCGTGCTGAGCCCAGGAGCAGCTCAGAGAGGATGCTGTGAATGTGGGACTACCCAGCTACAGACACAAAACTGGGCTTTTCTCTCCTGGAGAAACAGGGAGAAAAAGAGGCGTCCTTCAGGCAGCAAAACGCTGTTCAGATCAGACTTGTAGAGGGAAGCCTGCTGAACTGGAAGGCAAAGAGGTCTGACATGGGCAAAAAACACATAATGAAGGATAAAGTGTGAAATCTTGCCGGCCAATGGCAAGAAACCCCTCTGTTTGTGAATCTAATAGGCATGTGACACACATGGTGGTAGTAGTTGAGCCTTCCCATCTGGCACTACTGATTAATCAAGTGCCTCTAAACCGAGGAAACCTCCGAAAATATCCATCGACAAGAGCTGAGAGTGTGAGAGAAAGTAAGACAACTCCAACTGTGTCGGCAGAGGCTGTGCTTGATGCTAACAGGTGGTGATGAACATTGCGTGATTTAGAGCTCAGAGGGGAATAGGAATCTGAAAGATCAAGTATCATTCCAAAACACTGACAGACTTTGGGACTGGAACCTTCAGGCTTGAGGTCTTCCAGGACAGAGCAGAACATGAAAACAGGGAGAAGAATTGGGGAAATCGGCTCCAGTTCAGCATTTCCTGCCTTCAAAAACTCCTTATTACAAATAGTTAAAAAAGAAATTAGTAGCTCACCTGATATGCCAATCTTCTTGAGAATGCAGAACAATACAAAGCCTGCTTTTGTTCAGATCTCAGACCAGCATTCAGACCCCATTCCTTGCTATCAGCAGCACCTTACATCCTTTACACATTAAGTTGCAGTGACACCCGTACCCATACCCTATACAAATGTTGATTGGCAGGATGAAGACTGGCAAAAGTAGGACCTACAAGTGATTTATGAATGCAATTCAGTGGCTCTTGTTTATAAACAGCCTGTTTTGCTGAATTGCTGTACACATCATTCTGGCAAAGATACACACAGGTCTCAGGTGCTCTGCACACAGCAAGAAATCTGCAAGGCACCAAGGAAGTGAAGGAGGAGAGGTGGAGCCAGTGAAATAGAAGCTGAAGAGAAAATTCATATCCCCAAAGTTGCAGGACTGAAGTTCAGCAATGGAGGGAATTCCCTGGCCTGCCACAGGAAAACACTTTGGGACTGCCTTAGCACTGTCCCCAATATCCTTAGCAATTCTACACCCTGTTCTTCTCCTCAAGCACAGAACTACCTTGAAAATAGTTTATCCCTCTTACAGTCAGCATTAAGCAGTAATATTAACCAGCCAAGGCTTTGTTATCCAACACAAATAAAATGTGATCAGAATTTGGGTTGATGAAGAGCTGGTGGGGGAACTGCACAGAGCAGAGAAGAATTCGTTCTCTTTTTGCATTGTGTCAGAATGAACCTCCTGAAAAGAGGACGGTGCAGCTTTAATAATAAAAAAAAAAAAAAAAAAAAAAAAAAAAAAAAAAAAAAAAAAAAAAAAAAAAAAAGAAAGAAGGAAAGAAAGAAAAAAAGAAAGAAAGGTGCCTCAGTTGTCTCGGCAGCTGATCAACAAAGGAGCAGTCGTGAGCTGTAACCTCTTGGAGCTGCAGTCTGGAACATGACACATGTCAGGCTATGATAAATGGTGCGGAGTGTGTGCAATTTCAAGCGCAATGCCCTTGAGATGCTCAGGACCCCGATCGCAAATGTTATTGTTAAATTAAACCTTAAAGGAAGGATTGGGAAGGGGAGGGGTGGGTTTGTGCATGTGTGTGTATGCGTGTGTGTGTGCGTGTGAGTATGTGTGTATTTATTTTTATATATATATACATATATACGTGTGGATATAAGAAATGCACAGAAGTGAAGGGGAAAATGGCAAGGTGAGGAGAGAAAAACTTTATATTTCTTTTAATTGAATTGTGCATCTTCTAGGTCTGGCTGAGCTATGGGAGAACTTCAGGCAGTGCTTTTCTATCCTACAGGCATTTTATTACTTTTGCTCCATCACAATTTGATAGCTAGAGATCAGCTAAAGTAGGCAGGTGCAAGATTGGAAAACAGGTAAATAAATAAATAAACACATGCCACAGATGTGCAGTTTCTCTAGCTCAAGTGTTCTGCATCCAGGTACCTTTGAATCCAAATGAGTGAAGCTTCAGAGAGTACTGAGTGCTGATTTTTGGGAGCTGCTGGTCTCTGAGGGCTTGTTTGTTAGTTGGGCTGTTGTTTGACGGTGTGTGTTTGTTCTTTCTGAGACAAATACTCACTCTTAAAAGCTGCTCTGAGAAAGAGGGGACGTTCACATTCACATCCCACTGTGAAGAGTGCAGGGACTGAATTTTCCAAGTCCTCCAGGCAGATTTCATCCCCAGTCTGCAAGAACAGCCCCAACGTGCAGCACACTGCTTCTGTGGTGTCGGCGTCCTGTTTCCTGTGGTTTTGGAATGCGAGTGGGGACAGAGGCAGTGAACAGTGTTTTAGACAAGCAGTTGCAATAGAGTTGGTGGTCAAAGGGTATGGAACAATGAGGAAGAAACAAAGCAACCTCTCCCATATGCTGAATAATCTTTTGCCAGGAGAGGTGGCAGGGAGGGCTCCATAAGCCTCACCCTCTGGGTTTTGCATCGCGTGGGTGCTGTAGAAAACAGGGACTGGATCTCCTGGGCTCCCGTCTCTGCAGCTTCCAGGTGCTTCCTTACTCCCTCTAAAAAGGTGAGAACCAACATACAACCTACCTTGAGGCTGTCTCTGGTCACTCTGGATCTGGACTTGAGTCTGTTCCTCTTCCCTCTTCTTTCTGCTGCCTATTTTATGCCTTCCATCTATCCCATGTGCAGAGGAGCCTCCAGTTTTAACTCACACAGATTCCTCAGAAGTCCTCTCTTTACTTTCTCCCTTTCCACGCTCCCTCCCCCACCACATCCATGCTTAGTGCAATTAGTGTAGGCAGTGCAGGAAACACAGTGGAGAATGGAGCTGTGTAAACGAGGGGGAGGACACGGAGTGGGTGAGGTTCGGGGTGGGGGGAGCTGGAAAGTGTTCAAGGGGAAATGCTTGCATGGCTCGCATAATTGAAGGGAAGAAAGAAGCAATGAGCAGCATAAACCCTCCACTGGAAAAGGAGATGGGAAAAGCCTTTAAATCATGATGAAAAGTAAATTCAAACAAACAGTAAAAGGTAACAAAGGACTAGCAGTGACTCATTTAGCAAGATATATTGTTTGTTCTAATTTTTACCAGGTACAAGACAAACCCACTGGTTGGGAACGACCAGCACAAGAGACCTCCATGACCTATTTAAAACATTTAGGACAAGGAAAACAGGTAGCAGAGATCTGGCTGCACCAGCAGTAATCTGTCTGCTTATTGTTCCTGGTTGCCTCCATATGACTCATTGTCCATTAAAGCCTTCAGAGCGTCATGACAGCATTAAAACCAAGGCTCAGATTTGGGAAATATAACAAATTCAAAGAACATATTAGATACCAAAGTACTAAGATTATTATTTTTAGACGCATCTTACGAACATCCTACAGCTTGTTTTGTACTTTTTGGCTACTGTTGCCTAGCGTCCAGGAAAAGTCAAGTCCTTTTTCGGTTCTTTGGAACATTTTCCCCATGTTTCTTGTTATTAAAGAAAATAAACATTAGACAAAAGCGGACTTTATTGTATCTATAAATAATTCAATGCAGATGGATTCATGGAAAATACCAGCAGGCAGATTTTCAGAGAGAAAGAAAGAGAGGGAATGGTCTAAGGTTAGATGGTGAGGAAACAGAAAGAGTGAAGCAGCAAGAAACTGCAAGATGTGATGAGAAGAATAGACACAAACAAGAAGGTAACTAATGAAGGGTAACTGAACGTTGAATAAAGATACCTTGGAAAGACAGCTCCATCTCTTTAAAAAGTTTGTATCCTTCAGTTACGAGCTTCCTGCTACCAAGGAAAAGGCATTTGCTCTGTGTCTTGGGAGGGTACCAGAGGTTTGCATTTAATCATCTCTCATACTGATGTGTTACCTCTCTTAACTTTTCCTTTTGGGGACAGGTGCTGATTATGTTGAGATGATTATTTAATGATGCATCCATCCTTTATGACCTTTCGCAGGATCCTGTGAGAAGGATAGAAGCCTGTGTGGATGGATGCCCAAAAACTTGTTAATGTTCAATATTCTGTCTCATCCTAGAAAAACACCTGTTGCATTACAACATGGAAGGTTATATGAAATGAACATTGAATAAAAGCTTGGCCTGCAGGTAGGAGGAGCTGGTGAAGAAATGATTGGTGGGAATGAAGTACATTTATAGGAGGAATGGAGCAGCTTTGCTCGATTGCAAACAGCTGTTTCAAGGCCACCAATTTTGCTGACGTTGCACCAGAAAAGCCTTCCATGAGGTATTGCTTCTGCCAGGCAAAGTGGAATAAAAGCCAGTTTAGAACTCAGCTGGAATCGCTGAAGCAAACGTAAGGCAAAAACCTGTGCTACATGGGATTCCTCCCTGCACCACGTAAGACATACAAGGCCTCTTTGCCCAGTCACTGCTCGTATTTTTGCAGTGTATCTTGGCTTTTGTATTTGTGCATAACCAAAAGGCAATGGCTACTGAAGTGGAAGGCAGAGGAGTTGTAAACCAGGTCTGTGACAAGAGCTGGATGTGTCTCTGCTCCCTAGGAGTGCCTTTGGGAAAGGTGCTGCAGCAGTGAACTATCTCCTGCAAACACAGGGCATGAGGGGAGGGAGACAGGAAGGTTTCTAGGGAAGAGAACCACCCACCCACAGGTGGGAAGAAAGGTTTACTTCAGACATTAGAGGAACAGAAGTAGAAGCACAGGGAGAAATCTTTTTCTTGCCATTCTGCTGCTTTGCCACATGCTGGGGGAGCAGCACATTGTTCTCCAGCTGAACAATGCCCAGTTCCCACCACGTGCAACGGGAAAAGAATGTGAGCTTTGCTTTGCTTTATTATCAACTTGTGCAGTGCAGAGATAACTGCACAGGCTGCTCGGTCCCCGAAAAGCAAAGATGAATTTTGATCAAAATTGGATTACAGGGCATTTCATTTCTACTTAAGAATGGTTCTGAATTGGTTTCCCATTTACTCAATATCCACAAAAATAACAAAATAAAAACTGTCACGACTGAATAATGCTGCTGAAAAGAAAAAAATAAAGCTCAAAAATTTGCCGAAAAATAATTGTACTGAAACAGCTCCAAGTCAGATTAGCATTAAATCTTCTTAAGAATGATGAAGGCTCTTGCAACCAAAGGGAAGTTATTTCATTAGGCTGATTCTGCATATTTAATTCTCAGTGTGCCAATTTAATGTAATATTTTTTTGGTTATCAGGGACCGTTCTTTCTTGATATATAATAATGACATTGCATTTGGTTTAAAAGTAGAAGTCTACAATCAAGGCAATCATGGACTATTAAGTGCTCTGTCAAGTCCCAATCAAATTGTGTTCAAATAGGTTAAAGGGAGACAGTCAGAGCTGCCAATCCCAAAATACAGCCCAGCCCTTCAGCCCATCCTGCGGCCAAAGGAATAGTGCTCTCTTGACTTCAGCAGACTCTGCGATGGAAAATATTTCTGTCCAAAACAAAATTGGCCTGTAATCTGGGTAAGCTATTCAGAGCAAACTGTGGCAAATTTAGCCTTTTCTCCTGTTCACAAATCATCCATGTATGGACTTTGTTGTTTTAATGCCTTTGCATGTATTTTTCTGACAAATACTAAATATAGAAATAGCTCAGCAGCCCGGTGACATTGATTATATCTTGTATTATCTACGATAGATTGTGGTATATGACTGGTCCTTTAGGTTACGTTGCAATTTAGCCATCGAGCAAATATGTTAAAATACCAGTGTAAAATGTACTAAATCAGATCCTCATGAATTTTAAAGCCTGGAGTCTGAAGCTCTTCCTCAATCTGTTTACTAAATCAGTGCGGCTGCTCGCAAATTAAAGTGCAGTGCCCCATAAGCAAGATCAGGCTTATGAGCCATCATAAACCCACTTTGCACTTGTAAATGGCAGCTGATTCAGCTGTAACCTGAAAGCAGCTTTTGGGACCAGAGTATTAAACATTTCCAAAAGTTTCTTACCATTGTCAACCTTCTAGACTCCTTCAAAATCATCCAGCATGACAGCCTGTGGGTTCTGAATTGTCGGTCCTCAGTAGGCATCTATTGACATGCAACAGAAATGTCCCCTTTGTTTTAAAATGTTTGTTTTATAACAAGACATGTTTATAAATGTGTGTGTTTGTGAGGGGATTGACTGAAAATAAGGTCATAATACTGAAAAGAAGAAAATCTGCATTTTTGCCAAACAATGTAGAAATATTTCGTGTTAGGGTCAGATATGGAGGCAGATTCCATTTAAAGGTTTGAGGGCTCAGTGTATAAACACAAAGACCAATGTCAGTGTTTGCTACCCTGAGCCTAATTTGGTCACAGGTTGCTGCTTAAGGACCTCGGGTTTCGCTTCTCCATGGAGGAGATAATGTACATCTTATGGTTTAGTCTTTTTTCTGGTGCCAAAGGGGCAGAGCCAGGGCTGTAAATGTCTCCAAAACCAGACTGGAGAGGACTGAAGCCTACCCATAGGCACAGGCTGCCCAGAGAAACTGTGGATGCCACATTCCTGACAGTGTTCAAGGCCAGGTTGGACGGGGCTCTGAGCAATCTGGTCTAGTGGAAAGCGTCCCTGGCAATTCTGGGGCACAAGGGCTGGGTGATTTTTGGAGGTTGCTTTGAATTCAAACCTCTCTCTGTGAGATGACTGAAGGAAATCCATACATTCCTTATGCCCTGAGTGGACATTCAGCCAAGAGAATACTTGTTCTACAGTTACACAAAACCTATTTCTTACCTGTGAGAGATCTGATCCTCACGTATGTGCCAGGGAAAGGAAAGTATTGCTTGGGTCATATTGTGTCCTCTTGTCTCAGATGTTTTCTAGTATTTCCCTCCAAGAAGTAAACTTTTCTTGCTGATGTGCCAGTCTCTTAGGAAAAAAAAACAAAAAACCAAAAAGACAAAAATTCCCCTTCTGCCGACATTCCCTTCCGAGTCTGGGAACCTCTATTGTCTTTTCTCTGGTAATAAATGATAATAATTAAAGGCAAATACACAATAATTAGTCACACTAGGTTTATCCATCTGGCATACCTGTATCTCATCACTGTGTCTTTGAAACAGATGACAAGCACCATATTGCACAACATCCTGCTAATGGGTCTGAGCAGGGAAAAAGAAGGTAAAAGGGTTACCACAAAAAAAAAAAAAAAAAAAAAAAAAAAAAAAAAAAAAAAAAAAAAAAAAAAAGAGAGAGAAAGTAAAGAAAGTAAAAGAAAAAAAAAAGGTTAGCAACAGGGACTGACATTATAAACATTATAGAACATTTTAAAAAATAGTGGTGGCTGACAGTGAAGTTATAAACCACTTACTGGCAGATGGGCTTTCAACTGGGGGTTAGGAAAACATGGAAATATATAGCCCTTGGCTTAAACTACCTCCTCCTTAAAATACCTGTACCTGACATAGCTACTGTTGAAATAAGGATTGTTTCCTGGAAGATTTTAGGTGGGCATGCAGATGTATGAGGAAAACAAACCATTCTAAAAGCTAACTGAAAATTTGGTTTCATTCTGAGGATAAGACATTACAGACCCAGTAATCAACTATTTTGGTCCCTCTTCCCTAGGTTGATTGATGCACACCAGGAGTCTCTCCATTGCTATCAGGGCTGCCTGAGAGAAGGCGGAGGAAAATTAATACAGCAAAGAATTTTCAACAAATATTTACTTCTTTGAAAAAAAAGGATCATACAAGTCTGGCATTTGATTTCTGGGAACTTGTGAGAAGCAGAGCTTTACTTGTATAAATAATCACAGGGAGCCAATTTCAGTCACATGTATTCAGATTTCGATTAAACCTCCACAAGTACTTCAACTCCCTTTCAAAGAAAAAGCAGACTCTGCCATGGTCTGAGAGCTGATTGTCTGCTTGTAATGATTTTTGTGTTGCAGCGCAGTCATGCCCAAGATGCCCTCTGTGGAGCTGGGCCCGGCTATCTTACCTGGGTGCATAAAAACAAAGAAAGAAAACAAAGGCAGTGCGTGACCAAAAGCCTCCACAACCTTAGTGTAAGATGAGCATCAAGCACAAAAGTGATTTTGTGCTTCCTCAGGTCTAACCGGCCTGAGCCTTGCAGAGCTGATAGCTGAAAGCTACCAGATGGCACTCTTTAAAGCAATAATATTAATTTTTAAAGTAGTCTATGATCGATTCTGAGGTAAAAAAAAAGTCATTGGTAATTTACACCCACTACCCATCCGGGTTTCAAGGCAAAATCTTCCTTCATAAACATCAAGCTGCCCATCAAGCTGCCCTGTCACCTGCACTGCGTGAAGGTCTGTATCTGGCTGGGATTTAGGGAACATCTCAACTCTGCCTTTGCAAGGAAGGTGCCTCTTCTGTAGGTGTTATTGAGCTCAAACTCACCACAGGTCATGGGGTGGCTGATGTGATGACAGTAGCTGAGCCATTCTCTGTTGAACATCCCAGTCTCAGGAAGAGAATAATCATGACCTTGGCCAAGCTTCCCTGCACTCAGGCAATGCATCCAGGTGTTTGTAAAAATGGCAATGGCAAATTAGTTCATTTTCATGCAGTTCTTGTGCATTAGGAACCCTGATCATACAGGAAGATAAAGAAAATAATGCAAAATGCCTTTTGAGCGAAGGGAGGTTCTATGGGTGATTCCCCCCTAACACCTCCTGCTGAACTCTGTCCCTGACCATGTTAACATAGGGAATGCATCATTAACTGAGTTGGCAAAACAGATTTTTTTTTTTTTTTACACCTGGAGCTTATCTTGCACTACTTTGCCTCCTAGAAGCATTTCAGCCAAGCTAAGCCCACTGGTGTACATCACACACAATAAGCTGTGATGCTCTTGCAATAGTCTGGAAATGCAAAAATTTGCACTGGTCTGCAAATGAATTGTCTCCCTCAGTCTGGGAAGAACCATGAGGCTGTGGGATGGGGAACTTATATAAAACCAGAGCAAAGCCCTGGAGTTTGTCATTAATTCTTTGTAGGTAAATTAACTGGGGACAAGCTTTTCAAAATACTTCCTGTACATATTTTCTATACAAAGAGACCTTCGCTTGTTTGTTTCTCTCTTCCTCTGGACAGTCCCCAGTGATGATTTTCACAGCTCTTATGGAAGCAGCTCATTGTTCTGCAGAGACTTAATTAAAGTGTACTTCCATGTGAAATTAGGCTATTGTATTTATTTAATCTTTATGGTAATTGCTGTAGAAGGGCTGTGACTGCCTGCATCCTACTCTCACACCCACGTCCCTCCCCACCCCACGGCCACCACTCCCTGAAGGAAATGGCAAGTTGTTCTGCCCTGGTTGAACTCCTCGTCTGCTCAAGTGATGCATTTGAACTTTAACCCATGGACAGCAATATTTGTTCACCACGCCAGCGTCTTTCACAGGCTTAAGGTGTGCTGGAAATGCTCTGAGAGAGAAACGTTTGATTGTGGTTTTCTTCTCCCAGGTGTCAGCTGATGCTGCATTGACTTCTTCCAACCATACTGACTTATTAGCAGAGCTCATGTGGTATTTCACACTTTCTGTGCCAGTCCATAGGTCTCTCCTAGGCTTGATTTAGTCTTGAAACTGTGCACTCTATTGCTGGGGGAAGGCTTTTTCTTAAAATTAAAAACTAAATGTCTGTGAGTCCAGCTTAATCACCTGAAATGTTAAAGATACAATGTCAATGAACATACAATTGCCAGGTATCATTTATACCCAAATATTATCCAAGCAAAGTGTAAAATAAAGCTCTGGCACTTGATTACTCTTGTGGGGAGTAGGAGGAATGGTTTCAATTTGTTTTCAGAACATTTCCACAGTGAGATGAGTCTGTTTTCCAAAGAGATGTTGGTAAATTGAAAACAACATCAGGTTTCATTGAGTCCACTGTGCCTGGAAACGGATGAGTAGAGTTGCAGTGAGGAATAAAAATCAAATAAATATAATTAAAGTCTCCAAATGGTCTGATGCCAGTGTGATTGGCATTTTTTATTTTGTCCTCCAAGACTGAGCTCCCAAAAAGTGTTTGTCCTGGGATGCACCAGCAGACAGGCGTTCTGCCCCCCTCTCAGGCCATACCTAAAGTTCAAGTCTGACTCAAGAGAGCCACATCACAGAAGAGGAAAATTGAGGTCTCTGGCTCATCACTGTAAAGATGAAATTGCATTTTCTGTCACAGTCTAACATCCTGTTTAAATTACTGTTGCTGCAATACTCTCACATACAGAGGCTCCATACTTAACATAATTTTTCAGCTTGGTTGAATAAAATACAAGAATCCAGAATTTCATAAATCAGTTGTCTGAAGCACAGATTATAATCCAAAGCATTTCCAGAAATTCTCTCATCTGTCTTCTGCCAGGTATGTATTTTATGCAGTTGATAAGCTCCACTTTGTTTCTGTATGAACTGACTATTCTCTTTCATTCTGTCCCACAGGGCTCTGTTCTGGCCCTGGTGCTTGTGAAGCTCTGAATTGGCTTCCTCTTCTAAATCAGCATGAGGAGTGAATTATTATTGCAACATCACATCACTATCACTCAGATTCACTTTGATTTATCTGCAGGCTGATCCCAACAGCCCAGCTCTGCTTTCTTGCTGGGTTGATGCAGCTATTGTTTCAAATCTGGTGGTAGAGAGACCATATCTGTGCTCTTTCTTTGCAGTTTGCCTTTCTGGGTGGTGGGCTGTGTAACTCCATCCTGACATAAGGGACACGTCCACCACTTTGGAAGAAGATATGAGAAACCACTCACTAGGCAAAAATGGAATAATTCATCTCCACTGCACTGCAAAAGCTTTAACCTAATCCTTTGGGCACAGAGAATTGCCTCAACTCCAGGTTTTATAGCCATTCAAAACTTTTTTAGTGTTAACCCTGACTATTCCTCTTCTCCATGTAACTATCTGATGGCTGTATAGATCCCACTGAAGTCTGACTCTGGGGAAATATTCCCACAAAATTAACTTTTCTGACACTCTAATACCTGAGCTAATACTTCTTACTCTGTTTCATTTTTTGTTGCAACCACAACAAGGTAAAGAAAGGATGATTCATAACTTCTGAAGAGGCATAATATTCAAGTATCTGGAAGCTCTAGATGGGGTTTGAGGATGACCCTTCATAGGTGCTGTGTTTGCACATCAAATGAGTCATATTCCAGTCTGAGAGGGCTTCCTGTCTCAGGAAAACACCAGATTTAGCAGGTACCTACAATAACCAAAAGTGTTCAAAAAATGAGTAATCTGCTCTTTTACTTGTTTTTCCCTGGAGCAGGCTCAGTTTTTAGGCAAAGGGAATCTGGAGGATTGTTTGTGGGACTTCAATTTGACTTGGTTTTGCTTCGTAGCTGTGACCTCAGCTATCTGCAATCTGCTCCTACACATTCCCCCTTGTGCAGGTCTGGGAAATGGGGGCATGAGCTCAGCAACTCAAATAAGCTTCCACCTGCAGCCCCTCGAGTATATTTCCTTAGACCCCCTCTTATTTTGAATTTCTTCTTTTGTGCAATGCCTCCTCTGCTCAGAGAATTGCTCTTTTATTGAGCTTATTTTTGGACTCCAAAGGTGCTGTCAGGAAAGGCGGAGATGACAGTCCTCCTTGATGCAATCTGGGTAATATGACTGCACTTGCTGGCGTGTTGTACCTACAGGAGTGTAGGGAATACATCTGAGGGGATGTTTGATCTTCCATGACTATCTCTTACAATCCCCTTTTTTAAATGGTTTATATACACTCCACGTGTGTGCAGGCACTGCAGCACCAAGGACTGATCTCAAACAGAGCATGGCCATGTTTAAACTGGCCAGTGTTATCCTTCAGCCCCTGAAAAATCCATGGGGCCACACCTTACAGGGCCTGAAGGAAAGAAACAAGGAAAAACAAAACAAAAAGCCCAGCGACTATGAACGGGCAGAAACTTCAGCTCTATTATCACTCCCCTTCATCTGCTCAAAAACCCTCGCTGCAGGGGTTGTCATGGTGATGCAGGTTTGACCTCTCACTTTTTACTCTTCCAGGAGCTAAAAAGGTAAAAATGAGCCATTCTGTCTCGAATGAAAATCAACCTTCCTCAGTCAAAGGACGCCGAATTGCTTTTTCCCTTTGTCAAACCCGAATGTTTCCATAGGCGACACAGAAATATATAAATAACCAGCACCGGCATCAAGGAGCATCTGTGGGATGTGGCAGTGGCCGTGGTGGATGGGGCTTAGCAGGAATGGTCCATCCCTAAGTTTCCTGGAAGTCACAAGGTGCCACATCCTGCATTTCCCCTTTGCCATCTCATTTTGTCTCTGCAGCCAGCTCCTTACTCAGCCACTTCAGAGTGGAGTTTGGGCTTGTGGCAGCTCTAGGGCAGAAAAATCAAACTATTGATTGAACTGTGTCGCAGCCTCATAAGGCATTATTAGCAGCCTGCTATAAGCAAGACCAGAAAGGGTAAAACCATTTATTTTTATTAATATTCTTGAGAGTTGGGCTCTAGCGAACCTGCCGCTTCCCTGGGTTGGCAGCAAAGTGATTACACCATCTCCTTGTCCCTGGATGAAGCTGGTAACGCACGTGGAGGTCCTTCTGTTTGTGTGAGGGGGTGGCCTAATGCATTGGGATAGAGCCCTTGTCTGATCTACGAGCCCAAGTAATCTCCTTCTGTCGATTACTATTGAATCTAAGTCCTCTGCTTTGATAACCAAATCCTTCCCTACTTGCTCATTCCCCCTATCCAGTCTCTCCTCCCACCACTTTCACACAGTGCCAGGGTAGCCTGACATGTGAAACCAGCATGACTTCAAATCAAATATTCAGGTTAATGACAAGCTGGCCTTGAATGAAACATTTGAAGAACCTCTGATGCAAATTCCCTGATGCTTAACACAGCTCCATCAAATCTCTTCCTCCACGAGACTCTTTCTACCAGTTCTACCTTAAACAAGAGCTACTGAATTTATTTGACAGAATCAAAACAACCTAAGGTATATATAAAAATACACACACACACACACACGTATATTTCGCATGTGTGTGTGTATTTATATATGTCATATATTTATAAAGCGCCAGCCTGAAAATCCTACTAAACTGCCGTTGATGTCTGGAGTCATCTAAAGTTCAAATATTTCCCATGATTTTGGTATGGAAGTTTATGAGAAGTGTTTCTGGATGGTGTACCAACGTAGAAGGTCCTCACAGCACCAGACAACATGAGTTCAGCCCCTCTCCAAACATCATTTTCCCCAAACCAGGGACCATCTCTCTGAAGATCCTTCACTCACACAACCTTGCTTCCACTTTTCTGTCCTTACAGATGAGTCTTTAGTGGAACAGGTTCAACAAACAGGGTCTGACTGTCCTTCCTCCCACCCCATGTGCACTCACCAACCCCCAGACACACTCCAGTGCCTGGGCCATCGCCCTTGAAAGTTTTGTGCCTGAACCCCTGATGTATTTCAGCAAAATGAAGGCACTTCCACCTCCCATATGCTCCAGAAGCAGAGCTGTGCTGAACACCAGGGTTTTCAGGCCCAAGACTATCACTCAGACCAGCCATGGGACCTTCTTGGACCTTCCCTTTTGCTCCTTTGCAAATCAGAAATACTCAAGCCACTAGGGCCTCCTCCTTGCCCACCATCTCAGTTACTAACTTCAAGTGTTTTAAAGAGCTGAAGAATGTGGGCAACCCCTGCCATGACCCACCTTTCTCCTTTGCCAGCCTCCCTGGTGTGTGCAGACCTTCCTCTCCTCATCACACACAGCAGCAGCCTGGGCTGTCCTTGTCACAGGGCTCATGCTGCACCTCTTGCTCATTTCTGGAAACAGCCACAGGCTCTCCCTTCAAAGCCATCACCTCCTCCAGCTCCAGCAGTGACCATCACTACAACAGTCACCATGACCTCCTGATCCATTCGGAGGAGGCATGTCATGAAGGGACACAGTAGGTTGCTTCTTGCTCTCAGCTGGAAGACCATGATGCCCTGAATTATGAAAACAGACGGTATTAGTGACAACACTCTAAGAGTACCTTGTGGAAGGGCATTCCACAGGTTAATTATATCTGTGAAACTTTTCCTTTACAACTGTACAGCCCAGTGAGTCTCATTTGACTCTATAAAAGGTGGCTGTCATACTCCATGCAAGCCATTTCTTAGCAAAAACAGGCATTTTCTAAGGTTAAGCTTTACAGGGGAAAAAGAAATATTTTCTCAGGCATACCCTTTTGTCTTAATTTCAGTTATACCAAAAGCAAATCCACCTCTACTTAGATTTCTTTTGGGATGAGAGGGATTGAAGTAAATAGTGCCCTGACCCCGTTGGTTTTGTATTGTAACACTTTGGAAATAAGATAATGAGGGGATGCTAGGGAGGTTCTAACTTCTGTATATTTATGCTTAGAAGTTCAGCCCTGAAATGCAAATTAAAAAGAACTTACCACCACTTTTTCTCTCTCTCTATTATCCTGCATTTTCCACAGCCTGAAAGATATAAGTCATTAGATAAATGACTGCCAGTGGAATGCTATAGCTGCAATGTAAACTATGAAGAAAAAATCCGTAACAACAACAACAAAAAAAAAATAACGCCTCCCTCAGAGAAAAGTTCTGTTTTTCACATTTAAATGTACTAGTTATCAGTTATTCCTGTTCACAGGGCATTAAAATACATGCTGTTTCCTAAGCACTGGTGCAGCTCTAACTAGACTCAAGCTTGGAGCTAAAATAGAACATTTTTTACCCAGCAGTATAATGTAAAACTGTTGTCTAAACATCTCTCCTCCTTACTAGGTCTCTTTACAGTTTCCTCCAGAGAATCCTGCTTTTTCTTTAGAGCATCATCATTTATGTCTTTGTTTATTAGTGGAATGAACTTGTCAGTAATTCTCTTCCCACCAGCCAACCTTTGTCCCAGCTCCCTACGTGCTCATCTCTCCAGCTTGGATCAGACACAATGGAGAGAGCTCCTGCCAAAGTCGTTTCAGCATCAGCCATTCAGCCGGCTGCAGGGCGAGGAGGTCGCCCCTGGATCCTCGCCGGTGGCCTCTGGAGCCCAGAGGTCACCGTGGGACCAGCGAACAGTGACCAGGGCTGCAGTGGTCATGCCCAGAGAACACACAGGCACAGATCCAACCCAGGCATGGGGTGGGAAGAGGTGTCTGATGGGATTCTCAGGACAGACAGATTCTGCATGGAATTCCATACTGGGCTGGGCTGTAAGGTGCTGCCACGAGGCTGGAAGCAACTTAAATGACAAAAACCCCTGAGATATGAGGGTGATTCTCAAATTCCAGGACTCATCTTCTGATTCCAGCACTCTAATTCACCAGTTTAATGCACACACTGCCTGGACACATCCTGCAGATGCTCTCTCCTTCAAAAAGACAAAGTTTATCTCCTCCCAATGTTTTGCTTTTAACTTACAACTTCTACTTTCAAGGCTGCACGGATACTCGAGTCTGACTTTGAGTCCTGCCAGAGATTTCCTTCTGTGATTTTTAGGTAAACCAGCTGGGAAAATTAGTGGCTAATAAACCCTTGCCTAAAGTTGGAGCAGATTGGCAGCAGAGCCCCTGTGACCGGCTCCTCTCCGCCGGGGGGATCCGCTGTGCGAATGCCTCGCTGCAGGTTGAGAAGTCGCTGCGTGTCAGCTGATCCATGGCAACTGTCTGTCCACGGCAAATGTGAGATAATTTAAGAGAGTTTAATCCTTTTTCTTTGCCAGTCCACATTATGAGTTCGTGCGGGGTGGTTGGTACACAGTAAATTCACACCGTAATTTACTGTGCACTAATTTCCCCAAGCTTTTAATTTCACAGTGTCTCAGTTTCCTCATCTGTAAAAGAGAGATAATAAATACTTTCCTTTCTGGCAGGAGTGCTTGAGATCCTTCAGCAGTAAACATAAAAGCAAACATTTTAAAATAGTTACTTAAAGAAACTTAATTTTTGGTGTAAACAGTTATTTGTGTCTGATTTTATACTACAACAGCATGAGACTAGAGGTAGAAGAAAATAACATTTGAAAACTAAATAACTACTAATGTTAAAAACAACTAGGATACCGATCACAACATTATTTATATGCAACTGGAATTGCAAATATTTTTTTAAAGCTTTCTGTTTCAATCCATCTGTGATTCCTTATAAAGGGAATAAAACTAAAATGATGTATATGCCATAAAGATGCACTAGACTGTTTTCTTTAAAAAGAAGCAACACGTGTCAGGAAGGCCTAAACCTTGTATTTCTCAGGAGGCCCTAAACTTCTTTTTGAGCGAGTGATGCATGATCAGACCCAGAAAACACTGTGGTTTTATTTCAGATTTTTCTAGACTGTAATAGCCCAAGGGTATGTGCTATAAACTGGAGGAGTTGGAGGAGACCCGTTTTTAAGAGGAACGTGGTTAGGTTTCTGTTTCTGATTGGAATGTTTGTTTAAAACTTTTCTTTCGGGAGAACATTTCAAACGAGTCGCAGTTTCAGTGATGACTAAATTCACATCGCGATCCCAGTCCCTGGGAATTGTCCTATTCTTTCTGGTGCAGCTGAGACTTCAAGAAAGGAAAATTTGCCTTTAAAAATTATCCTTCATGCTGAAATTATGAGTATAGTATTAAAACCTAAAGACTGTGGAGGTCAGGAAGCAAAATGAAAATCAGGAACTTTTTTTCATTAGCATCCATATACTGAAAATTCACATTAACATATAAAAAGGAAACACTTGAAACTTGTGTATATGGATATAAGACTCTTTTTTTCCCCCTCAGCTGCTGAAGGAAACTTTTAGATCTGCTCCTGCTCCAGTAACAAAGCAGTTTAAATTGAAAACGCTTTCCATTTCTTCCTTTTCTAATTCTTCAGGTATTTCTGAGTGATATTTCACACAGGCAAAGAACAGCTAATTCCAATCAGCGGTTGCCTCCTTGAGAGAGCTACAACGAGGTGCAAGTCAGCTCTGCTCCATTCCATGGTGCTCAACTGCCATCCACTGGAGGAGAGAGGCAGAGGCAGGGGCTCTTCTCAATTATAAAAGTCACAGCAAAAATAAAAAAGAACGTAAGGACTTGGGTCGTACTTTGCTTATTTATCTGTTCTCTTGTGTCTCCCTAACATGAAGCAAAATTGAAGTTAATAATTCTGAGAAAACACAACTGACAAGAAAATCCTTTTGTTTTCTTGGCCAAGTAACTGCAGTAGTGACTGTTCTTAACCACTGTCTATAAATTCAATGATTCTTAATAACCATATGAAAAGAAAGGAAAAGAGTGAAGGAAAACTACGGTTTAAAGATAAGAACACTGTTTAATCCGATTTAAGGAAAGTTAGGATCCTTCGAGCACAGTCTTTTCCACTAGAAAGCACACAGGAATCTCCTTTAATATGTTTATGTAAACGTTAAATTCTCAAAATATCACTGATTAAATAAAAAGCAATTACAATAAAAGTCTCTACGTTTTGACTGCAATAAGAGTAACAGCAGAAAACGGGCTGGCTGCAGCCAGGGATCTTGCCCATCTGCCCGACATTTTGATGCCTCAGCTGACTTGAATTAGGGGAGAATAACTTGGAAGATTTTTGAGTGCATCCAGCCCCAAGTTAAGAGAGTCCTCTGAAGCAGTGACTTATATTGCTTAAGCCCATGCAGGGAGCTCCCGGTTGTGCTCTTGATGGCTTTATTAGAAACACAGTGGTGGATCTGTGCGATATAAAAACCATCCAGGGGAGACCTTCAACACCTGATCCCCCTTTGCAAGGAACAGAAATATTTGGGTGCCGGGAGGGGGGAGGAGAAATAGCTGCGAGGGCTTCACCGTTACCGGTACCTCCCGTCACCGTGCCCTTTCCCCCCAAAGACGCGCCTCCCAGGCAACACATGTTGGAGTGAACTTTTGCTCCTCAGAAAATGGGACGACACACTTCCCCGTGCAGGCAGGCGAGGACGTTTCCCTCAGATCCGTGCGGCTCCGCGCTGAAGGATGCCGTGTTCGGTAAGGTTGAGATCCCCGGTACCCTGAGATCGAGCTTCTCGTTTCTGGTGAGGCCCTTGACAGCTGAGATGGGCGGCTCCTGTTTGATTGTCGCTCTCCGCCACTCTCAGGGAAAGCAGGGCTGGAAAGCTGGGTAGAAATATCCTTCACTGCCTTCCCTCCTGCAGGAGCCTGACTTGTGCTTGACTCGTGTTCTGCAAACGCCGCAGTCCTTGCGTAGACAAAATCCTACCAACTTGGAGGTTTGCTTTGCCTGGCTAAAGACTGCAGGACTTGACCTCTGGAAGCTCATGCTAAGTCCTCGCAGCTCTGATTTTGAGTTTAAGCTTTGGCCTGGAATACCAATGACTGTGAGGGAAGCAATAGGTTATGAGCCGGGTTAAATGATACCTGCTTCTTGCCAGAAAGACTAACTGTATTCAAGCAACTTCTGTCCTCGTTTTCCTTTAAATAAATATATAAAGATGTTCAAACTTCCTATCTGAGCTGCAATAATGAAAATCATGTGCGCATTAATTTGTACAGGGGTCACTGAGTCTCCCCAGCTCAACGGTTTTCAAACAGAGTGGGTAGCAAGCCCATAAAACACTTATTTTTCATAATTTATGAAGCATTACATATTGTGAGTCCACAATGCCAGCTGACGTAATATGTGATAAATTTGAAATAACAAAACATTTCTCATGTATTTTCCTCCTGATGTGACAATGTGGGACATAAATTTAAAGGAAAGTTCCCTTAGAAGACAAAAGCAAGGCAAAAGAAAAGACTGCTCTTAAATCAATAAATACTTATATTCCACCAATTTATTGAGCCATTCCCCACTCAAAGGCTGCGGCTCACAGCTTTTTGAAGGCTCTTGCTACCCCTGCTTCAAAGCTGGAATGAAAGGCTGCTGGAGTGGGTCACTGGTGCCCCCCACGAGTCGCAGGGGTGGCGGTGATGAAGCAGCTGCCAGTGCTGCCCTGTCCCTCCACGGCCGCCTGCGTGGGCTCCCAGGACAGCTGCTCCCTGTCCTGAGCCTGGAAAAACCTGCCCAGGAATGATGACAGGCAGCAGGGCACAAAATCAATACTGTGTAAAGGTAATTTTCCTCTCTAACAATTATCATCCCTGTATTCCCAGGAAGAGTAGCAGTGAAAGGCTTTGCACTTTTGAAGATAACTTTCTAGTGCTAATTTAGTAGGCATGCAAATATGTAATTGCAGGTTTATAATACAGAGCACAGAGCACTGCAGAAAACACTTAAAACTCACCTATGTGGCTCTGAAAGCCAGCTGATAAAATCTCATATTAGAGGAAACACCTTACAGGCTGAGGGTTGAGACTCTCAGCATCTGTAAAATTGCCAAGTGACTCCTACCAAGCAGTGAGTACCTGGTGCTCAGCACTGTTTGGTTTCATTTTGTCTTGTTTTGTTCCATTCAGCGCACCAAAGCAATATCTGCTTCAAGAAAACTCTGCAATCCAAGGAAGGGAAAAAATGAGGAAGATATTTGAATGCATGATGCAGAACAGGAGTGAAGGACAGAGCAGGGTAAAGAGGTTCAGGGACTTTGTCCGGTGTCAGTACTCTGTTTTATAAATAAACACAAAAATATTTTGAGCTTGTTAAAAGGCAGCTTTGCAGTAAAATAATGATCATTCCTTTTAATTTAGCTTTTATATTTGTGGAGTTTGATTAAACTTTACATCAGAAGCCCAAATGAGAGGAAAAAAAATTAAAATCCATATGAAGAATACCCAGCAGGAATGATGCGAAGTTCAGTGTGTTGGGAGTCAGTTTTCCCAGGAAAAGACACAGCACATCCACCACAGCCAGGCATGCAGGGACATCTACTGGCAGAGCAGCCAGACCTGGCCTTGATGAGTACAGAAATCTTGTTTTACACAAAAAGCCCCATCAGTTTTAGTGACAGCAGAAGGTTTGGCTGATCCAGTAAGAGAAATGTGTACAGAAAAGGGAGAAAAAGACAGTGGCTTGTCCCAAGGGTGAAATTAATCTTTGGCACAGCACATCTCAGAGCGGGGTGTCCTTAACTTGGCTGCAAAACCATGGTGGGGATGCTGGGCACACAGTCAGTCTCACCCTCTCCAGCACCATTCCTGCACCCCTCTCCTGCCGATTTGGCCCTGTGCACAGGGGAAGCAAGGCTCAGGTCTCACCACAGAGCTCTCCTGCATTAGCCTTGGGGACAGCAGTGAGGTTTGGCTGCTGTTTGTCCCTCTCCCCCAGAGCAGATACCTCAGGCAGAACGTTCTCAGAAGTAAAAGGCTCCTTGCCTCATATCTGCCCTTTAATATAACCACAGGAGACAAGACACATTTAATCCCTTCTGGAAAGATATGTACACCAGACTGATGAGATAGAGCAGGAATGAGCCTGACCCCAACATTTGAAACACTGCCTACCCTTCTCGAGACAGGGTGAGGATCACAAGCCAGGCAGCCTTACTGTAAAAAGATAAGAAGTGTTTGTTTTTCTCATCTCCAGATCAAGACAAATTTCTCAACTCCTTGTAGGAGTCCTGATTCTATAACTCATAAATGGAAAAAGTGTCTTTCCCCCCACCCCCACCCATGGCGTCTTCTCCACATACTGTTTTCTGCCCTCAGGGTATCTGTTCTATACTTCCAAAAAAAATCCATCTGGTTATTTTACTGTAACACACTTACCAGAACTGTAAGATCATAGAAAAAACATTGGAAAAGGACCTCTGGAGGTTTCTAGGCCAGCCTCCTGCTTCTTGGAGCTTCGTTAGCACCGACACCAGATCAGACCGGGGATGCTTTTGTGTAGGTGATCCCTGAAAGTCACCAAGGAGAGAAATCCCACCACTGCCCTGAATGCCCTAGTGTGGTACTGCACTCCAGGTGAAGAAGTTTAATGCTAGTTTTAGACATCAGACATTAGTCTTGAAGTGAAACACTCATCCTTAGTAGCTAAACATTGTTCAGCAATATTGAAATTCCAGCTTGTACCTGGATTTCACAAACAGCCATTGGGTTATTTACACTTCAGTTTTAGTTCAAACCATCTTTCCCTCCAGCACGGACCCTCGGAAAGGCCACAGCTGTAAAAGTCCAGATTTCTAACACACCTCCACCAAGCAATGGGAAATAAAAAGGTTGAGGGGGGCTCACAGATGAGGCAGGAGAGCTGGGAAACAAGGGACCATAGTGATGTACACTGACAATGACATAGAGACCTAAGATGGGACTCCTATAAATACCATGGACATGTGCTACCTTTAAGTCCCATTTCATCCACCCTAAATATAATCACTTCTACTCTGATTATACAGGGCTTTCAGCACTTTTAGGCTCTTCCCAAAAGCAGCTGCTAAAATCCAACTAAGTGTTTCTTTAGAAGTAGAGCACCTACAAAATCTTTCACTTAGTTGACATTATGAAATCAGAAAATGATACATACGATTGCATTCCTTATAGTTATATACTTAGTTTAAAACATTTCACCTGCTTTTTTTTTTTCTTTCCTTTTTTTCCCAGTCATTATACAACATCTGAAAGATAAGAGAGGGAAATCATTTTGTTACTTTAAATACTTATCTCAAGCTCGCATTTTGAGTACATTGAATACATGCACTGTGCTAAAAAATGCACAAGGGAAAAAATTCCAAGGATATAGCTAAGAGATTGTGAGAAGAAAAAAAAATCAGAAAACAACAACAGCAGATCATAGAAGAAAAAGTGTCTAAAAGATGAGAAACAACAAAAAAAGGCAGAGAGCTATAGCATGGTAGAAGAAAAAAATAAATATACCACATAATTTATTGCAGGGAGAGTTCTGAAGAAAATGTCTTGTGAAATAAATATAATGCTCATGAGGACAAGAGATCTCATTCATATCCAATCTGTCTTGTGTAAAGAACTAGACAATAATGTTCAAGTAAGTGAGTCACTGCGAGTTCTCCCAGTTCGGCTGAAGATTGCTCAATAGAAATAATAACAAGCCTCAGAAAAAAGACAGTGTAAGTACAGGTGGGAAAGGGAGACAAACTCAGAGCAATAAGTCCATACAAAATATCGAGATTGCTGTACAAAGTAAAGGCATGATATGTGTCCTTCTCTGTCTTCCAGACTATTCCTGCTGTGCCAGTGAATGTCTGTGCCCAGCTTCCCTCTGCCCATGCTTGAGACAGCACGGAGGTAAGCAGGCTGGATAAAGGGTGAGTTACCTATGGATCCAGAGCCAGGGATTTCTCAGTAAAAGACCTTCAACTCCATACTCTGTTCATCATAGTGGACATACAAGCCCCAGAAAATGTCAAGTGCCCGTTGATGCCACCACTGTCCTGTTGGCAGAGGATCTGGTGAGGACCAGGAAGGTGGTTGCTCAGGATGTAGGTGCTTTGGTAAATGAGAATGATATACATTTGCCAACAGTTAGCTACATTTAACCTTTATAAAGAGGAACAACCTTTACTGTGTGTCCACGTGGTCTTCCATAGGCAGGCTGAAGTGGTGGCCAAACAGGGTAAGGGCAACCCTGGCAGTGCCAAGAGCTGCTGGACACATCAGGAGAGCCCTGGACCGACACACCCTCGGGAGAGACTGGCTTGGGCAGGACAAGGACAGCATCACACAGCCCTGGGACTTGCCAAGCACGGCATGCTGGCACAGTGACTTGCCAAAGGCGTGAGGGCCTGTCTGTGGTGAGAACAGAGGGCACGGCCATCCCGTCCACCAGCAAACTGGCCCAGCTTGCCAGGAGCGTGCCTGGATCCTCACAGAGCCCACAGCCCCTGTCTGGGCACCTTGTGCAGGCAGAGGAGAAGAAACAGGAATCTTCAGCCAGTGATTCATCATGCTGTAAAATCTGAGCCTTGTGGGAACGCTTCAAAACACACAAGTTCATTTCCTCCCAAAATGCAGCAAAACTGGATTTTATTTGTTTTTTCCTTAACTGCTTCTCTCCTCACAGGTCTCTCAAAAACGTTTAAGAGAAAAAATAAAAGAAGATGGGATTGGATACTTTTGATGTAAACCTGCTTTGGCAGGTGTGAGGTGGGAAGGGAGAGGGGATTAAGAGGATGGCAGAAAGATCCACTGATGACTGCATCTGAATAGGGCTTTTTCCAGCCCAGGATTACAGGTTCAGAGAAGGAATCTCCTTGTGACTGTTTTTAGATGCTACAAATGTTTCCATAGCCATGCTAAAATGCAGTAGGAAAATTGTTTTGTCTAGTTTTCCTTCCACTTCTTCCTCAGTTATTGAACGTGAGGCAGCAAGGAGACAGCACCATGTGAAAACCAGCTGTGGGGAGAGGCAGAGAGGATGTAGGGGATGGGACAGGACCAAGAGGGGAAGGGCAGTAGTATCCAGCTATTGGACATCTGCAGTGAAACCACCCTCACCCTTGGCAAAGCAAAACCACCGCTGGAGTACAGCTCTGCCAGCTGGGTGGTCCAGCATGTCCAGGATCTCCCAGCAGGAGCCTGAGTTGCAAATTTAAACACTAAAAATTTCTGATAGCCCAAACTATATAGAGAGAAAAAGGCTATCGACTCACATTTGGAAAAATGTCCTCCTGTCTGCACAGTTCTACATTTCTCAATCTAAATTTGGAGTTTTGGCTACTGTGATTTTTCAGGGTATGAGATGTGGGTGGGTATTTTTGTACAAGATAATGTATATCTAAAATGATACAGACGGTTGCTAGAGCCACAAAGATGTTACAATGTCAGAATTGTGAACAAAATATGCATTTTAAAGACTAAGAAATAGAGAACAACACCATCATTTAAGTGACCTTACCGAGGTTAGAGCATGAGTCACTCACGGAGGCAGGCAGGGAAGTTGCTTCTGTGATCCAAGTCGGAAGCACTTGGAATTCACTCGCTGTTAAAAAACTCAGCAAAAAGGTCCTGGGGGTTAAAAAAAAAAAAAGGAATAGAAAAATTTAAATGGTCTATAGGTGCAAACAGTGGCTTAAATGGACACCTTGATGTCTCTGAAGCACTTGTTAGCAAGGGAATGCATCTACAGCTGTGCATTGGTAAAGAGAGCTTCAGAAGCACTGGACTTTTAAAATGCAATTAATGCATTATTTTTCCTTCATAACTCTACAGGATCTCCCATCCTGCTCTCCAGCCATTGCAAAAGTTTCTCTGGCAAGGGATACATTGCTGTGCTCTGCACACAAACTTTGGCTGGTCTTATTCTTATAAATTCCAAGTATTAGGGGACATATGGTCAGTTGCTGTGTATTGTAACATTTCAATCGAAGCCAATGGAACTATGAAACTACACAACAGTCAAGGAATTACCTGAAAACGTTAAAATCGTCAGCCTGACTCTTGATATAGTTGAGTTAAATGAAAGAGAGAATAAGCATTTGTGGTGGTGTTATAAAAGAATATCCCGACGCCACCTTACACAAGTGACGTGAATGCAGACTGAAAAACCAAAAAACACAGAAGAAAAGGAAAAAATAGCGTTCATTTTAAACATTCTGATTCTTTCAGCCCGACTTCATGCTTTTACAGAGCTCTGTGATGACAATACAAACAGCAGCTCATTTTTCAATCAAATTCCACCCACATCAGTGTGTCACACTTGTGCCTGATGAGCAGGAAAGGGGTAGTGGTGGGGTGCTACATACCCAGGGGCATGTAGATACACAGAAATACAGATACTGCAAGTCTCTTTTCAAGCTTTTTAGTGCCTGCTCTAGACCTAGATACAGGGCTGGACTGGCAGCAAAACAGGTTACTGTATTCTTCATAATAATACCACAGTCTTCTGAAATTTCACAGGGAAATGTTCATAGCTTGCATATTTAATTATGCTTTCTGATATGTCTCTGAAATAAATTCAGTGACTGTGATGATTTCTGTCCTGACAGTGGCCAAGCCGAGGCTGACTGACCTGATCTGCCCCCAGCCACCCTTCTGCAAGTGCTGGGACTGAGCTCCGGGTCCCCCTCCCCTCGCAGAGCCACTGTGCCGCTCTTTTCCGGGGCGTAATTGCCACATCAGTAACGATGAGAGGATTTTATTTGACTGAAAGGCTGCTCTAAGTGCCCAGCTTGCAGGTTACATCTCACCTGCAGGAACTTAGGGGCTATACCGACATTCGATTTCATGATTCATTTAAAGCGATATGAAATGTTGCTTTGAAGCTCCCCCCCTCCCCCTTCCCTCTTCACATCTGGTGACTGCACAGTGAGTGGAATTATACTCAGCATGTCACACTCCAGTGGACAGAGATGGTTTGTAAAAGCTGATAAGCCTCGTTAGGGTTTGCAACTTTGTATGAACTTCAGTGATAAATACTGCGTTCGTGAAATGCCAAATACTGCTGGAATGTTGGCGTGAGCACGACAGAGATTACAGCTAATGTGGGAGCGTGTAGGTACGCTGTGCAGTAAGCTACAGTCATGATATGCAGCCACTCTCTGTGAAAAGTGGTGGGGTTTGAGCCAGGGGTATTTCCTATTGCACAGTACACAGGGATCTAATAGAGCTAACAGCTCGGAGTGAAATTAATGAAGTGGGAATGATATGACGACGATCCTGAACGGACATGGAGGGAAGAGACAATATTTGTCAATATTTGTTCATGGCTCTTACTCATGGGTTACCTGCTCTGGTGAGGATGTGAGTTTATGAACACACCCAGCCAATGGCTAATGACTAGAGAGACTCCTTTTCCCTTGATTTTAACAAAGAAATTACAACTCCTGTCAAGAGCAAACTTTCAAATTGTCTTCCTTTCTTTTTTTCATAAATGATCAAAAGGAATTTCAGAATGTTGTCCCACACTCAGATGAAAGCAAAGTTTGATGTTCTGAAGTGCTAAACTTTCCCGCTTTGACCTGCACGATTGAGATGAAGGAGAAATTTGTCTGTAGTAATTAACATGACAAATAACTGTGAATGGGAACTTGCTGTTCTGAATGACAGTGTTGTCTTCTGCTTCAGGGGGAGAAATCCAGGGCCAGGATCCTGGAGATCTATGCCTTGCTTCCATCTGACTCTTAAAAGGTTTGAAAATCTCTGTCTCTCACCTGATGGAGACAAGAATGGAGCGTGGTCTCCTGCAAGAGCACAGCACCTTCAGGTGCATCCTGCTACATCCTGCAAGATATTGCAGGGGGGGAAGAGCTGATTGCCCAGAAAAAGAATAATCACCAGTGATTAAAGGTATTTCATGAGCCCTGCCTTTCATGCTGACAGTTCTGCTATAATCATTCCCAGCATACAGCTCTGCCTCTGTGCGTATTCATCTGTTGCCAATTGCCTTGTAGTTACTTTGTGAGTGTGTTAGTTGGGGACTCTCCTCTTGTTCTTTGTTTTTACAGCCCTCAAACACAAGGGATCCTATGACCAGGATCCTGGACGCTTTGAGGCACCTAATAAATAATTGTTAGATTTCCAATACCCAAACTATGCTTTGCAGTATCGGGAAGCCTGTACAGCAAAAAGATAACTGATATTAGCTAATTGCTATTGAGTGGCTTTCAGGCAATAGATCACGTAGGTTTTTCTTCGTTTTCTAATGGGTTGCTTTTTAGGGCTTTTTTTAATTACAGTGTGAAAATTCAATGCATTTTATCACCAACTTGAGAGTAGATGGCTCCAGCAGACAATCCTAAAACTTTCCAAGACACAGAAAAAGATTGAAGTGGGTTAAGCTGCATTATCAGTGCGGAGGGGGACTTGTGCTGCTGTCTATGCTACATCCATTCTGGGCAAGGCATTTGTATCTTCAGACATATCACTTTGGCTTTGCTCTTCAGATCAGCATTATCTGCAGGAGACACTCCTCACGAATGCAGCAATCCCCACCTCATTTATTTCTTCTTTCTGCTGGCTCGTGCCTGGTAGGAAGCGAGCAGCTTCTGAAACCCTGCCCCAAGTTGCTGGTAGCAGCAGCATCTGTAGAGCTGTGTGGGAGGAGAGCAGAATCATCCTCACCCTTCCCAATTAAAACTTCATCACCAGCACCAAGATAACAATGCAACAGAAAAACACTGAATGCTGTTCTCACTGGTAACTGACATGACCTCCGAGCTCAAAAAAACCCAGTGCCCTGTTCTTGTCCCGCTATTCCCCTACAGCCTCACCCACGGCGCCCATCAAACAATCAGTCACAGACCCCATCTGTCAACACGGGGTCTGCAGTTCATGGAATCTGCCCGACCGTGGTGTTCTATTACTGAGACTCTCTGTAAACAGAGGTGCTTTGAATGACTTGTCGTCTCTTACAAATTGCACAGGGAGAATGAAGGCTACAGGACTGAGTGACATAATTGTAAGACAAAAATTACAAAGGCTCTTCTTTCACTTACCCTGGCAGTCTTAGAACTGAGCTAGACTTTCACACACAGTGCCAGGGCCGATCAAAGCTGCCTTGTAAAGTTTTTTTCTTGCCTTTTTTTCCTTGCTTTTTTTTCTGCTAGGGATCCTTGATGCTAAGTAAATTTGCATCGGGGTTGCTTTGTGCATCACAGTCCCATGTATTGTGATGGCCAAGTGTTCCCCCTCCAATGGCAGTTAGTGATCTTGATATTTAGGGTGAAGCTTGACAAAATACAAACTCTTAACATTATATTCTGTGATTTGCTTTTATTTTGTGTTTATATCTTCTCACTTACATGTCTTCCACCCCTTTCTTCATCTCATCCTTTAAATAAAATTCACAGTACCTTGAGGCTTACATGTCTGAAGATCCTGGGGAAACCTCTGCTCTCATACTCAGTCAAACCAGTCACATCCTCTTGAAGAAGCTCTCCTGTATCCCAGTCCTGTCCCTGGGAAGCAAAGGTCACGGTTAGACTAAGTGTCCCGATGTCAGAACAAAGGGACCGCATTTGTTTAATGGATTATGGAGTCCAGAGAGATATTTGGGATCTAGTGATACTTCCAGTGGGTCATGTGTTCCATGTATTTATCGTGCTTTCCATTTAAACAACATAGAGTCTAGCCAGATGCCATTGTGATGGGTGGCTGATAGATGTGTGTAATAAATAATTTTTAAAAAGCAGAAATCAGTTGCATTATAAAAAAATTAGTCTGGCTTCTGTGCTTTTTGTGTCCCCATGTGTAATGCTATAAAAACTTTTTTTGCTCACATGAAAAAGATACGAGACTTTTATAAAGTAGAAATCAGAACCACCAAAGGCTTAATTATATAATGAAACATTCTCGAAGCCCTCACATTAGCTCACTGATGCTTAGTGGAAAAGGCATTACCTAGCAACAGTCACTTACAAATCACAGGAAAAGTAATGGAGATTATATGCTACACTATTCTATAGAGTCAAAATTGGTAGCAGGATGTGCTTGCCCTTTAATTTCATGTGGAAAAATCCATTGTTTACAGGTGTGAGGGTGTAAGGGATGCACTTCAGGGGGAAAACAGGCCTGTTTTAATCCATCATTGAAAAGTCGTCTTTAAAAGCCCAAGGATGGACTGAGGCACATTAACATGGCCAGAGAGAGCAGACTACAACACAGGCATTAGAAAAATTACCTCTACTTTTGTTTCTACTCAAAGAAATTGCTCTTCATATGTCATTCATTCTCAAGTGCTTAATTAAAAGGATTAACCCATTTTTAAGTGCTGACAGGCTTGAGTTCCCCAACACCAGTGTCCTGCAGTGACTCAGAGAAGTTACTCACATCAAGGTGTTCAACAGTTCCTTGGCCACCAAGATTTGGTCGACATTGCCTCTGTATTTGGTTTCCATCCCACTTCTGTGCACCACAGTGGCAAAAACTCTTAGAAACTGCAGGAGAAATACATTGTATTTAAGAGACAGAGTTATTAGAACCAGCTCCATATTGCAAATGCAGCTAGCAAAGAGAGAGCTGGGTTTTATTCCGAATTATGCTTTGTTAACAAGTTGTTAACTAAGTTCTCACTCCAGAATATTTAGAGCCAGCTAAATAATATGTGTCAAATCATTGATCTGACAAGTTTCACAACTTTTTTTTTTCCACTTTAAATTTCAAATATCTATTCAAAAAATAGCATGTTCAGTTTTTTCGCTCAGTTTTAATTACTGGCGACAGCAGGGGAGGGAAAAAGAACAAAGCTGAATACACAGACCCCAGAGGGAGTTTGCCATCTCTGACCATTAGGGGAAAAGAGAAAAAACAGGAGTTTTTCACTTGGAAACGGAGCCCACTTAGCGTGGAGGTCCTGGGAAGAGAGGAAATGCAGAGTCCTCCCAGTGGAAGAATCGTCCTTTGCCATCACTTTGCTGATCATTCCTGTAGGCGGCTGCTATGGCAGAAAACCCGGTGCAACAGCACTCTTGGACTGAGGCAGAAGTTCTGCAAGGGTGCAATGTTTCTTGGGTTGGGAATTATACAGCTGGCACTGGGGACAAAGGGAAAAGTAACAGCACAGAGCTCTGCTCATTATACAGAAAACTGTTCAGAAACAGGTGGCTTCAAAGGATTGTGATTCTGAGGGATGAAACTTTGCCTTTTGTATGTGTGTGTGTGTGTGTGTGTGTGTATGCAGGCACACGTGCACACACGGATGAAGATTTGTCTCAAAAAGCAATGAAAGTGTTTCTGGTTTCCCTGGGCAGTGCTCAGGCAGTCAGCTGTGGCTCAGAGCAGGCATGTGTGAAGAGAGTCCCCCATCTCCTTCATCTCACTCATCAGTCCAGGACTTTGATAATGATGTTAAAAGCAATGTCCGTGACACTGAACTCGAGACCATGCTTTGGGACTCCTCCCATATCACAGAGGGAGTAGCAGGATTTCTATCTGGACTTGAGAAATAAAGATGTATTTTCTAAGTGAAATGCCCTAATCTAGCTGCTTAATACAGCTGAAAGCCCCTCAGTGGGCAAGACCATTAGCAGATCCAGCTAGAGTGAAGTTTAGGCAAGGCTGTAACTTGTTTATCAGTAAAGACTTGTGCTCTGTGACAATCTTCTCTCCCACGTTTGGAGATCTCAGACCAAACAGGGCTGCTGTGGATACGATGCTGCTCAGTGCGTGTTCAAGTAGCACAACTGGAATCCTACCAGCTCCAGTAATTATCAGGTATACACGAAAGAGCCAATCAAGCACCCAAAAGGACAGGCTGCCCTCTGCTCCCCCCGGGTGCAGCTGGCTCCTTATTTCAAGCACAATCTTAAATTACAAGGAAAAAGGATTTGCTGCAGAAGCAATGTTGTTTGGTATCAAAAAAGATTCCTTCTTCCTTCTGCCACCTCCCCCCATCTGCTTTTCATGTTTTATACAAAACTTGCTGCTCTGAACACTCCTGGATTTTCTCCCCTTCTAATAATAAAGAAGCGAATCTGATGTCTCCCACTGATGGCTTTCTAACCTTCAAAAGCATGTGTTTATCATGAGTTTCAGCTATCCAAAATAGTTTTGACCTGAGGTTACCATGCAGGCTCAGCCTGCTTCGAAGCGGGTTAAATGGATGATAAGCAAACATTTCATTACAGACCCTTAGTTGTTGTAAGGATGTGCAAATCCCCGAGAAAGATTTTCAGCATATCCTCCCGAGCAGTGTGGGGCTTTGGACCTGGGAGGTTCACTCAATCAGAGCCCTCCTGTCACTTTGCAAATATCTCCACTGACTGTGCCCTGCATCATCACTTTGTGGGGCCCTGGGTGAGCCGCTGGGCTGGGGAGAGATTCCTCCCACCTGATGCACTCTGAGGGATGAGATTTTTAAGTCTTAATTGAAAACACTCTCTTTTTTGCTACCCTGTCCCTTCTCTGGTTTCTGTCTGAGCAGAAGGGTGTGGAGAGGTGCCGATGGAGAGTTGGGTGGCCCTCGGGGAGATCAGTCCTCCTCCCAGCCCCTGCCTGCTGCCTCATGTCTCAGAGCCACATGCATCCAGCAGTTCCAAACCATCTGTCAAAACTATTCTGAGCAGCACTATGCCAAGTCCACTGATCTATTGCTGGGCTACCCCTGTCAAGTGAAAATGGTCCAGTGTGGACACCACAAAGCTTCACCCCACCAAAAGGCCAACAGCCACTGCTCAGAAAGCAATGCTTGTTCTGCGTCTTCCTCAAAATAAAAACACAAAGAGATGACAGCCTTAGTGGCTAAACAAAGCCCAGTCCCAGAAAGGCACATCTACAAAGCACCAGGTACTTTGTCTCTCCCAGCTCTGTGTCTCCTTCCTAATTTAATCCACATAACAGCAGCACTTTATGGGTCACCACTTGCATTAATCCTGAGCAGGATTCCCAGCCCCAGCTGTCCAGCCAAGGACCATGCCCCATTTTCTTTATTCCCACCTCTCTTCTATACTCATTCAGCTAAAATATTCTCATTGCAAGAACCTGAGCTAATTAGGATAGAGAAACGTGAGGCCTGAGAGCGAATTCACAGTGTACACCCAAAATGGGCACCTCTTGTGCCTCTGTTTCCAGCAGCACAGGGGATGGAGGAGTGCAGGGCAGAGAGCCCAGCTTCATTATCCAGTAGGTGGATTGTTGTTCTCGGTCAAGTTTCCAATAACTGCATGAAGAATATTGCACCGCTGGGTCTGAAGCTTCCCAAATCCCTAATTACAGCCTAATTGCACCAAGGCAATCAGTCCCTCTGCTCTGAAACTGCATGGGTGACACGTTGACATAGCTGTGCTATCCTGCTTAGTTTCTTCTGTCCTCAACATCTACTGGTCTCCAGAATTATTTTTCTGCAGTCCCAGTCATTCCTGGTGTTGGGCTGTATGTAGCACTGTTCAGTACAGCCCTTTATTTCCATGGTATCGCTGGGCTTAGCACGGATTTACCTATTTTTTTAAAGAAAAGTGTGCAGGAATACATCTAATTATGCTTTGCTAAGTATGAAATGTCCTTCTATTTAGCAGATGCTTGGGCCCTACTTTGACCTAACACTGAGTGTTTCAAGTAAACTGCCAGCAGCCCCGTCAAACTGTTGTGGGTAATTTGGAGTATGAAATGTGTTAAATTATTCAAAGAGCTGAATAAGCATAAACAGGCAGTACAACAGGAGAGATATGCATACCCAGCGATGCTGGTGTGACATTTAATACATCATATTAGCACTCCTGTTAGTACAAAGAGCTGGATGCCTAGCACAGCAGCCTGCAAATTCACAGGCAGAACACAGCCTAGCTGCATTTTGTCCCCCATATAGCCTTCCTCCAACTGACTTCCTTTGAAAAGCTAAATACTGCTTGCCTATAACCAAAGGTGAAAGTTGGGAAGCAAAATTTGATTCCTTCCTGAAATGCAAAGTGCATGAGGTCCATCTAACCCACCTCTGCTTCATGCTGCTATCAATCATCCTGCTGAGAGCAACTGTCTGATTTAGAACAGGGGTGTAAAAAAATCAGAATCAGGCTCAAAATTCTCTGGTGCTGGACCCCAAGACAGACAGACTCTGTGTAGTAATAGAGCTGAAGCAACAGAGAACACACGCAGGATCATAACACATGTCTAGCTCAGAAATACATCTAAAACCCCATGTCCTAGTAAAAGCTGACACTAATTCAAGACAAAACCCTGCCTTTTACCTACCGTGGAAGCAGTCCATTATTTCTTATCCTTCAAAACAAAGAGTGTTTTCAGGTTATAGAGTATTTCTGAGTTCTCAAGAGATTACACTTCAGGGGATGAATGAGATGCTTCTGTAGTCAGGGTTTCGTGATGGTGAGCAGCAAGGGGGAGGTGATTCTGCTTTGAAAGCTTTTTCCCATTCTCAGGAAAGAAAAAAAATCCAACCTGTACTGTGGAGAAGTTTGGGCCTGGCAACCCAATCTTTACTGCTTGGTTTGTCAATGAAAATAAAAATAAAACTTTAAGAAAAAAATCCATACAGCCAACTCATAACAAATAAATGGAATGATCTCTCCTGAGAGCGGATGGAAGCCCCAGTGATGGAGGTAAAGTAGCCTGGACAAAGCACTCATGGATGTGAAAATACTGTCAGCAGCATGCCTGGATCAGCAAGGGATGGACTAGCTGACCTTAAAGGCTTTTCCCTTTCTTTTAATTTTCCCCCTTTTTCTTTTTTTTCATTTTCCTCCCTACAGTTTTAAGTAAGGGGCTGTGGGGCAGCAGAATTCCTTTGTGCCAGGGGGAAGTCTGATTTTAAGTGGTTCTGGAGCTAGTTTGCTGGCTAGCATAGAGCCACCAGTTTTGTCCCGTTTGGTTTACATTAAAATTTGATTTTGACATTCTCCTAGAAGGTGAGAAGAGACATTGGTACATTTTTTTTTTCACACTCCTTTGGGACAAATACATTGCAGGGTGTCTCTTGGCTCTCCTTTTCCTTGCTTCTAAACTCCATTTAGTGATAACACGGGATTGATGAGTCTAACTTCATGAAAAATGTTTACTAGCTTCGTTATCATGAGTGCTTAGTGATACTAAAAGGAGCATAGCTCAGTTTTCAGATGGTGAAGGGGAACTTGTAATATAGGCACTTGGAAAAACTCCATTTGAATTCATAATCTGAGCCAATTTTTGTTCCTTTTGGAGTGAACTACAGAAAAAATATTAAATGTCAACTTGCCAAAAACATAACCTCTGCCTACAAACACAATGGAAACGGACAAACATTGTGTGGGGAAATGTCAATTCAAATTCAAATCTTAATATAAATTTGGGGTTTGCAAATACTTTGAGACATACAAGCTGGCTGTTTCCCTAGGAAAACGTATCAATTATTTAGGAGTGTTTGTGAGAAGCCAGCTTAAATTCATAACAAGACTATCAGTTCAAGAAATATGAATCTAAACATCAAGTTCATTTAGTCAGGCAACAAAACCAAACCAGTCTCTCGATCCAAACTGAACCCAGTAGCCAACATCTAGAACCACCTACCAAAATTATGTGAGAACCATTTGAAATTATGAGTTGATACGAAGAGCTTTTTGCCTTCTCATAAATATCTCAGAAACAAAAAGGGGGGGAAAATTCTGTATTCTCCAGTTCCCCTGTTTCTTACACCAGTCTCAGAAAGACTGGTGTAAGAAACAGGGGAGGATCACTTCTCTGGGCCAGCTCCTCTTCCTCATAAGGCAGCTGGGAAGAGGGAAACGTAGGCTGAGTCTATATTTGTATATCTGTTTGGATTAGAAACGTGCTTTTATCTCCCAGTCACCCCCACAGTCTGCACTGTGGTGTGTGTTACACAAGGTCAGATAAAAATAACAAAACTTGAGCCCAAACTGTTGAAGAAAATTCATTTTATGGGACCATAGTGGAGGAAGCAAAAACCAAATCATCGCCCAGATATGAATAGCACAGAAATCAGGCCCACAGCATCAGGTACCGCCCTCCTTGGAGTAGCTCATAAGGGGATGGATGACTTATTGATATCGATGCCGTCACATTGGAGGCAAAACCATCTAGGGAAAGACTGGGAAAGGCAGCCAGACCATGGAGGAATAGTTGACACAGCTTGGGAGCCAAAGTGAACTCCAAGGTTCATCCACTTCCCAGCACCTCAGCAATAAAAATAAATCCTATTAACTTCCATCACAATTGAATTCTCATTCAACTCTGCCACAGTAGCCAACTCTTATTAGAGGGAGGGCACGTCAAGAGCCTATGCTTAATCCCTGCTCCCAACTCTGCGTGGCCCTGGTCGACATCCTCTGGCAGCGAGGGAATCAACAGGCTTGTGAGATCCTGGAAACTGGTTCAAAGAGGCTGGAGAACAATTTTGTGAATCTAGCTGGCTGCACACAGGAGCTGAGTCCCTTTCCCTTGCTGACTTTATGTGCAACAAATGCACTGCATAAAGCAGAGAATTAAGAAAAATTAGTTGCAGATTAGTTCCTTTTAAACATTTTAAGCTACCTACTAATCCAGATCTGGTAATAAAAACTAAAGCCAAAAAACATGGAAAATTTCATTAACAGAGGAAAAAATAACTAATGGTCATTGCAATGGTTTAAATTAGAAGAACTGGGAGGGTGAGGAGAGATTTCTTTGAAATGACTTCATCCTCCAAAGAATATTGCTGCAGTTTTTTGCTGATGTTCATTCTCACAAGCCCAACTATTTTGTGAGTCACCTGGAACTGGTTTCAAATTTTAAATATTACAATCTAGATGTTTTATTGCATCTAACCTCACTGCAGCTTTCTTAGTCCTTCTAAATGGTTCCTACAACTCTGCAGGGCTTTGTTTTGCCTTGGGTTTTTTCTTCATTTTTGGTATGTGTGTTTTATTTTTTAAACAAGTTCTTCATGCAAAACACCCTTTCAAAGCAAAAGCCCCCACCCTTTTTTATTTTTCTCTCTCAGATATCAAACTATTCATGGCATTCTTGTGCATGCTACATGAAATATGATCAAAGAGAATTCACAGAGTTAAAAAAAAATCATTAACTTTCTCTTTTCTTCCTGCTTTACTTATGTAGTAGATTTTACAGTTTCTCTGCTACAGCCAAGCTGCACTTACTGTTTTCTTTACTTTCCAATTGCTGATATCAGTGATGCCTTCATACACACTTCATCTAGCCTAGAAGAGTACAAGAAGAGCCAAAGCTGAAAAAAAATACTGAAAGCTTTCATAACAGCCTTTATCCAGCAAGTTTCAAAGAGGGCTCATTTTGCACTTTCCCTGTATTTAATGAAAACAATTTCAAAGTTGAATTGTCTTCAAGCACTTTCAGTTTTGTTTTCTTCTTCTCATTTTCCTTTCTTGTTCCCCATCAGTGAACGGACTCAATAGCAGTAGAAAGCCAAAATACTCAATCACTGTGCCCTTTCAATGGGCCATAATGATACCAAGACTGCATAGAGTATTAGGCAATACAGTGTGAATAAACCTCTCCTTTTATTTAATAATCTGGATTTTACAGGTCATTCCCAGGAAAACTGTACGCGCATCTGTGCAAGTTTTCCACAAGAGCATACAGAGCTGTTACCATTTGCCAGAACTTTCTCATTTTAGTCCTAGAACTGTCATTGTCAAACCAATCCTGTGTTTCTTATTGACTGAGAGGTAGCACGAATCCATACTGAAAGCTCTCCAGGGCCTTTAAAAGGTTTTTGTGTCTGTAACAGCATATCTATCTAATCTGCAATGGTCTGCTCACTTAAGACCATTAACTGGTAGAGATAAGCACAAGTTTCCAGTTTCTTACCTGGAGGGCAGTGGTTAGGTGGTTTATAGACGAGATGACCCCAGGTTGTCGCCAACTTTATCCTGTTATTCTGGGTGCTCACACGAATGTCTGAAGTTGTACATGTCACATTCGCCACCACCTGAAGGCTGGATGTGCTACCCATTCTCCTCCTTCCCAGGAATGGGGGAGAAAGCGGTGGGAATGCATCCAGCACTTTCAGCAAGCGCTAAAGGGGAAGGAGGAGAACAAAGTGAGCAACACAGAGACTTCATGAAAAGATTTTCATGCACTAATCGGTTTGCCCTCAAGAATCAAGAACAGAAAACCTTAATCCATGAGCATCATGCAGAAAAAGACAGAGTGCAGATCAACTGAAGGGATTCTTGATAATTTTAAAGATATTTTGTATAGTCTATTTAGATTATTTAAGAGTTTTCATCAAAGCAAATTAACTGCCTTACCCGATGTTTGATGTTTCCAGAGTCTTCACTGTTCTTCTGTCCATCCATCCCATCTGTCATGGTAGTGTGGCTGTCTCAGATTGGTTCTGCATCCAGTGGAAAGTTGCTGAATACAGAAAAAAGTACACAATCAGGACAAGCAGGGTAAACTGGGACCCCTGAATGCAGCAGCTAAAGGATTTTGTGTTGCTTTCAAGCCAAGAGCAGGTTTATATTTTTTTCCTGCTAGACTCTGGCCTGGGTCACATCAGGCTCTAGAGGCACTTCAGCAGCATCACACCACAAATGGGTGACCCTGAGGTGACACAGTCTCATGCCTGGGTGCAAGGAAAAGAGTGGATCTGACCTTTGGGTTTTGCAGCTCTGACACTTTGATCAACCCCTACTTCATTAATAAATGAAAGTTCACCTACAAGAAGACACACCCCACACTTAGTATACTAAGTCTCTGATTGGCTAATCAAAATAAATTAAGTACTTGTGATTAATTTGGAAAAGTAACATCAGTCAGGTGACTATGGCATCTGCTTGACATATTTCCCATTCCTTTTCTATCACATGATGAAGACTCTCTGTACTAGTAAAGCAAGGTATTATAAATTCAACATCCAAATTTTCCACCATGCCAGCAATTGTTTTAAGCCTGCTTCTTGTGCCTTTTATCTCTCTTACAAATCTTGAAGGGAATCGGATTCATCTTACACAAATGGCCTTTATTTCTGGCTGTTAAAAACCTGATGATGAGCAACATTTCCAAGGAAGAAAAAGCAGTCAATTTCCGAAGCATGTGCAGAGTTAATGTCTGCAGTAATTGCGACTAAGTACGGTAGAGCAGAGATGCTCTGCCAGCTGGAGCCAGGGATTAAAAAGGAAACATCTGTGCTGAGATTATAGGAACAGAGGAAGCTGTGGGAAGGAAGGAAGCGAGAATGCCCATGTAGGTCCACCTACCTCATTTGAACTTCTCCTTTTCCCCATGGTTTTGTTTTCCTCTCACTAAATTCTACGTATTTACCATCATGAGTGCAAAGAAAAGCCTGTCTGATTTCTCTGCTGTTTGACCTTTCCCTTAGACCAACTCATGGCCACACATCATACCAAAATGAGTCCTAAGAGAGGGAGTTGGGCATAAGCTTAAAACTGAGCATGTTTTAAAGTGATTTGCTGCGCAAGGACACCTTTGAGCATAACGACTTGAGATAAAACTTTGGGCCTCAACCAACAAACTACTTACAAGGAAATTAGCTTTAGGCAGACAAGAAACTCCCTCAGTCTAAGTGGGACTATACACAAACTTAAATTTACATGAGTTTAATTATTCAACTAGTCTAGGAGTTAAACAAGCAGAAAGACTACAGTCCAACAGCAAAGTATTGCCCATTATATCAGAACTGGAATGCATAATTGTAGGTGTTGAATATTGACTGTATTCTTAATTCTGCATTCAATAAAACATGCTGAATGTAATGAAAATTGTGTTCTTTTCAGGTATCAGAATTTTAAAACCTGTTCTTCCTTCTGGAATTTTTTCTGCTTCATTCTTACTTAAATAGTGAATGAAAGCTACAGGAGATGCATTCCAATAAAATAACTAAAAACTCTGGTGGCTCGGTAACGTGTTAAGGAAGAGGAGACATACTTAAAACAATTTTAAAAACATAGCAAGGAGAAATTTCTACACATGCATAGACACACATTTATCTAGTCAGCTTAAATTCTAATGAAATATTATGTGTTGCTTTTATCCTTCCCAGTATTGAAGATTTACAAGTTTGCAGTAGATTTGCAGAAATTGCCCTTTGTACAGGAATGTCAAAAAGAGATTAGAGAACTCTTCACTTTCACAATATTTTGTTTTTATTTTTATTTCTACTCCAGTTGCCTTTGAACTCGTGTTCCTCTGGTGAGGTGAAAACTCAGGGGTGAAGGAATTGAAGGTGGGAAGAAGGAGGGAGGAGAGGAGGAAGAAAAGCTAGAAGGGAATTACTCCTTTCAAAAATAAATCAATCAATAGAAAAAGCACAGAAGTATTACTTTAAAAAAAAAAAAATTCCCAGAGCCAGCACACACACTCCATTTCTACTAATTGGATTGTGATGTGTTTGCCTTTAATATGTGCAGCCAGCCCCTATGCCCTGCCTTGTGCACATGTCATGTCCTTTTAACATCAGCAGCCACTGGCCTGATTCTTAGTCCTTGATAACATGTTCCCAAGTAGTATCGTGTAACGAGGGGGAACGGAGAGGGAGAGGTGGGGGAGAGCAGCCACCGCCGGCACAAGCGATTGGTGGCTTTGTTGAAATGCTACAGACAATTCTCTTCTAATCGCTGACCCTTTCACTGGATTTCAATTCTTTGTTTCCTGTTGATATGTCGAGGAAAGGCTACATTGGCCATAAAACAAAAGGATGGATGCAAGCAGGGCTTTCCCTTAATCTGCTCTTCTCCTTTCTCTCTCGCCCTGCTTTCAGCAGATTCTCAATATCATTAGTTTCTCTGAGTGTTTGCATCTTTCTGTTCTTGTTTAGAAAGGGAAGAGCTGTCAGAGACCACAAAAACTGTACTGAGTTCAAACCACAGAAGTTTGAATTGCTGCAATAGCAGTGATGAAATCCTAAAAGACAGTGAAGCTAGGGAGGAGCTCGATGGGCAGGGAGAGGACACCTGCTTGCTCCATCCTCTCTCAGACAAAGTTCCCTCTTGCTACTACACCTTTAGACTCAATATTTTATCTATTTATTTTAAGCAATTTGCTGAAATAACTTGCAAAGGTCCCCTTTGCCTACCTGGTGGGACAACATATTCTCCATACAGGAGCCCTCTGTGTTACTTAGCTGCCAGGAAAACCAGAAGAAATTTATGAGCTGCACCTCCAAAATATTTTCCTTTCTTTTCGCTCACTAACTCTGTAAAAAGCATCGTAGAAAGCTTTAGATGCAAGTATTTTGCCAGTTCCTTAAGGAAAGGAACAGGTTAGCCATTTAACTCTACTACACTTTTAGTGAGATTGCCCAGACAACACATTTAAAATAAAACATTTTGAAAATAATTGCTTCCACCATCACTAAAAGTGAAATACACTTGAATAACATTGACCTTCTTTTAAAGTGTGTAGATGCTTCTGCACAGGTTAAATGTCATATTAAAACCTACACACACTTTTTGAGTGGCATGTGAGCTGAAATCAGACAAGACACAGACACCACAAAACAGACTTTGCACTTATCCTGGGACCACATCTGAGTGCCTGATCATTTTGCCTGATTTTTTTCCATTTGATTTATAAAAAGAGAGCGGTGAAGTTGGACTGGGATACATCAGACCGCAAATTACACCGGACTTTGAGGTCTCACTGGTTGACTCTCCAGGGTTTATCTGAACTAAGTGCACACTGGGTTTGCTCAATGGAACCTTCTCCTAAATGTAGTTTCTCACCGGGTTCCTGGTGTGTCCATACTGGTGTGAATAAGAGATACCTTCTGGTTCAGTGAAGATACAAGTTTGCCTGCAAAGTTACTCAGTCAACCTCTCCAATGTTTGCTTTCTGCTTTAAAGTGAACTAGAGGACTTTTTGGACTTTGCTATGTCAGAACCACCCAACTCACCTGCAGTGGCTTTTCCTGAAATCTGAGATCCCAAGTGATGCATTGCCCTAGAGATCAGCCCTTGAATATCCTGAAAATAAGTTAATAAAAGCAAAATTTCATCCAGCAGGGATGAAAAGGGAAATCAGAGTCACAAATACAAACTAGAAAAGTAAGCATACCGCCTTCCTTAAGTCATAACAAATACCAAACTCTGTATATTCCATCTCCTTAAGAAAGGATTTATGGCACTATTCTTTGTCACACAGGTGGTGGTGTGCAGTGGGGTAACACAGAGATGAGCCTGCCTTTCCTGTTTTGGATCCTCAGCTATCCCAGATCACCAGCAAGGTGACAGGTACCTGCCCTTAGCATCTTTCATAGTGTTACCTGTTAAAAACAGAGGTGCAGAAACAGCAGCTTTAAAATTTTGTGAAAAGACATCTTATGGCTGTCCCTATCAAAACAGATCCAGAATTTTAACCTGTAGCTTTTATCACATTACACAGCTGAGCCATTTGTTTTCTTAAACTGCTCTGACCATCTCTTTCGGCATGACCAGGTAATCCAAAGCTTTCAGTTTATGACAGACACTACTGAGAATAAAAGAGCTCCAACATTTCAAAGAAAACCAATGCAAATGTAATGCAAACTTAAAATATCCTTGGAAAGAGGGAAGTAAGCTAGCACATGGGAACTCAGCACTTTACTCACTTTCCTTAAGGAAATACTAATAGCAATAAAAAACCCAAACCATTGGGAACTNAAAAAAAAAAAAACCACCAAAATCCTTAAAACAGTAAGGATCCTGGCTGAAGCAGCTTGAAACATCAATTACTTCCCCCCTTGACCTGTGTTTGATTAGCAGATGTGCACATCCTGAACTCTGAAACCTCTCCTGCACCCTGGTTGTGTGGCACTCTGCTCTCCATCCCAGTTCTGTTGCCATGGGTTTCAGTGGCACTGGCACAAGCTGCTGACAGTCCCTGTACCTGCAAGCTGAGCCTGCGCCGTGCCATGCACTAGTCAGATGTGCAGCTTACCAGCGTGTTAGTGTGAGCAAAACCCTGTAATGTAGCAGCTTGGCAAGGGAATAGTTTCCCTTTTATCTCTTATTAAAGGGGATCAGGTGTTTGCCCATGAGAACTGCACTCTAAGCTACATGATTCTTTTTTTTTTTTTCCTGGAATATGCCCATAAACTAGATATGTGTCTGTTTAAATAAGCATAAAATTATTACTATCCTGCAGCAAAAATGAGACAGCAGCGTTCAGGAGTAATGTGGATAAAAAAGCTTATTCTTTTCCCCTTCCATGACTTTGGTGGTGAACTTTGAGCCTACGGAGAATTTTCAAGGACATGGAAGAAGGGTCCCTACAGCTGACAAAGCCTTTTTAGAATAAGCTTTTCTATGTATTTGATTGAGAAGTAGCAGTATAAAAGCTGTGATCTGTATTTATGTGCACATATAATCCTCAGTATGCTGGCAGCTCGCTGTGTTAAGGAGCAGCGTCTCCCTCAGGTTTGCCGTACACCCTCCACTTTTCCAGACAACACAGAAGACTTTACTGTTCTCTGAGTTGAGACTTTACAAAGAAAAGCTTTATTAGTTGCACTGACTGCAGGATTCTCATGTTCTTGAGCCTTCTTATTTTAAAGCCTTTCATTTCCCAACACAGCTGCAAGGTGTCCCTTCAAGGATTTTGCTTTTTTGATTTATACTTTTATACACTCAAATCTCAATCGAGATATCCCAGCCTCATTCCACCCCTGACCTTACACTATCAAACTGGGCTGACCCTCCATCTCTCAGGACTGGGCTGGACTCCAGCCCAGGTTATGGAAGCACTGGGGCAGAGGTGCCAAGCAACCCATCAGCTGAATCCCAGGGAGACACTTCACCCAGAGCCGCTGCCTGCCACGCGAGCCCGCTCAACTCTCCACCCTTTGAACTTCTGACTCCAGCCTTGTTTTTAACCAGGAGTTCGTCCTGGGTTCACTTTGTTTTTCTGAGAAAATCCTGAACAAGCTGAGCACGGCGATCCCACAGATGGCATGGAAGTGGATGACATGGGGCTGAGAACTGCAGACAATACTGAGAATTGTCATATTTCTTTTTTTTTTTTTAAAAAAAGCAGCAATTTCAGCTAGGAGTGAGCTTGTTGGCAGTAAGTTGGAGTTCCTGAGAGCCAAGGCACCTGCTTCTGGTCATTGTTCTCCATCTACCACACCTGTAAGCGTGAGGATATCCAGATATTCGGTAAGCTCCAACCTCAGCCAAGAAGATCCAGCCCGCAGAGAGGCAACACCCAGGGGTTGACACTTCTGTGTCACAAATCTGCAAGCGAAACACACCCAAATGAAATAAATACCTTCTCATTACATCATCACGCTTTTTTTAACTTTAAAAGAAAGGGAAGAAAGGAGACGCTTTACTGGAATAACCTTACTGTTAGAATCAGACTGGAAAAATGCAGCTGCTGCATAAACCTCTAGCTGAAAATACTTTCGCTGTCAGAAAGCCCCTGTCCTGCCCAATATATTTCTCTTAAATTAATACCTTTAAAAAAAATGTAGAAGTAAGAGAAAAGAAGCTCTTATTCAGGAGAAACTGAGGCAATTTGAGCCAGTATAGACTGGATTAGCTTCCAGCGTGGAAGCCATTTAAATAAACCTCTAAACAGTCCTTAGTACTTGCTTAAATAATAAAGGGGGAAAAATAGAGGTTTTAAAGCTGGAGGTCTATAAAATCTCTATTCCTGTCCTATTCAAGAGCCACCCTTAGCTGCTGCTGATGAGAGCAAAATTGGGAGCAAATAATACTACCATCCTGCTTCCTCAATAATGCCTTTAAAACATATAAGTGCCAGTTGAATTAGCCTATTTATAAGACTTCTTTTTTCCCCCTGACTGTAAACTCCTAATGACTCTCCGTTACACAATGCAATTCAATATGACTCAAGCTTCCAGGGGTCTTGATCCCCTCTAGATAGTGTACCACAAAAGTGATTTATAAACTACAGCCTGAGAAAGTCACAGAGACTGAAGTGATTTGAGAAAATAGTTCAGGCTTGTAAGTGAATACAAGTGCTATGAATTCCAATGACAGAATAATACCCCCTCCCCAAATCTTTTTTTAGCTCATTTCATACAACAGAGAGAAAGGTAGTGTTGAAGGAAAGACAGGAAAGGAATAAAAAGCCCAAAGGGGATAAGAAAATTGAGAGCTGTATGGTGAGGGCTAATCAGGCACACACGAAAGTAAGATTTTTTTTTTTTTTTTTTTTAGTATGAAAAAGTGTAATGAGAGCCTGTTTGCATTGCAGATCATATCTCTGAAACTGAGCAATTTTGAATGGAGCACTCTGGCTGGAGGAGGCAGGGAAAGAGCTAATAAAAGCAGAGACCACTGATAAGCTAAACTCGGATACCAGGTGTATCATTGGAGGAGAAAAATACATATTTGTCATCCTTCCTTCCCCACAAGCAAGTGGGCAGCAAACCTAGGTTTTTGTATTTTCTTTTCTTGGGAAGGACTCTATATCTCAAAAGTTATTTTGGATTCAGCGGGGGGGGAAAAAACAGAAAGAATCCCAAAGCACACAGTTCCTTCTCACCACACAGATTTTCCTATCCGAATTTCAAAAGGGGCTGTTATTTTGGAGTCTGTTCCCTTCCCCCTCCCCTTATCGCCTCTCCCTGTCTTTCATATTGAGGCGTTTGGTCTAAAGACAACCAGGGAGCTAAATATATATTAATTAGAACTCTTGAGGCTGCCATCAATGAGATACAATTATCCCAAACTGTTGCTATTACAGGCTCTGATAGCTTCATTTAAATTCCTGAATAAAACATGAAATATCTTTAATGAGAAATGAATATAGTTGTCAGGAGGGAGTAGTTGTGATATTGTTACTAGTTGAGATATAGAAGATGAAGACATAATATGAATACCTCCGACTTTATATAAAAATGATGGCTGTTAGCAAAAGACAGATACTCCTTCAGAGACTTCATTTGGGCTGCATATCCAAAAACATAGAAAATAGCAACACATCTCTTGCAAGGAAATTCTGCTATCCAAAAAGCAGCTGGGACTGCTGTCGTGCTGCAAATCGTATCTGCTACAAAGTGCAACACTGGTCTAAAAAATTCTTTACCGTTAAGGGGAATGTAAACAAATCATGTGAAGCCCAGTGAAATATTCCTTTTGTCTTGCTACCCAGTGGCTAACCAGGGGGTTCAGTGTGGAAAACTCCCACACACAACCACACGTTCCCTTGTTTTTCTTACTTTTTTTTTTTATTATTTTTAAGACAAATGCCAGTGAGGGAGCAGAGACACGGTTCTCTCCCTTTCAAGGCAACTGAAAGGCACAAGGCCAAGCTAGCAAAGAGCAGTTCTTTAAATCACACTGTCAAGGAGAGAGGAGCTGCAGCACCTCTTCATTCCTCCACAGCTGCTTGATGGACTGCACCAGACCTACTAAAAATTCACCCCTGAGCTGCAGCCGAGGTTTCCTCACCTGCTGTGATTTTACTGCATTTAATGACTCTCTCCTCCTTTCCACACTCATGTATTTGTCCCTTTGTTTTCCTTAAAGTGAGATCTTCTGCGCATTTTAGACTTTTCATTCAGGAGAATTTCTGAAATAGCTTACAGAGAAGAGGCAGCTCTGACTTCACCCCTGGAGTCCCTCACTTTCCTGGTTCCACCAGGTGACAAAGCTCCTCCACTCTGGCATCACTCCTGGAAAACAGTGGATTCTGGGGTGGAGCATAGCAGCTATTTAACAGCATGTACCATCACTTATACATCAGTGTAGGTCACAAAGTGGAGATGATTACCATACTAATTGAAAGGGCATGGGAAACATTGAGGAAGCAGAACATAATTATCCAAACTGGAAATTGCCAGGTCGTCCCCATTCTTGAAGGATCCTCTAGTGACCACAGAGAATGGTCAGGACCTCAATTTAAAGTCTCAGCACAAGTTTGCATCAAGCTTTTTTACATTAAATCAATTAATATGTATGTCCTGACTAATATTTTTGAGATACTTGTGTAGTGTCTCCATTTCTTCTCCAAGCATTGATGTTGCCTATATTCTCTAGACAGAGACAGAAAATTATCTCAGGGATACAATTCAATTTCTCTTAATCAACACCTCTTTGCTTCATTGAGTAAAGCATGTTTAATCCATTTAGAGTTAGTTGCCAAGGAACACACACTCTAATTAATATTTTCCTGAAGATGTTTATACATGACAGTATAATAAATTAAACGAAGAAAGTGAAGGATTGAAGAGGTCCTAAGTGCCTCAGTTAGACTGGACCAGAAGGAAGGCCTCCATGGATTCTGTTTCTCCTCCACACAAGATAAGACCTTATAAGAAGTAAAGGAAATTCATACACCTCACGTGTCTTCTATTCTTGGCAGCCCTCAGGGCTGTCTAAGAACGCTGCAGTCATGGCAATGAATTGCTGTGCCTCAAAACTTGCCCTTCCAGAAATGGATCAGCACTTACTGGCAGGTTCCTAGGATGAGAGAAGAATTGCCCAAGGTATTGCAAAGCTTATTCTGTCCTTGCACTTGCCATATTTGTGATCTTGAAGGCTCACAACCTGAAATATATGTATTAATACCCCACAATAAGAAAAGGGTTATAATTCAACCCTCTAAAACTGGCCACAAAATACCTTGGAAGTAGAGATGTGCAGTCACAGGACCAAGAGCACAACGCAACCTTTACTGCAACACCACCAAGAGTAAAATACAAATACCTGAATGTCAACATGAATATTTATGCCACATTCACATGCATTAGATTTATACGAATAATAACCATTCCTGGGATCAAAACCCAGCTTTAAGGTGAAATATTACAACCCAAAAGGAAATAGTTTGCATTAACAAGCGAGTCCTTTTCCTTTATAGCAAATTTGGGATCCCCTTGAGAGAGTCGAACTTGCTGAAGCAAACACTCACCCCTGACTGCATAAGTCATCCTTAAGGAACAGAATTAAAGACCTCGGAGCCTGACACCGTGAACATCAAATGCAATTTACAGCCCTAGAATCAATGGAACCAGAGCGATATCCAATTATACTCATTTTATTTATGTAGTTTATTTCCTCCAAAAATTAATTTTATGTTCCAAAAAATTGCTGGATTAATAGCCCTAGTAACTGAGCCCATCTATCAACACAAAATATAGAAGGAAAACAGTGACTCTGCAGATTTTACTGCTTGTTTTAAAGCAGGACTCAGCCAGAGCACGTTTGGAGAGTGACAAGAACCTCCAGAGACTCGTTCAGTATTTTTACCCTTTTCTGAGATGACATCCACAGTGTCAGCCAGCTATGACCAGCTGCAGTGGTGTTACTTCTGATGGGAACAGGCGTTTTTTCCAGGAGGCAGCTGACAGCAATGACTTTTTGACTGGCCTCTTCCATCTGATCAGATCTTAAAGTGTAGTTAAATGGCAAAAAAAAAAAGGAAGAAAAAAATTAGTGTTACCCAAAAGATGGATGTTTGCTTCAAAATCACACATTGTTTTTTCCATTCTCTAGATTTAACCCAAACTCTCCTTTTTTTCCTCATCCCATCACTTCTGTGTTTAGACACTGGCACCTTTTGGCCATATTCCTGCTATACCCTGGGCAAGATAGGGAAGTTTTCTGGGAGAAAGAAACACGAACATGAGAAAGAAAAGAGGAGCCAGAGAAGCCAGGCTGTGGCACCGTGATCTCAAAGGTGGTGACAGATATAAATGCTAAGGTACACAAGCTGTATGCACAATAACAAATCTGAGAGTTTAGACTGGGTGTGGTGACAATAATTAGAGTGTGCCATTTGTTCCAAAATCTTGGCTTCAGATCACCTCCAAACTCAAACTTCCCCTTCTCTTTCCACTCCCATTGCAACCTCTCCCAGATTCACCCCTTGTCCCTGGGGCTCACTGGCACCAGTGGGAGTGGGCAGACCAGCCAGTGAGTGCTCAGATAAAACACCCCATTTTGGCCTCATCTCAGCAAGATGTTGGTTTTCCTCTCTTTTCTTCCACTGTTCTCTTAATTCTTAGAATAAAATCTCTTCTGACTGAAGGTACCTGTTTGTTCCTATATCCTGAGAAGCCTAACAACAAAGCACTTGGAATTACTTATTGTTATGGCTTGGGGACAAGATTACATCTCTAAGTTTATAAAGCAGCAGCTACATTTGCCACTAAATACAAATGATTTTAATAATCAGCATTATATTTGCTTCCTTCAGCAGGGTGCCTTGTCATTACTTTAACGATAATAATACTCGCTTTTCATTTGCTAAGTGTTATTATGATTATTATTCAGAAGCTTTACTGTAATTAATTAACTGAGCCTCACAACACCCCTGTGAGTCAGGTAAAGAATTATGACTCCTTGCTTTTTTACCTGGAATTGTGGCAACAGGGAAGCTGAGGATTGGAACACAGAGGAGGCTTGGATTAAAACCAGCAGTTCTTACCTCAAAATCCCATACACAACCCACACCTTGAATTCCCTGCCTGCAGTTCGCCATCTAGTGCTGCTGTCAATTCAAATTCTCCAAGATGACATTTTGGAGAGGCAAGAAAAAAAGAAGGAGAAGGAAGAAGAGACGTGGCAATCCCTAACAACACTGAGACACTTTGCTCTCTGCAGCTTAACAACCTCCTCTGGCAGCTCCTGCTCCCGGCTGGTGTCAGTTCCCAAATCCTGAGCACTCATGTTCAGTGCGTGCATTACACACATCTGTATCTATACAGGCGACAGCTTCTGTCTATAATAGCCACCTGTGAGACCAGGGGAGGGGCATTAAAAATTAAAGAACTGCAGAGTAGATTGGAAGCCAATCTTGGGTTTTATAGACAGGGAAGCGTTTGACAGGTGGTCTCTGCAAAAGAAGTGGCCTTAGAGACACATTTCTCTTGATTTTATTTTTTAATTAACTTTTATTCTCAGTATTATCATGTCCTCCCCCCACACACGCACGCACTTCCCTCCTCTTTTTCAGCCTGGAATGCTGATTAACTCACCAGATTCTCACCACAGTGCAATTATAGGTACGTTCAGTGTTGAAATCCAGCAGCAATGTTTTAAATATCTCTTCCTCTATCTACATCCTAATGCTATCCATCCACCCAACAAGCCCAAAGACCTTGACAACCTCACATAGTCAAACTGCATTGCTTATCATCAAATTAAGGCAAGTGCTTATCCTGTAACTCTCTATAGTGAATGTCCAGCAAAGCCTGTAATTACAGGGCTGCTCAGTAATGAGCAATCCAAGCTCTGGGTCAAACATGTGCCTGTTAAGCTCTTCCACATGTGCCATTCAGACCCTTCCTGTTTGGGTTTCATGCACTGGTTTTGCACCTCTCGCCTCACATAAAACCAGATGACCTCAGAGAGACCAGAAGGGCCATCTCCATCACTGTCTGTGGTGTAGACTTCACCTCCTGCCATAAAAACGCTTCCTCACCTTCCCTCCTGCTCACCCCTCGCATTCCCACTTTCAAGTTAATTGGAATAACACATCTGCAGCCAAACAACAGAACCCAGTGCATCCCCTCCAGGCCCCCCCTGCCCTCTCCACCGCCCCAATCCCGTTTTGCTTCAGTGACTTCTCCAAACCCACCACATTTCGACAGGAGCACTTAACCTTCTGCAGAATATCTTTATGCTCCATTTTCCTTTCCATTAGGAAGGAGATGAAAGCAAGCAGAGGATGCTTTTGTACAGCTGCTGCTGCTGCCAGCAGATGTGCTCTCCCAAGCCTATATGTGTTTTAAGCATAGGATTGAATATTTCGAGTTGTGAGGGGTTTTGGTGTGGAAGGGATCTTTGGAGGAAGCTTAAACAATGCTGAGTTTAAGCCAAATGCAATGATTTACACCCAAATCAGACTGATTTGTACTTGTGCTCTCCTCCATGTTCTTACCAGAGACTCTGCTAACCAAAAGTGCTTCACTTGCTGTATTCTGAGTTTGATTTTCCAGTTTCTCTCTAAGTATATAAGGTCAAGACTCAAACAGAGACTAACCATAAGCCTTTATCACCCAAGGAAAAGATCTGTTATGAACCTGCTAAGCTTTACTGTGGTATTCACTTTTTTACTTCCAAACTGAAAATAATTTCTGGGGTTTTCTTCATAAAAAAATAATTTATGGTAACAATGGGAAAATACATCTATTTCTTTTTAAACTCGTATTCTAAATAATTTTTTTAGAAAGATAAAAACAATGTTTAGGAGCTTCTACACTGAGAGCAAAATATCCTGCCCAACTGACTGATGAGCACCAGTAACTTTCTGTTCATGTGTGTTCCTGAAAGACCCTGTTGCATCCCACTGAGAACCAGTTTTGAATCAAAGCTTGGGAATCTCCAAGTGCAAGAAAACTGGCTCTAATAAAACTGTCTAGATTGTGTCCTCCCAGGAGTCATTTCACCCACCAAAGACACAAGCACATCTGGGGTAGGCAGCAGCTGAGTATAAATATAATATAGAGGGAAATGATGAGTCTTTTCTGCACCTGAACTGCCGGACGTATTTTAGGTAGGAAGATCCTGTTTGGAAGCTGATCAGTCCCATGTCTACTCTTGCTTATTTGCCATGCTTTAAAGCATGCCTGGTCGTGACCTGTCTTTTCCATTTTGGGTTGGAGGAAGGAGGATGGTGTGGGGATGGGCAGGGGTGAGCTCAGGATTTAAGTTTCCCCAGTTCAGTCCTTTGCTCCGCACAGTCTTTGTGTATGTCTGGGGGCAAGTCAGTTAAGCTCAATTTCCCATCTCTAAATTCACAGTATTATTGCAAGTGCAAACTCTGCTGGGGCAGCAAGGAACAGAAAGGAGCCGAGCCACCAGAGCAGCAGGAAACACCATGGTGATAATGGACTGGAAGGAAAGTGTCCCCCGTTCCCTGACACCCAACCCAAGCCAGCTTGAGGTGGTAATGAAGCTGTAGCATACCCAGGCTTTAGGACAGGCATGTTCTGGTTACAGATTTCAGGCAGAAGCTCTCCCGCAGCAGGGCATGGGGGGACTGCAGCAAGCAAGGCAGTCAGAGACCCCTCAGAAACCACTTTGTTGGCTTGCCCAGCTCCAGCAACAACAATCACTCTTCCCTCCTTGGTGCCATCAGGACCAAATCAAAGCTACATGAATCTCTGTCATTCTGTCCCTTCCCTTATTGCACCAGAGGCTCAGAGAGCCTGGCTCTGCCTTACCAGTCTCATTGTATTAGCTTGATAAACCATCCATTTACCTATAATTCAACAGACTGTAAAAATCCTTGTGGCTATTGCACAATAAGGAAAATAAATAATAATATGCCTTAACAAGCATCAGTCGAAATAACCAGGATTTGATAGACCCGGCGATAAACAGCAGATTTACTTTCCCGGGAATGCAGACAAACTAATCAGATTTAGTTGGCAGCTATGAAAACACAACTGATGGGAGGCTCAGCGCCGGCTCACACAATCCCCTCCGTCCCTGCGAACGCAGAGGGGCATGAAAGGAATGGACATTAAAAAGATATCGTATCGTCATGTCCCTGTGCTGGATGCAATGCCCTGGCACGCTGACAGCTGCCTGGCAGCTTTCCATCCCTGGGAAGGGGGATACTGGTCCGCACAGCCCAGACAGCAGTTTAACCCCAGGGTCAGAGGCCAGTCAGGCGTTATCTGCCGACTGGGCGCATTTCCTCCGCATCTGTGGCTTCAATATTCCCGAAAAAGACACTGACAGGAGGATGAAAGCTAATGGGAGCTCCTCTGGTATTTAGAAATTTAAAGGCCTACATTCATTTTTAATGACCTTGGAAACTCACTTTAAAAAAAAATAAATAAATACCTAAAAACAAACAAACAAACAGTCAAAAGCAATTTATGTTTTGTGAGAGGAAGAAAATTACTCCCAGCCTGCCTTCCCTACCTGGTTTTTCAGGACTTCTAGATGTTGGACAAGAGGAGAATTGCTGTGTGCTTTGCTAACTAAAATGTAATTTTCAGGATAATATTCTGACTATGAGATGAATTGTACAGTTGTGCCTTGCATGTACACCATTAAGCTTTTATTGCACAGGATGAAAATAATTCCTACCTTAGCAAGGTAAAAACCATCATTATCTCTTCCCTGTTCTTCTGCACAGGTAGAGTTTGACAGACCCTTGTCAGTCTGCATGAGGCATAGGGCCAGTTTTTGAGCTAAGCATTGATTTGGTGCATCCCTGCGATGTTTTAAAGCCACTCTTGTTTTCCAGCTGTCTTGGAGGTGCCAGTGCTGTATAAATTGGAGCAGCCCCTAAATCTGATCACATTTATGGTGCCTGCGAATGCAACAGAGAGCTGCTCCAATACCTCGCCGCCAGGCAGGCAGACGGGGTCCTTGATTGTGTCCCATCTGCCAGACACCAGCATGGAGAGGGCAGAGATGTCCTTAGAGCCCTCCTGCTCTGCCAGCAACGTTCTGCTGGTGGGCATCCCAAGTACCAGCCCTCGCACCGGGGTGGCAGCTTTGTGGCAGCAAGGCCTACCAAGCAGCTGCTGATGTTGCCACAGACCACAGGGCCAAGGTCTGTCAAGAGAGATAAAACAAAGCCCTTTGCCATTACCCAGGTGGAGTTGAGCTCCTTTTATTGATTATGCTACAGCATTAGTTCTAGAGGAATGCAGCTGTGGATGGAGCCAAGATGACTGTCTCCAGTGGATGATGCTCCAATGTTTTTAAGTGTACTGCAACTTAATCTATTTTCTTTTGTTATCTTTTAAGATGATGAAATCCAAACACTACCTGATTGGGCACTATTAATGGGCCAAAGAGCTTTTCCCATGTGCTCAGCTGATTATTATACAGACCTCACCACAAAAATAGTGACCAGAAGACACGTCAGAAGGACCTTTTTGCCAGTTCTTATGAGTCACTGATATTTACTGTCTCCTTCCCAGCCATATCACAAAACCATCTCTGGGATTAATATCTTTACTGGCATCCTCTGTAGAGTGGTAGCCAACACCAGCACAGCCTCTGAATTTTAAAGGCGACAGAGATGGATGAGGTCATTTTCCCATCCCTCATGTCATTTCCCTCCCCATCAACAAGGGTGCTCCTTAGGAGAATATCCTAATGCAGGGTTTGTCTAGACTAGCCTTTAATTGACTCTAGCAACAGGACTTCCTCCACTTCTCCAGGGAGATCATTCCACCACCTGACAGACCTCACTGCCAGGAAATGCTTTCTGATATTCACCCTACCATCTCCTTCCTCAGTGTTATCCCTGGAGCTGTGCTCAGAAAATGTTACATACAACCAGAGCTGTAGATCCCACCCATCTCACCAGGGTATTCACACAAGCACCACACTTCCAACAGGCCTGATAACTTCTGCTTTTCAACTTTTTTCCTTTCAAAGCTCTAAATCAACATAATTATTTTAACTTTCTTCCTTGGCTGCACATTAATTCAATTAGTTTATGGAAAGGATTTTTAATAGCAGTGGCAGAGGAAATACCACCTTTTGGGTAGCCATTATAAACAGCCACACATTTTTAATTTACTACAGGGACAAAAAGGTGCTTATATGTATTCTTCAACAAATTCCAAATTCAGAATGAGAGAAGAATGACTTTTCCAAGTGATTGTTTAAAAAGAAATCAGTTTAGATTAATTTACTGTTAGAGCAACCACATAAATAGTGAACACATTAATAAGATAGTAATAGATATATTAATAATGAGTATATCGATAGTTATGGGCTGTTCAATACTGTGCTTATTAGCCAGGTTTATATTCATCTACACTACTAGAACTGATGAGCTTTAAATAATCTATAACATGTTATTCATGACTTGAGTATTCTTCTCTATTAATAATTTACTAACAGTTTATAAACTATTCATAATTGCATTCTTCATATCAAAATATGATCTTTGATCTAAAAAAGAATTATAACCTAGGACGGTCTCCACTGGTCTGACCTGATCACACACAGGGAGCCACCCTGGAGCTGCTGAAGCACCACCTGAGCAATTCCCACAGTCCCCACAATTTGCTTCAACTCATGTAGTGGCTCTTAGGAAACCTGATAGGCAACAGAAATTTGATTTGTAATTTTGCAAAACTCAGTAGCAAAAGATACCTAGAGCACAGCTCATGCTCTCCTTGCTTTTGCAAATCCCTTTTCATCTGCTGATTTGGAAACACATGAGGAAGACAGGCTAAGAGGGGGTCACCTAGACCATCATGCAGTTATTATTACTATTCTCATTATTATTACCACCACAATCATGGGACTTGTATTCACCTTACCAGTTCTGCCGAGGCACAGAAACAAGCCCTGCTCTTCTTGGAGCACAAGTCGTGCAGAAAATGGCTGATGAGATGCCAAGAAGGAATGGAGTATTAGGAGTTCGTCAACAAGCAACAAGCAAAGGTCAACAACCAAAGCTCTGGCTTCCTCAAACTGGAATTGTCACATCTGTACTCCCCCAAAGATTCACCAAGTCCTGGAAAGCGATGTCAAAGCCTTCGGAAAAGGTAATCCAATAAGTGCCATGAAGGGAAGGAAGAATCTGGCTTACTGGTCAGTCAGGGAATGGCTAGACTGTGTTATGAGTGGTGTTATTGATATCAAAGTATCAGTGCTCAAAGCTTTGATAAAAACTTGTGGAAATATTTAATCTAGTTCTGGTATTTAGGAACAGACACCTTACTGGGACAAGTGCAGTGTAGGGTATAAATATTTGACAGGAAAGCCCTGGCTCCCTCATGAAGAGGTTAAAGGACTTTGTCTTATTTAAACACCTAAATATTAAAAAGAGGTTGCGATGACACTTCTTAAAAACATTCAGGGTTCAGGATGGTGAGACCAGGGGAACAGCAAAGAAAGATTATGTAATTTGAAGGACACTATTTGAACTAGATCAGTTAATTACAGATCGACCATGGATAATCTCACCATGAAAATAAAACAACACAAGTATTTATTATTTGAGTATTGAAACTCTGTTATCATTTTCTAAAATTAAACAGAAGGCAATGTGAACTGAAATTTGAAAAGCCCTTGAATGGGACTGTATTGCCAAGGAGACATGAATCCTGCATGTCAGTATAACCCCAAAGGGCTGAAAGGAGACTGGATTCCTCTTTATTTGCATTGTATTTATCTTATGCACCAGGTTTCTGCAGTTACTCCTGGAGAGCAAAAAGGATTTATCCCCTCCTCACCCTTTTTGTCTTCTGACAGGCCTGTGGGGTTTGTCTGGGTCCAGTTTGTGCCTTTCTTTGAGCACAAATTGCTGATCACCCATCATAATGAACAGGATGTAGAATGATGCAGTGATATACTTACAGATCCACATGTCCCCAGCTTAGATAGAGGCTGCAACTGATGGATGAACTCTTGAGAGAGGAATAAAGTTTGCTGAATATACCTAGATGACATAAACATGCTTTATTTCTTTAGATAACTCAATAGTACAATATATGAGTGATGGGGCAAAATAGAAAATGGAAAGAAAATTCTTCTGGGTATTTGTAGTACCTAGATTTGATTTTGAACTCAATCCCCACATGCTTGCTAGATGGTCTGTCTTAGTTTGTGTCTGATTGACCTTTGAAGGCTTGAATATCCTGGACCCTTCAGAATCAAGTTTGGGGCTGCAATCCTCCCTCTCTGGAGGAAAAATAATTTCAGAAAGAGCTGGAACAGAAGAAAGATTTGTTATGGCTTGTAGATTGGGTGATTTATCCAGTTTGGAAACAGCGACAAAAGCCCTATCTCCTGTTTCCCCAGAATAAGTCTGAATGGTGGAGAAAATTAGCCAACTTTTTTCAATTCTTTTTCCCCTTAATTATTATTATTGCCAGCTCAGCCCCATCATTCGACTACGCTTAGGAGATTAATTTTTTTTTTTTACCCTGCAAAGTACTTTCTAACAATACTTATTAACTGTGCTGGAGGAGTGGCCCAAGTAACTGGAGTATTCTCCTGTACTGTCCTCCCACACACAACTCAATCTTCCCCCGTGCTCGTGGAGGAACAGCAGCCTCCTCTTTCATGCGTCTGTGCTATAAGTGGAAAGAGGATTTGTCTTAAAGGCACGCTGACGATTGGTTTAAAACCTTGAGGTAATTTGGTGTCAAAGTAATTTTTTTATAAAATTTGGGGGTTTCCTTAGAGTGAGAGATCTGTTAAATCAAATGAGAATTAATTATTCCCAGCCATTACTGAAAATACAAACACAACCAGGTTGTGTTAGAGCAAATGAAATTGATTTTAAACAAAAGTGAACCTGACCATTCGTGTTTCATCGCCTGCTCTGTAGCACCATCAGCCACCCTTCTCCAAGGCAGGCTGGCTTCTCCAAACTTCACTCCTTGTTCGACAGAATTAAGTATTAATCTGGCCACTTTTAGAGAAAGCTGAATGATAACCCTTTGTTATCTGAGTTTGCTCAGACTGTCTCAGCTGATTAAGTCTTGTTTCCCAGCTGATCAGGAAGACATATGAGGGTGACAAGCTTTTGTCTTGCAGAGATCTTCATGTCTGAAGTCTGTAAATTCTCATCTCTCTCACACCACTCCTGTTTCTCCATTTAAGCAGACACAAACCTAGAGAACGAACCTGAAATTTAAGAAATTAACAGAAAACTTTAACTTTTCTCTTCCCCAAAGCCTTTCTAAATATTTCTGGCATGTTTTTCTTAATCTGCCACTTGACGCTATTCCTTCCCAGCTAAAAGATATTAGGATACAGGTTTTGTTGCTGTTTGTTTTTCATGAAAATCATACTATTAGATCCATTTGCAGAGAAAACCAACACAGCAGTAAAGGCAGGGTAGGGGGTTGCTAAATGCTGATGAGAGCTGAGGCATATTAACCAGTTATGAATATGCTGCTCTACTCTTTGGCTTTGAAATCATTGCTAACAGGCTTCAAACCTGTTCTCTTACGGCCTATAACGTAAACAGAGAGGTGCAGAGGAATGTAATTAAGTCCCCCTCAGCTCTCCCTTGCCTCCGTAGCTGCATAAGGAAGGATGGCATGAGACTGATTCGGTTATTCCATTAAAAACAAAAAAAGATGGTGAAATGAAATCTTCCCTGGCATGTGTTCTCAGCCCCAGAGTGCCTCTTCAGAGCACACAGGGACACAAGCCCTTCTCAGGGGATGCTGTGGGGTGCCCGAGGCAGCAGTGGGGGAAGTGGAGGGGCACGAGCCAGCAGCAACGTGGGGCACGTGGGATCTGAAGGGCAAACCCCTGGCTTGGTAATCCTACCAACACATTATCGACTTCTCCTCAGCCTCCTCCTGCATAAAAAGAGAGAGATGGTCAAGAGAAGCTACCCAAGGCCACAGAAAGAGTAGTCAGAGCAATTTAGAACTCTGAGGATGGCTTAGTATGAGCTCACTGCTGGCATAACACCAAATGATGGCCCTTGCATCCAAAGAGCACCAAGACATCTCAGAACCTGCATCAAGGCCAGGCTTGCCCCTGACAGAAGTGAGAGCTACATTCCCCACCTGTGACACTACTCACAAGCAGATACAATCACTCCTGATAGGGTATTCCACAAAACATTTTCCGTCGGGCGCCAGCACCTTTTTAAATATTAATCAGCGAGATCTGCTGGCTGCCTCTCTGGAATTACTGTCTCTGACACTGGTGATCCCAGCGTGGCAGCAGAATTCAGCAGCCAAACCCTGGCTCACAGCGAGTGGCTTGCAGATGTGGATTTTAATTAAAAATATTTAATTTTCAGCTCTGAGTCCCATTTGCTCTACCTGGCATTACAGTTTCTGGTGCTCATCACACAGACCGCTGCAGTGCTGCTCTGTGGAAAGCTCAAGCCTATGGCAGCTCCACCAAATGGCCCTGTTGAGCCCTATTTTGTGTTCAGCCATAACAACCAAAATAGAGCTGAAAAAAATGAAAATCATTTGTGGCTAGGAACTTACCTTGTACTAGGGCAATTCCTTCAGAGATTAGCAGTATGGAAAAACCACCTTCCTAGTCGCACCAAGACGCATCCCTGTAGAACCTCTTTATTGTTTTTCATCCGCAGAAGACTGAAAACTGTAGGCATTGCTCATTTCTATGGAAAAAAATTAAATTTAAATTGGCACCTCAGGCTTGTATCACATCCACAGCTATCTCCAAAGCCCACCTCATCCTGTGGCCGTTTTTACTTGAGATGAGCTGCTGCATTCCCAGAGCTCCTGCAGCTTCCTGGGATGGACCTCACATGGTCCAGTGGGACCTCACATAGTTCCTTCATCGTCCTATTTTTCTTGTAAAAAAGAAGTTAAGACAGTTGTTCAGTGAAACTGAACTTTTTATTACTGATCACTTAATTTACCTGGTTTCAAGTTATTTAGTGAGTAGCTTTAACTTTATATAAATTTTCACTAGTAGGTTTCTACATCTGCAGATATATACTCAATGAATCCTTAATCAAACATGGTGGAACAAGCTTTAGTGCTACTAAAAGTGCTACTTTAGGTCCTACTCATAAAAAAGGTTCTACCTTTGTCCTCTGATTGTCCCCTGCAAACAACATACAGGACATTCTTCTACAGATAAAAACTTCTTCAGAATTCAGCAGGGCATTTTCAGCATTTTGAAAGTTCTACGTTATGGCTGATAAATATCTGAAAACCTATTTTGAGTTTACCATTTAGGTCCCAGGTTTTTGGGGAATGTGGAGGAAGCATGTGGACAAATAGGGCAGAAAGCAAGAAAACAGCTCCAGGCCAAAAAAGCTTCCCTATATTAAATATCCAAATCACTGGCTTTTGAGGTGTTGCTAATTATTATGAATTTTGATCATGAATTTTAAATATGGACGATATTTTGAAATATTATTGCCTTTTTATGTCCTGTTTTACCTCTAATTAAGAGATTCATAAGAGAAATAAGGAGTCCTACACCCTCTAAAGGAAGTCCTGTCAAAGGGCATGTACAAGTCAGTGACTGCAGTGCCAGTGAGAGCTCATCCCCAGAGAAAGGCTTGGTGAACTGGTTGGGAGAAGGACAGTACATGGTTGTATGGCACCTGATGCAAGGGAGGCATGGCATATGACCCTTACTGCAAACGGAAAAATAAACATCAACAAGACAGATTGAAGAACACATCAGAAACAGTAAAAATAAAGTTAAAAATAATCACTGATAACATTTAGCCCGGAGTGCTTTTCGCTTTGTTATTCTATATTGACAATCCCACCTACAAACGGGTCTCTAAGATTTTGTGACTTGCAGACAGCCCGGTTTGCTCTGCAGACCCCAATGTATCCATTGTCACCCATGGGAGGGCCCCAGGGCCTTTGCTGTGCTGCGTCTTTGGGGACGGATCAAATGGCTTCCAGACGAGAACAGAACCAGACATTTTCCAACCAAATACCTCTCAGGTCACTGAGCAATGCTCTGGTGGCTCTGCCTCGCCAGCAAATGCCCACGCTGAGGCACGTCAGTGAGTAGCTTTGCCTGAGGAACCTTCCTGCCTCCTCCAGGCTTTCTGTGCTGATGGCAGGAGGGATGCGTGCCCCTGCTTCAGCCAGCTCCAGCATGGGCCAGCGAGCTGGCAGAAACCACTGACATGGGCTGGGTGTGTGCTGAGATCCCAGTCTGTGAACTGGGGCACTGGCAGCACGCACAGAGGTTTTGATCCACCAGAACCACTGCTGAGGAAGTTAGAGAGGGTGCAGCTGACTGAGGGAGAGCAAAGAAGGAGAAAACTCCCCTAATTGCCACAGCTCCACAGTCACTGCTGATGAGCACTACCAGGGCATGAAAACAAGGCTGAAGGAGTTTCAGACTGGGCTTGGGGGTGAATTGCATCAGCCTGTTGCTGCTTAGAAGTCCCGAACACCAAAGTCCCCATGCCAAATGCTGTAAAGCCAAAACAAAGCCCAGTCCCTGATTACAACAACTTACAGCCTTGGAACATGCAATTGTTCATTCAGATGAAGCTTTATGTCAAGAGCTACTGCTTTACAAGACAATTGGGTACTGCTGCAGATGACTGCCACAGCAAGGACACTTAGGAAATCTCTCAAAATCACCCCTGAGTGCTGCCATAGGATCCAGAGCACAGCTGCTTCATCACTCTGTTCCAGGCTGTCATGTCGAAGGACAGCAAAATAATGTCAGGTAGGTGTTTCTACTCCATGAAGATTAGCTGTGTTACCTCTACAGGGGGACAAATCCCTTCTATAGCTAAACCAGCCAGGCTTTACAGGACACCAAACCCTCATCCCCAGCCATCTCATGTGACAGACTGGACACTGGAAACCATGCCATGTCCCATGCTCCACACTACAGGATCGCAGGAACCCTCTGACTACAACCGCCAGCTTTTGTTTCCTTGTGTCTTGAAGAGTCCACCAACCGTGATGGACTGGGTGAACAAAGCTTGTCGAGGGACACTTTGAACGTCAGACAGCTTTCCTATCCCTTCTAAGTAGCTCCAGGACAGGAGCAAAGACGAACTGCCCAAGTCCTTCTACATGAAAGTCTCCAGGCTGATTTCCAAAGCTCCTTGAAGCAGTCAAAGTATACTGAGGTGTCAGACATAGGAAAAAATTTCAGAGCAAGAACATTCCCTTTCCTCTTCACCTCTTGCCTGCCTCATCACACCTAATGGTTTCAACATCTCTCCTTCCTCACCACCCATGGCATGAGGAACAGACCGTGTACCCAGCAAACCCAGAAAAGGGCAGCTCCTGTCCAAATCCAAGAAGTTTCTCCTTCTCCAGTCATAAATGGCATGAGTTTATGGTAATGATGTTCTGCATGAACTTGTTCTCCAAACAATGACCAGCTTGTCGTCAGACAGAAATGGAAAAAGGTCAACCTTTCCTGCCCCTTCTGCACATAACAATTCCTCCTTTCAGGGGGGAATGGCTTGAAAGCTCCAGTTATCGAAGTCTGTTTTCCACAAAGAGTGACACCTCCAGACCCAGACTCCTCCTCTCCCTTTTTTAGGCTATGAACAAGTCCTTGGTATTTTGGCCAGGCCACTTCTCCAAAGCAGCTTCTGTCTTTTGGAAAGAAAAGGAAAAAAAAATAGGAGGGATAGGGATTAAAAAAAGAAAAATCTGTGCTTTTTTTTTTTTTTTTTCTGAAAGTTCGGCAAACATTTTATGCCTCCTTTCTTTTTTCTTTCTATTTTTTATATTTTTCCCCGTTCTTACATTCACACAAGCAAAACAACAAGAGGGTCCTCTGATGAATGTGGTGGATCGCCATGGTTACGGTTCAGAGATGCAGCAAAAAGCAATTATGGTGGGACAGAGTAGAGAAAAAAAGAAACAAAAAAAAGAAGAGAGAAATGCACCTCTTTGTCAGAATTTCAGAACAGCTGTAATAACACTTCTGCACCCCATCCACTGCAAAGTAACTGAAATATTGTGGCATGCTAAATGCCAACGCATTAAATACCAGGATTTCAATGTCACATTATTTAAAAAGACAGGAAGCATTAATTTCCAGCTGCACTTTCAGCTTGTTAAGTCATCTAGGGGGAATAGGGAAAAAGGAGCAAGTCCATGGCACAGGGCCTCACATTTTGAGGTGTGAAATAAAACACTGTTCAGCGAGGCAGTGGAATGCACTTGTAACAGATTTAATCTGACAGCAGCTGCAGTTTCCTATTTAAGCTTTGTGTGATTTATTTTTCCCCTTGGTGTTGGAGCTCCTGGAAGAGACGGCGATGTTCTCCTGACCTTTCCCAGTCAGAGGATCTCAGAAATCTTTACCCCCATGCACCCAGTGTTGGTGCTTGTGATGGGCAAGTGAGGTGGGCTCTCCCTGTCCTCACATTGTGGGTGAGACTCAGTCTGATCTACCAAGGGTCACAGGTGGTTTGTCTTGGTTTGGGCTTCTGCAATGACTGGCAGAAGTGGGAAATTCTCCTTTTACATGCTATTGTTTTCAGATTGTATTGAAAATAAAAGCCGCATCACAGGTTGGGATTATCTGTCCCTAACATTTATTTCTCTGCAGCTAACAAAAGCTAACACCTCTGGTCTCTCTTACTTGTATTTAGTCTTGATGGTTTCCATCATCGGTCTTACAGACCTGTTTTGGGTGATAACAGCAGCATAAAATATTTCCCTTCCTTTTCATACCTGTTGCATACTGCATCCTCCAGCTGTGTTCTTGTCTTCCTGGCTATGAATCACACCAGAGATGAGATCCTGCTGAATTTTAGACCATGAAAAGGGGCATAACGTGAGAAATTACTAAAATGGATCTATCTCTCATCCTGTTCACCAAGAGGTTCTGCAAATTGTAGTGCCAAAGGGTAGAGGGAATCACGAAAGGGACAAATGGTGCTGTGTTTGGTACACTTTGGGTGCAACAAAAACAAAGGATGGACAGAGTAATACAACAATGAATAGACAAAACTGCCCAAACAGGACAAATACTAAACACTTCACAGGTTATTTACCTCTTTTCTGAATATTTCCCTCCAGTTAGGTTTCCTGTCTCCTCACAGGAAAGAGCTCTCAGGTTACACATCCCAACTCCAGCTTTCCTCCATCTGACCACAAGAGCAAGCTTCTCCATCCAGCCAGCCCTGACTCATCAAAGGACTGAGACAAAAATTAGGTTTTCCCACCATAGCAGAGGTCCACTGTTCCTCTCTTCTTGTTTCTATATTATCCAGCAAAACTGAAGCTCCAGTCTTGCTTCCACACAAAAGAAATCTGAGGAAACCTGTGCATGAGAAGACACTAACTTTGAAGGAAAATGAAGTATTGCCAAGTCTTGCAGTTATATATCACAAGTCTATTGATATTTTGACTTTTTAAATTGCTTTTTATAACACTGTCTTCCAAAATCAAAAATTATCATGAACCTCTTATGAGAACAGCTGAGAAATCATGAATAATAGAAAGAAGGGACTGCTAAAGGTTTAGCAGTGAGAGGGAGCCTAAAAAAAAAGCAGAGCTTGAAATTCTCTTGCTTTTTAAAAGCAATTCATGATTTAGACAAATCTGTTTCAACTTTTGAACACCGGGATACATCAAGTTAGATAATGTACTTAGGGAGGACTGAGTACTGGGGTTTCAGAAAAAACTTGTCATAGGAGAAAAGCTCTGTGGAGTGAATCTGAGACCTAATATTGCAGGTCATGCCTTTACTGACTTCTGCAACAGCAGAAGTCTCAAGGGCTAAACCAAACTCCCAAAATGAACTCTCCTCTAAATCCAACATTTTGATGCACAGGGAGGCTGTGATGTCTCAGAGCACTCCTCTGCTAATGCATCTTCAAGGCTTTTGTTCTCTCAGCACTGGAGATGTAAATCTGAAAACAAACATTAAAATTTACCTCCAGTTTAATTTTGTATTGAAAAAAAATTAACAGACAGCCTCAGTTTCCCTAGGCAACTTGAAAAAATGTGTTGGTGTTTAAACACTTTGAAGCATTTTTCTATACTTAAAACTGAAAAGAAAACCAAAAGGCCACTGGAAAGTCTTTTCCAATTAAATTCAATTTTGCTCCAGAACCACTTCATTTGTTTAACTCTCAGAGGAATTATCAGCAATCTACACTCCAGGAGGGTGGGTTTAACCTTTCCCTTGAGAATCCACACCTTTGGAGATTTTGTTTCCACTTACTTTCCTCCTACGTCTGAGCAGTTCCCAAATCAGAGGTAAGCAGCCTACGCAGTGGGGCAGGCTGGATGTCTCTCACCCAGCCTGGGACTTCAAGAGTGTGGTACATGGGCAGCAAACATCAGAGCCAAAGCCAGTGATGAGGTACCAAGCAGGAAGGGGGGCAAGGCAGGTGAAACAAGCTCAGTTTCTATGTGAGGCTTAAGCAGAGACTGTTTGCAAAAATGTGTCAAGTGATGAGAAAAAAATAAAAGGGCCGGAAAAAGAAAAGGCTGAAAGTATAAACTGTTTTAGGAGTTTCAAAATCCACTTCTCTTTCTGAGAGGGGTAAGAGAACAAAGACTGGAAACCTGAAAAGTGAGCAATTAAGGAAGCTCTGGTTTTGAGCGTGGTGGTGCTTCTGTCCAGCCCCTGAACCAACCATGGAGAGCTCCAAGAGGGAAGGATAATTAAGGTGAGTGAATGCCAAACTGCAGCTGCAGACCCAGCCCTGCAAGGTGCTGAACTACCCCAAACCAGCAGGATCTAAAAGCACACAGAGCCATTTCTATCAAACACCCCGTGCCCAAATGGGGAACTCCCTAGAGACAGAAAGCAGGTCAGAACAACCAAAAGTGCCTCAACCCTCTGCAGCAGTGAGTGCCATTGCCAAGGCATCCTTTGTGCTATCTGCACTCGACATTTATAGGAGAGAGAGATAAAAGAAGGAAATTTGAAACAAAGGTTTCATTGCTGATTGCTACTTTCTCATTGCTTTATTATTTGTTCTTTGCACATGTCAGATAAGTGGACTTGCAAATAGCCTTAATTAGAAATGCAGATTACACTGGGCCAGAACACAGTGGACACTTTCACTCCATCAATCCTGCTGGGAAAACACATGACCAGTTTGCTAAGAAACAGACTGAAAGTCAAAGTTAGCTTCATTTTCAGGCTGTGTCTAGTTCATAGTCCAGCAGCTGTGAATAATTCTTCATTCTTAAAGAATTTAATGGGAGAACTGTGTTTCCAGTAGAAACTGCCACTAAAAGAGATCTGCAGCTCCTTGTAGTGGTTTTATGTGTTGAGGAAGACTCAGACATGATCAATCCTGAGCTGGAGAGCTGCAACCAGAAAACCAGCGTGTTGTCTCAGACCTGAAACAGGCTTCAATACTTGAAAGCTTGTCTCCCTGCCCACAACTGAGATTAGTGTGTCAAATAAAAGATATTAGCTTTCCTCACATCCCTGGGCTTACTCGTTTACTAACACTCCTCCTAAGAGTGGGGCTTCTCCCTCTGAACATGATGATACATCTAAGTATGATTACACAAAAGCAGGGCTACCAGTTCTTGGAATAAATGGCCATTTAAAATCCTACTGGCCATTTGATGTTTTGCAGGTGATTTTTTTTGAGATTGGCCAATTGATTCTTTTGATTTTAGCAATGCTTAAAATCCTCCATATATTACTCAAGAGATGCGGCTTTTCCCAGCTGCTGCTTTGCAATCATTACCAAATTCAGAAGCAAGCAAAAATGGACAAAAAAAGTAAGGGATGAAAATAAGATGTTTCATCTTGTCACACAAGTTATACAGGGTACCCACCAGCAGGATAAAAGTTGCTCCAGTCAAAGTGAGGTTCACCTGCTTCCAGGCAGAAGATCTCGGCTGTTGCACTCCTGTGCATCATGTGGAAGAGCTGTAAGGAGGGACCACAACACAGGGAAGTCCCAGCCTAACCTGAAGACCAAATCTGGAAAAATAGCACTAATAAAGAGGCTGTAGAAATATACGTCTAAAAAAAAAGGTTGCTTGGAATGGCTAGCTATGGATGTGGATATGGGGGATATTTTTGCTTTTGTTAAGTGTTTATTAATCGTGACTTTGTTAGTGTTCACTGAAGAAATGTAAATATTTCACTAAAGACAAAGACAAAAAGTATGCAACTGGTTTCAAATAAAGCATTAAACATGTAAACCTGAAGGGAAATATGGATGTACACCCAAAAAATCTGTTGTGAAGATCAAGCCCATTCTCACAGACTCACACTTACACAGAAATCCTCATCTCCACTGGTAATGCTTTATGGGTTTGTGAGTGGCAAAAAAAATCAGCAATCTGCTCAAAAGGAAGCTATCATGGTTACAGAAGGCCACAACTTGATCCCTAGGTGTGCTACAGCTCTCTTGTGTGACCTGGGCAACCTGGTCAGATCCATTTCAGGAGTTAACCCTGCTACATCTCCAGCTCCTCAGACAGATATTGCAGCCCACACTGAGTTCTCATAGCAGAAGTGTACATAACGATTTGATGCTCTCAAGTGAGGCTGAAATCCAGGTGAGAACTGGTATCCAGAGTTTATCTAATTTTCACTCAAGCTGATGTAATTTTGCAGTCATGAATCAGAGTTTTAAGTGTAGTGGACTGAATTTCAGACGTGAGCCTGGTCAATCACACCTTGTAAATGTGTCATTTATTGCAACAGCTGTGAGAAGAATTGGCAGGTGGACAGAGGATGAGAAGAGCATTAGCAAATCTTTTAGAAAAAGAAAAGGCACAAGATTTTCAGCATGGAAAAGAGAGCTGCAAGAGAAAGCTCAAGGATCCAGACTGACCTTCATGCTGCAAAATATATCTCCTACCACAAGGCTTTTAAGGAGATTTCTGACTTTGAAACTTTCCCCAGTTATTTATTATGTACATTTGTTTGTCCAGGGAGGTCTGTTGAGAGGGTGTGCTTGCTCCAGGGGAGTTTGGAAAGGAAAGAACAGAGCAGGAGAAGGGAGTGCAGCGAGCACTGGAAATGCACAGACACATCATTGAAATCCTGACCTTTCTGACAGCTCCTGGCTTCCCGTCGGCATCGTGTCAGCGCCAGGACTATCACGTTTCAGCCTCTGCATCGCCTGCAGCAGAGTAGCAACTTCTTTATAATCAGTGGATTCTTTTTTCTCATTGCATCACGATTGCACCTGGGCAGATATTTTTAAAGGGGGGTGCAAGCCGAGAAAGAGAACCTCAGCTGCTGAGCTGCTCAATTCTAGTTAAATGGAAATGGGCTTATTTATTATAACTCCATTTCAATCAAAAATCCACCAACAGCTCAACTACTCCTTTCTGCTAAAGCAGAAATTAAGGGGTTAAACATTTCTTCCCTTCAAGTCAATGAAAAAAACTCTTCTTGCCTATGGTGGGAGTAAAATGCCATTAAAGTTTTCTAATACTGCTTCTAAGAAAAGGTTTGGGTGGGAAGGATAATTGTTGAGAATTTTTTTTCTGTGATATCTTACATTGACTTACTGTCAGAACTATTGCACTGTTACAAAATATTTTCCAAAGTCTTGCAATAAAACGTAGTTGGAGATGTAAATAAAACATATCTAAGTTTGTGACTTTCCAATTTAGAAATGGCAAGAAGGTCTCAGCACTTCAGAGCAACGTACAAATTTGCATCACGGTACTTATTATCAGGTTATGAACTGATTTTATCCTTAGAAGTATCTCAAATGCATATTCTCCACTAAATTTCACAAAGTATTAGGTCTAGGTGAGGGTTTTAAACAACGGTTTTCAGATATTTGGATTCACTTAAATTCCTTCAGTGGTGCTGATGCATCTTGGGTGTTTTATAGGGTCAAGTTTACAGGGAAAGAATTTTATGTGAAGCAAGGAAATTTTAGACACTTGGAAAATATGAGCAGCCACAAGTAAACAACAGTGTCAGAAATATGACTTCAAAAATGTTCTCAAGAAGGCAAAAATCTCCACAAGTCAGAGTCCAGTGGAAATTACATGAAATGCAACACAATGGCTATGAACTCCTGAAAAACTTCTTTACCTCACAGTCCAGGACTGTGGCATTTCAGGGTGCGCATGAAAATCCATCAGGATAAGGTCTCCGTGTGACATCATTTAGCATTTTCAAACGTTCATTTGAAAAAGTTCTGAAAAAATACTTTCCAAGCTTAATCAACAGAACATGTAGAAGAAAAATTTAGATTATACTGTAAAAATTATTAATTTCTATGGACTGTGCCAGCAAACCTGCCCAGTTCTCTCTCTCTGGACAGTACCACAACCACTGTCCTGGCTGATGCTCAGCAATTCTCTTGTGCCTCTATCTGGGAGCATCCAGACCCATTTCTTTTCCAGGAGCTGCTCAGATCTCTGAAGTCTCCCTCTGCCACCATCCTCTGCTCCCGACGTGACCCTGCAAATGAGCCCCAGCAAGCACTCGAGAACACAACCAAGGCAGGCAAACACCCACCTATGGAGAAACCCTCTAATTCCAAGGGAATGTTGAAATTCTCCCAGCAGGCGATGCAAAGCTCTTCTCTCAGCTACCAGAAACGTTAATTCTCTCGCACTAGAAAATCATCTATTAGCTTCTATAAATAAGAATTAGCCAACACTAAACTATCATATCTCTCTGTGTTAATAGTTTCTTTAAAATTCACATGATTTTGGATATCTTCCTGTCTCTAACCTTTTATTTACTTCTAATCTCTGATTTCAGTGTTTTAATATTTCATTAGGAGACCCACAGAAAATCTGAGGTTTCAAACAAACTGTATTACTGCATTAATTACCTCAGTAAAAGTTTGTTTTGAACAAGACAAAAAAGTAAACTTTATTTTCCTCACGTCTTCTCTATAAAGCAGGAAGAAACCTGAGTTTACAATAGTGAAACATTTCTGCTTCAGTGTGGCTTTTGTCACTTTTCCAGAAACCCAACACCTGATATAAGGCACCTGTCCATGGATTGCCCAAGGCATCAAAGTTTTACTTCTAAAAATGATCATTAAACTTCAAAGCCTTTTGATCCAGCAACTTTCTCAAACTGCCAGTTTAATCTAAAACTCTGTGATTAAGGTGGTATACTTGCATAAATTTGGTCCCTAAATATTAGAACCATGACAGGTATCCAGTTCTATTTTCAGAAGGGTGACCTCGCTTGGACATATTTTCAAAGTGTACATTCAAGCTTGTAATTCAGATATTCACAGACTTGGCAGTGGTTGAAGTAGGTGAAATAGCCCCTAAACAGTAAAGGACAATGAAAAAAACCCAAAGCAAACCAAAACCTAAAGACACAAGATTCAGACAACAGGTTCTGTGACCAAGCAGAATATATTTTTTCTCACCATTTCACACAAGGCCAGATGTGAATGTGTTAGGGAATTTGAGCAAGGGATATTGGGTGACAACCATCCTTAACTACCTCGGACTTGAAAAACTGGAGCAGAAAAAATGGACTGAATCTATTTTTGGCAGCCCTTTGTGACTCTCCCTAAAGTTTTCCGTCCCCAGCCCTGATCTTCTCAGAGGTTTCCATCCGTATGGAAAGCACAGATAAAGCAAGTGCTCAGCTCTGTAATTTGCAACACAGAACGTTGGTGATGTTTTAGTTCACCAGGGTGCACTTTGGTGGCTGTGGTGGCTGGGGAGGGAACCACTGGAGCCTTCCAAAGGTGAGTCACCCTCAGCTCCAAAGAACACAAATTCATTTCTCAGCAGCATTGCTTGAGGCAAAGTTTTGCCCCATGAAGTCAGTCACTGGATTTTCGGACAGCAGGCTCCCCACCCGGGAGGGCAGCTGCTCTCAGCACGGGTATTTTAACTTGTGGAGGATGGAAAACACGCTAGCAGAGAGTTTGTTTTGGCCCCACAATACAGGGATGGCTGAGCTCTGCATCCAGCAGAAGATTGTTGTTCCAACAATGGAAAACGGAAGGGAGGAAGAGATGAACTCAGAGCAGGCAGCACACCAAAGCCAAAACACACACTGCAGACATTTCTGCTGCGGTGGGATACACAGGTTAAGCCAAGTCAATGCTCTGCAAGTCTGCAAACTCATGCTCTGACAAGCACCAGCCCTCAGTAGACCTGGACAGAGCAAAGGCTTTTACTATGGCAAAGCAACCAGTTGAGGGGAAGTGTGAGGTTTTTAACAAGTTGCTCCTAAGAAGATTTAATGTTGTATCTCCTCCTCTGCAGCTTTCCCCTCTCCCAGCCTACCCCTCCCAGGAGGCTGTGCAGAGTTAAGTCATTTGGCTGTGAGACAAAGGAAGAGGAGGGCAAAGAGCAACTGAAGGAAGAAAAGATGATGGAAGTGGGAAGGCAATGGAGAGGTGAAGGAGAGTGCTCTCCCAGAGATGCGAGGGAGCTGCTGAGGGCAAAGATGGGAGAGAGATCACACAGGAGAAGCCCCTGGCACAAGCAGGTTGTCCTCCCTCAACTCCACACGTCAGTCACAACGCAAGGAGTCTGGAGCGAGTTCCTCTGGAAAACACAAGCACTCAGATTCACTCGTGGCAAAACCAGAGGAGCTGCTCAATTGTGGCTTGCCCAGCCCTGTCAGTGGGAGCAAACACAGGTGTGTGCAGCCCTGCCTCATTGCAGCGGGGTGGGAATGGCCAGAGGCTGTGTCCAGCTGCTGGCTCAGCCACAGGCAGGGGGAGGTTTGTCAAAGCATCCCCACGGAGCAGGTCAGCACACCTGAGCATCTGCCTGCCCTGTTCCCAGCGGAAGCACAGGACCAGGGGTGCCCTTGGACTAGGCTATCCCAACCTCTCCTTTCCCTAGCTGAAGCTCAAGAGAGATAATTAAAGCAGAACAGTGGTTTTTTCCTTCCTCCTCTTCTAAAGAAAGAGTGTGAGTTAAGCCTCAGAAATATAAATTTCCTCACCCCAAACACAGAGGACAGGTCTGTGTGCTTTAGCACTGCACATACCCTGGATTTTATACCACACTTCCTTCTTTACCTTTGCTCCCTCTCTCTCTCTCCTTCCATCCTTTCCACTGGCACAGGCTGAAATCAGCTCTCCTTCTCCCCCATCCTCTCTCAGAACGTTTACTTTGTCCTCCATGCTCTTCCCAAACCTGATCCAACATCCCAGCATCAGCTGAGTTCAAGCTAAAGCACGCAAATATACTACTGTGAATTGGATGCAAACTCAAGCCTGGGAATTCTGCATATCCTCCATGTATTTAGCTTATATAAACAGCAGTAGATATTTCTGTCCCTTCTACACAGGCATACACAGGCTTCTGCTGCTCCCAACTCTACAGGCATTCCCCGAAAGCCATCTAAAATTATTGCAAATGCTACACCACATTATGTCTTCTAAAAATAAAAAAAAGGAGTAAATAAAATACTAATAAAATTGAATGTAAATATATAAAATAAAATAAAATAAAATAAAATAAAATAAAATAAAATAAAATAAAATAAAATAAAATAAAATAAAATAAAATAAAATAGCCAAACCCTGGCATACTTCCAGAGAGGAAAACGTCA
>VZRQ01008680.1:1031079-1085011 GCA_013397975.1 Machaerirhynchus nigripectus | reverse complement strand
AAAAATGAGTAAATAAAATACTAATAAAATTAAATGTAAATATATAAAATAAAATAAAATAAAATAAAATAAAATAAAATAAAATAAAATAAAATAGTCAAACCCTGGCATACCTCCAGAGAGGAAAACGTCAGATCTCAGCTGGTAAATAAGATGTTACTGTGAAGCTTGTAAAGCCAACGTTATTTCTCCTTTGTAAAGGCTCTACCTGCATAACATGAAGGGGGCTCAGTGACAGACACATTAAAACACCATTAAACTGTGAAATAGAACACAGTGTGAAAATAGATTTAACCTTCACAGCATATTGATCTCTACCCCGCGCCGTGCCTAAGTTCTTGGACAACTGTTTTATAATAGGTTTTACTTATTTTCCTGTTGCTATTCTGACTTCCTCAGAGGAGGGTGTTATTTCTAAAAGCTCCTGACAGCTAAGGGAAAAGTGGGCTTGTTTCTTAGTCATCGCTCAGTCCTCAAGCCTTGCTGCTGCCAGCTGCTCCATAAACAGAAATCAGTTTTGTGCAAGTGAAGGATGGGTCTGGGCAGCAGTGATTGCAGTGGGATGGGAGGAGGAGGAAGGGGAAGCGGAAAGGGAAGAGGAGACGGGCTGTTTGCAAGGACTCTGCTGAACAAAACTATGCAGGATGCAGGCCACCAGGCTGAACCCGAAATGCCTCCTGGAAAGGACAGTGCCAAGATTTATTTAAGCATGCAGGGGACACGGACCCTGTTTGTGAAGATAGGTAAAATAATTGCGCACACATCTGCATATTCAGACGGGAAATCCTTCTGATGAATTGGCTGCCACAGGTCACGCTGCTGCCAGCCAGTCCTTAGACTTTCACTGGGAGATAGGGATTTCTCACAGTGATGAGTTATGCCACAGGACCTCTGACCCCCCCCGTCACCTCCCTCTGACCATTCATCCATCTCCCAGAGCCCTATGCTAAGAGTTCAAACCCTTTCAAATGGCCAGGTATTTTTCTGTTTCACATCAGCTCCACAAAAATGCTCCACCCACCTCTCCACTAGGATTTCCTTTCTGACCACCCCAAAATAAACCCAGCCGGAACACAGGGACAGATGATGTCCAGCCACGTCCTGTAGCCCTGAACAAGGGTTTGTAACACCCATGCACAAACTAGATAAATTTTGGGGGGTGTGGAGGGGTTATATTTACGGAAATATTCCTGATGCCTTCCCCACTGCGGTCATCTGGCAAATTCTGGCCTGGCTGGAGATCTCTAAACACATGTGAAAGGGAGGCTGACCCCATCCATCAGATCTCCCTGACATGCTGCATAGAAATCAAACCTCTACACTGGCTGCTGGGCATGGCTGAAGCTCCCCTGGAGCAGAGTGTTGGATCCGTGTTCCCAGACCTTGCCAGTAAATTAGCACCATGCCAGACACATTTGCACACATGGTTCATGGGCAATTTGCAAATTATCCATGAGGTGACCGTGCAACTGCCACGGAGGTCACCACCCAGCAAGGCTGTCCAGGGCTAATTTCAGAACAATGGCAGAGTTGCACTGACTTCAGCAGGACTGGGATGGTGCTGTCTGGATTTAAGGCCCACTGAAAATCTCACATACTTCCCCCTCTGGTTAAGTAATCCAGTTTTCCATAACATCAAGCATTTTGGTGTAGCATGGATGCCAACCATTCCCCAAAAATCTGCAGTCAACCAAAATATATGACAATGTTAAATTTATCTCATACGCCCAAACTCTAATAATAATACTAAAAAAAACGGACAAACTCACCTTACAATCTGGCAATGGGAAAAATTCGTTCTCATTAAAATTTTTGAGACTTTTATAGGGGTGTCCTGTTCTGAATTACCTTAATCCAAGTCACACTGTGATGATGGAAATAAGTGAACACGTGAGAAAACAGAAAATAATTTTGGAAAGAGATTACCTGCAAAGAAGCCTAGCACTCTGCATGTGCAATAGAAAAGTTGCCAAAATCCCACTCTGCAGACCCCTCTCTTTCTGAGCACATTCATACCTTGCACCGCTGGGCACTGCCTCTGGTGAGCAGAAGCTCTACAGAGCTTCAGGGGACAAACAAAATCCCCCAGAGCCCCTTTCCTCTGGGGAAGGAAGGGGCTGGCAAGTGGAAAAGAGGTAAGACTGAATTTTCTGTTGGACCTCTGACGCCAGGAGCAAGCACTTGCCAGGAGCAAGGCGAAATCATCCAGGCTCTGCTGGCACAAGCAGAATAATGGTGCCCTTTCTACTATTAATGCTCAGTGCTGCAGTGGAGGACAGAATAAGCCACTACTGCAGGTTGTGACCTGTGCAGGAGATCCCTCCTGAGTGATCATAGGAAAAGAGGCTCATTCAGGGTGTTCTCAGCAAGCTTTTAACCCAGAGATGTTCAGAGACTGCCAGATCTTCTGTGCTGCCCCATGCCAACCCTGGGCAGATGGGTTTTGGCTGCCTGACAGGAGCTGCATCACATCGTGCTCTGGGCACAGGCACTTTCTGTTGGTTTGTGATGCAGTTAACTACCATAGCTTGGGTCTTAATGGGTCTAAATTAAAGTATTTCATCTCTGCTGTACTGGATCTGGGCATGGGGTTTCCTAATCCTAACACCAGTAGGAGAATAATTTCCACGGAACACTGTGTTACTGTGAGGAATCCTCTTTCAGGGCACGACCATCCTCTCAACATTAGGGCACCTAGTTTATCAGCAGCAAATTTTGCCACTATTTATCCCTTTCATAGAGTTGTGAAGACTGATCCAAAACCTTTGAGCTCCACAGGCATTTGATTTCAGTGCACTTCAGGTGCAGCTCATGAAGAACACCACTTTAGTACAGCAATGAAAGTGCAAAACATCAACTGTTCATTGCTTTTTCATGTAGAGAAGTGGTTATATATCCCTACAGGAATTCTGACACTGCTTCTATTCCCTAAAAGGAATTTACTTTTTCCCTGTGCTTTAGAGAGGGCAAACACCCTCTCAACAGCACAGCTGAAGAAGTTGCTTCCATTTTTGATGATGCTGGATCAGAAGGAAAAGGCACTCAGCTGTTTGGCTGAAGGGCAGTGGAAAAGATTTTCACTTTCCCTGTGTCTCATCCATTCATGGCCATTCCCACTCTGTTTATAGAAACTCTCCAGAAGCTTCTCTCTCACCACACACTGTCCCACATAGCCCACAGCTCCTACGGATCATGGCCCAGGGAGGGTGGTACAACCAGTTTGCCACACAAGCAGAACAAAATGTAAAAACAATGCAAAGGAAAGTGGACAGCGTGGACTAGGAAAGCCTAAATCAAAATAATCCAGGGTGCTTTTTCTGCCACGTACTCTGTGACCATGGGCAAATGCTTCCTCAGGAAATGGCTCGAGTTTCTCCACTCGCCCTCTGGTCTTCTGATCAAAATACCAAAATCTTCAGGGTAGCACCTGAAGGTTACTCATTGTGTTTGGGTCTCAAATTTCAATCATTTAATAAACTCACTTAACTGTAATCACAAGTGCAAAGCCTGAGATGCAAATACCTCATTCAAAAACATATTTTGAAGTAACAGTCACACATGGCTATGGAAAGATGATGATAATTATGACTGCTTACATCAAATGGTATTGCCCAAATTGGTATCATATCCTGCTCAAAAGGTCTGAACAGAAGCATCTGGGCCATCACGGTAGAGTTAAAAACAAGCCCATCGAAAATGGATAAACAATTAAAAATGTATTGAAAGAAAAAAGAAAAAGAGAAATCATTCCTAATTAATTCTAGTGCCCTGTACAACCCCAGACTATTTGTAATCCTACAGGGAACATCTTTATTGATCTGGGGGACGCTGCAGCAGACTTCTGATGCTTATCTCAGCATAAAAATAGGCTCTTGTGATGAGCAGTGATTTAATTACATGACAATCACTGCTAACAATGCATGGCGAATACCAAAAATATGCAGAGCAAGAGTGGCAGTGATAAATGCAAGGGAATGGCATTGACTTTCAGTAAAGTCGTCTATCGCCAGAGCTGGAGGGAGACTTCAACCCCCTCCCACCCCTTCTTTTAAGGTTGTAGCTGCTGTGTGGTTTCAGATACTCACTCCGGAATGAGCCGGCCACAGGCAGGCAGGAGATGGAGGGAGAAAGCAGACAGCCATGATCAAAGCAAAATTTAGCACACAAGTCACTGAAACTAACGGGCTTTTTTTGTCTGTAGGAACATATGCTCTTTCCACTGTGCATCTCCTCTTGAAAATGAGGATGAGAGATTTTCTTTACTTTGGGAGGTGGCAGTACTGAGCAAGTGAAAAACACGTGGTTCTGCTGTGCACAGATTCAGGCCCATAAAAACAGTTGCCCTATGTGACAGTGGGAGATAAAAGATCAGTCTAGTCCCATGTTCCACATACAGTAACTAGGATAGAAGTAGCAGCAAGTTTCCTAAAGAAATAGAAAAATTTGTTTCTTTTCATGTGGTCTCATTAAAAAAAAAATACCCAGGGCAGGAATAAAGAGTAGTGTGACTAAGACACTCCCCCTTATATTCACTTACCAGTACTGAGTGTGAAATTGAATTATCCACCAGCATCTTTGAAGGCACTGGAACATGAGCAGGCTTTGCACTGTCCTGAAGGCCTTTGAATCCTTTGGGACTGAAGGAGATTCGAGGCTGATCATGAATTTGGAAGTGGCAGGCCGAAGTCCTTAGGTTTTACCATCTTCAGTTTGTAGATGCCAGCTCAACATTTAACGTTTTATCCCACCATGAAAGTAACTTACCAAAATGCAGACATCAAGAGCAAAAAAATTTTTCTTTCATCTGCTAGAAGTCTGATCACAACAAATCCAGTGTAGAGGAGAGATCCCCAGCTAAGCAGTCCCTAGCTTCCCTGGGGAAGCATTCCCTAGCACAGGTTCCCTGCCCATCCCCATCCATCTACCACCCAAACCAGTGAAGGCCAGGGCTGGATGCTTCCTTCTCGGACTGAAAGCCACTCTTTAAATGTGCTGGCTGAGCCATTCTAGAAGACAATAATTAAGAGTGAGAGGCAAAATCTGTTGACCATCTAAACCTGACCACAGCTGGCACTGTAAGACCAGAACCAGATGCGTGTGCCCAGTCCATGAGCCTGTCCTACCTTTTTTCTGCAAGGAAGTCCTCAAGAGTTTAGAAGGATGGTTGCACTAGGACACCAGCACTAATTTTACACCAGCAAGTCTTCCAGCTCTTACTTTCTTCCCCTGCAAGAGGCACACCATCTTGTTCAGCCAAGAGGGAATTTGCAGGTGTTCAATCCAACACGCAGGAACCGACTGGCAATGTTCGTTCACGTAAAATTTAACAAGAATCACCAGCCCTCAAGTTAAAGCCACACTGAGAATTTGAACTCGTGCCTGCCCAGGTGCTGCTGCTGTTGCAAACACTGAGACCTGGATGCCACCTCCTGCTTCCCTGTGCTCAGTTTCATGATTTATGTCAGATGAGAACATCTTTTATGCAAAACAAAATGACCCTCTAAATTCTCTTGAAATGCTGCATTGTTTTCAGTCAAAGCATCACAGAGAAAAGTAGATTAAAAATGCTATAATCTCAAGAGGCTTTTTTTTTTTCACTCCAACACTATTTCTAAATGCTTGTGAATATTTACATTAAACATAAATATATCCTTTGCTCACATTTTCCTTGAATTACACAAGTACTGCTGAGGGTCTTCCCCACTGATAAACTCTCAGGCAGATACTTTGTGCCAAAATCATATTTCATCTGGTTTAATTTACCCAAATTTCAGAATGATTAAAACACTCCATCTGCAACAAACTAACAATCAGTGGGAGTATCTCAGCTTCCTTCTCAGTTGGTAACTTTCAGGATGCAGAGGAGCAGATATTCTCATCAGGCCTCTGTGTGATTTGCAGGGGTAGATGCACCAGGGCCCTGACACATGGAGCTTTACAGATAAAACAACATACAATATTAAATCAGGACAGGACTCACTACACATGCCATAGTCTCTAAAGCCAAAGCTAACATTTCCTACACAGTCTATCAGCTTAGTTAAATGATGGAAAATTTAAAGGTTAAGGTTTGGTTAGAATGTATTTGGTCAACTTTTTAATTACAGTATCAGAGAAGCCAAATTCCTTCCTGGTGTGAACCTACTGGTCTGATGGGAAAATAACTCCAGTTCCACTTGTGGTAATGCCTGCAGAATCAGGCCCTTCAAATTAAAAATATAAAATAAAATGTAGCCCCATACAGAGCACAGGAAATTAAATGGCAAGCCTCTGTTTTGTAGCAGGACAGCCCAGTTCAGGGAGCTGTTGTACTCTTACCCCAGGCAGGGAATTAGCAGCAGCCAGTGTGATTTCTGGGGGACAAGCAGTTTCCTTTCCCCATGCAGAGGGTGCCGGGTGCTGGTCTGCTGGGCAGGGCTCTCCAGTGGGACCCCCGGGCAGCAGGACAAAGCCTGGGCTCTCCTCTGCTTTGTGGGTGGCTCAGGAGGCGACTGAGAGGGAAGCAGAGCTGTGGCTGAAGGTTAAAATCTGAGATTTTCAAGCAGAGAAAAAGGAAAGGTGTGTGGCATCTCCAGCTGTGCTTTACTCGGTTGTTTGCTTGCTTCTCACACGGTGTGTTTCAGTGATTGACTTTTACTAACAATGATCCACAGGGAAGCCAAGTCTTCAGTCCTATTCATGAATATTCCAAAAACCCAAACCGTCAGCAGCACCTTATGTTTGGGCAAATGTGAGTAAATACTGCATTTGCACAAATATGTCAAATCCAGTTATCTACACTCTGTACAATTAGTGGACATACTTGACATTCCCATAACTCTACAATTCTACAATCCAAAAGACCCAAAGTTAGACTGAAACTTCTAAATGGCTTCAGGTCTGAGAGATGTTAGACTGCAAATGCCCTGAAACTACTACCTTGACGTAAAAATGTAATTTTTTTTTTTATTTCTACACTATACATTGAATAGATTAAAAATATAAAAACTGGTAATTTGCTTGGGAAAATGGACACACATATTCTTGCTTTAAGAATCACATGACAAATCTGAATATAGAGTTTGATAAGTGGACTGTGCAGTAAGTGCACATAACCCTCCTTTCCTTTAGAAAATCCCACTAAAGACTTGTAGGTAGGTGGGGCGAGGCTTTACCTCATTTCCAGCTGCAGCAGGAGATGCACTTACACTCCTTACTCCAAGCAAACTCCAGTGTTAATTGTTACACTGCACTGCCACGGGATGTACTTGCTTACCTAGTCAGCTACTAAATATTATAGCACAGTATTTCGCAAAGAATGGGAAACATATCTCCTAATCCAGATAAATTAAAGGCATCAGCTTAACCTCAAATGTTTATTGCATTTCAAACAGCATTTATCAAAACAAAGAGCTCATCACAACATATATAGGTACTGGACCATTCAAACCCCTTCATTTGGTATGTCTCCAGCATAACAATTAACACAAATTATTCTGAAACCCAACATATCTACACCGAAAAGAAAAAAGAAGAAAAAGACATCACCCTGTCTCCTGAACAGAAATGAGTTCCACGTGGAAAAAAATCTACAGAAAAAAAAACCCTAAACTACTGAAGTATCAATCCAAGTTTCTGAATAAATAAGCAGTTTTTCCTGCAGTTTAATGTTTTCACTCAAATCAATGATCAGATCCCACACGCCTGCTTAAATATGCCTGACTTTGGTCCTCACAAAATGACAAGATTACAGTATGATAAACCAGATGATAGTTTTAAGCGAGACAATGAGGCATTGTTTACAGAGAAGATTGAGAAACTGGTTTAACAAAAGGGTTCCGTGGACATCTATTGTATGTACAAGAAGGAGATTTACTGGAGATTTTGTAATTTCTACAAGGCTCTTTCCAACCAGCTTCATTAAGTTGAAGTAAATCAAATCATGCAGAGATCTGGCTCAGCCAGAGAGACATGCCGGGAAAGATACAAAATGAAGAAGAACAGACGCAAGATGATAAGCTTTAGAATCTTTGGCATTTTTCATAAACATTTTCAAGGTTTTTAAATCTATATATTCACCCATTTTCCCACACACACTCGCCTATAAATACATCATACATGTACTCTTTATACACAACTCTGTATTTGTATGGGTACACAAGCACACGTGCAAACAAAGAGGCATTTTTGTGGCTTTTTAAACCAGGATAATCTTTCCTCAGTCCTTCCATCTGCAGCTACACACAGCTTTGCATGAGCAAAATACATTCTTTAGCCAATCAAGTATATGAAAATGTGCCTGTCCTTATTCAAAGGCACAGTGGGACTTTGAAAAATAAACTTATGAAAAATTACTCAATCTGGCTAATAACCCAGTGGAAGATAGTCTGCTATTAGTTTTCCTTCCTCAGATTCCTGCAACAGCCCCACAAGATTGTGCTACGGAAACACACACAACTCCATCTGGATCACCAATCCATAAGCAAGGTTTTAACCATTTTGCCTTTTATTAGATGACTTTCAAAGCCCTTTTTTATTTTGGCAAAAAGAATCCTGTCTCTCAGGTTTCTTTATTTCTTTGTACTGTCAACTACCCCAGGGAATGCTGGTGGTAATCCCTGCCTGGGAGTCAAAAGCAACAACTCCAGCTCTCGTGCTACCAATGACTTGTAGTGACAAGTCACTCCCAAAATGTCCCACAGCACCTAAAGGACCGAGGGCTGCAGTATCACCACAATTAAGCAGGTTTAATTAATTAACATGACTCTGTGTTTTAGTTTCCCCAGTCAAACAACCTGAATAATGCTGGTTTTCTGACATACATAAAGCAAATGTACAATTGCTAAAAGATTGGTAAGCGAGCAAGAAACCACATTCTCCTCAGAACACAAAATGGGGTCCTTTTCTTCTGTCTTTTCATTGCTCAGTTTCCACTTGACTTCACTTTTGGGTCCTCTCCTTGTGAACCACCAGGAAAGACTGCAAGAAGACATCAGTGGTGGACCAAAGCCTGAACGCTATTGCACAACCACGTCACTGGGCATGTGCTCGCTTTCTGCACAAGCACTTGTTTCTTTAAGGCTATAAAGTGGTTTTTTTCCTCTTGGATCTGTAGTGTTGACCCCTCTGGATTTAGACAGGAAAACAACAGCTATGCTGGAAATATCTGATGAGATGGAATTATAAAAGGCAAGCCAACAGAGTCTTTTCAGGTCACTGAGTTAGCCTTTTCTCTTAATCCTTTCATGGCATAAGGTTTTCATGCATCCATTGCCAGCAATGGATCTCCAGTGATTCCAGTATACAAAGAGTTAACCACAGGCTGGGCTTTAAAAAAAAAAAAAGAAAAAGAAAAAAAAAAAAGGAAAAAGAAAAACCCACAAGTGCTGGATGAAATATTGAGATACTGTTGGAGCTCCTAGCTCTTTCTGCTAATTATGATAAAAAACTTTTTAAAATGTACACTGCTTGAACAGAAGATGGGTATCAAAGACTCGTTAATTCAGAGCTTAAACCTTTCTAGGCACAGTGATTTAACTCAGAAAAGAATAGCTTTCATATCTTAATGTAAATCTGTTGGATATGTTAAAAACTGGTTCAGAGCATCTCCTCACATCAGCTCAGCTGATCTGCTACACTAAGCAGAATTATCTCTTCCTACATAACACAGGGAGTGCTGCCACATCCAGCCTTGTCTCTGCAATCGACGGGGGAAAAAAAACCAGAAAAATAAAAGGTGCAGTTGCACCATCCTCTCCCATTCTCCTCCCCACCCCACAAACTAATTCATGTTTCACCTTGCTCTTTTTTGGGACTCCGCGCCAAAAAGACAAACCCAGAAAAGAAACCCGAGATAGGTGTTTATCAAAAAACCGCATCTTCCAAGAAAGAGAAAGTCTGTGGCAGCGATTCTAGTGTTGCTCTGAAGCAAGAAGGAGGGGAGGGGTGCCGCGTGTGCACGCGTGTGCAGGGAGGGAGGTGCTGCATTCCGAAATCCCGCTGCATCCTATAGCGCGCTCCGCTTCTTCCTGACGGGGCTGGAGCCGCTGTATGGTTTCAATTCAGCGTGCTGCACCTGTAAAAACAAACAGACATGACGTCTGCACTTAGGTAACTCTAGCTCACTACAGCATGTGTTAATGGCTCCCCCAGGACAAACCAAGGGAAACTAAGGAAGGTTCAAAAGTAATGAATCATTTTCTAAACACAGGAACATGGGGGATTAATTGCAGGAAGGATTTGAGAAGTCATGCATCATTTCTTGAAACAAAAATATTAAAAGCAGATTTGTTTAATGAGATACATGGGGTTCTACCTGATTTCAGCAGTGTAGGATAGATCTTTTGGGTTTGTTTTGGTTTGGGAGTTGTTTTTCTTATCTTTCTGGCATTAACCTGTAAGTTTAATAAACTCCTCTCAGGAGTCTCAATTCAAGTGGATCCCAGTAGACAGTAAGATGACAGTTGTCAAAACCCTACACAGACCTTGGGATGCTGAAATACTTAATCATTTCAAAAAAGGAAAGTAGTCTCCCAAATAGAACCTGGGCAAAGCTACCTCCACCTTTCAAAAAAAATTCATATACAATATAATGGTTAAAACACGTGTGGTAAACTGTCAAGGATGGTGTAATCTCTGAATCGTCTGTTGTGCTAGACAAAAGTATTCCCACTGAAATCACTGGGGAAATTTGGCCGAACAGGCCATCTTTTTCACTCCTCCTCTGTCTTCTGTCCAACACGTGGTTAGAACTGGGTACTGTACAGACAGGAGTAATTTCTAACTCATTGCAGCATTCCAGTGAAATGCTGATGCATTGATAGCACATAAAACAAAGCAGACAGAGGGGCTTTGGAGCTTCCATGGATGACTTGTCCCTGAAGTGTGTGGCTGTCACTATTTTCAGCACTAGTGGAAAACCCCGTGGTTTGTCCCATTTTATCATTCCTCCCATAGAAAATGGTGATCATTTTCTTTGGAGAGCTCAAAGGATCCAAATATGATAGAAACCACTCAAGAAAATGTTGTAAGTGTAAATGTTACATAAAGCATAAAGAGAAAAGCAGCTTATCTTTAAACATAAACACTTAAAGGGCATATGCAAACCATCACTGCAAATCCAATGGCCTCTACAAGAGCAAAGACAACAAATAAAAATACACTGAAGCTTAATGGCTCTATGATTTTTCCCGCTTAGCCTTTTTCCTCCCATGAGTCTATGGTGAGATTTCTTTCCAGTTATTAGTGCTGCCACCAACCAGTCTGGTAGCCTCTTGAGATGAATGTCACCAGAAGCTTTTGCCAACCCTGTTTCTACCAGATGCCTCAACACTGCACACGAGCAATTCAATTTCTGTCTCCAACAGCAAAAACTATAGGCAAGACTGTGATTCCCTTATTCCCAGTGAGCAACACCTCACAGGGAAAGTGCCAGGATTCAGAGAAAGGTACAATGGCAGAGGGATCCAGGGCATCAGGATCAGGGCCTGAGGACACAGATTCCAGTTAGTTAAAACAAAAGAAAGAATCCTTTATAATGTGTGGCTTCATTACCCAGCAAGACTATTCTCCCTCCTCCAAGAGAAATAAACAGATCTTGACATTCTAAAGGACTTATTGTTCAAATAATTTCCAGGAAGATAGGCGAGATTGCTGAAGACAGTGTTGTTGTTTCAAAGAAAAGGGAGAAGAGACAAGACTTGACTGAAACTGAGGGAGGATAGATTCTGGTTAGATTAAAACTTATAATTCCATAATGGTAGAAGATTGATCTGATCAACTGTAGAGTATTTTATACACATTTCAAGGTTTTCTTTAAAGAAAAAGATGAGCAGGGCATTGTCCAAAGGAGGCCTGAAGCTCAAGCACAATGTCACAGAAATAATTCCCCCCATCCCTCCCCCTACCTTGAGAAAAAGGAGAATTCAGTAAATCCTTTTGGATGGTTATCTCTATCAAAGAGACTATTTTTCTCCTCCCTCTGTACAAATACTGGAGCAGAAAGGTGACGAAAACCATAGCTCAGTAACCACGCTGAGTGATTTTCCAGATCATTTTTAAGTAGGTCTTTTCAGGATAATTTTTCTGCAATCATTTTATCCTTCTGACAAAGGATTTTGGCTCCCCTCTCTTCTAACACTCTCTCCCCCTCCCTTTGTGGATTTTCCCCTGATTCCTTATCTCGGTTATTCAAAAGTCTTTGGCATTGTATTCCCAAACGGAGCACCCAGCCGCTCTCAGTGTCACTCCTTGCCTCTGTTGGCCGTGGCCATTCATTACTTACCTTTTGAACATCAGATGGTACCCTGGAGAGGAAATCTAGTAGCTCATTATTGTCGATGGCATAGGGATTTCTAAGCTTCTTAGTAAATTTATTTATGCCTAGGATAAAAAAAAAAATTTAAAAAAGAAAAAAAAAAAATAAAGGCAAACAAAATAATACAACTGTTTTCTACTCCCTCCCTCTAAATTTGTTCAGGCAAGGTGGAAAAGGGAAGGAGAATTCAAAAGTAAAAATTAGTGTGAAAACCTTGCCTCAGACTTAAAGCCACACACATGTTCCCTGTCACATGGAATCACTCACAAGTGCCTCCTGGAGGAAGTAGAGGACATTATTGAGAAAATATTTCTCTACTTTCGGGATCATGTGCTGCCAACAAAGTGGTGAAAAGAGACTACAGCATGAATTCATTCTGGGAGATAGTCTGGGGAGAATGCACATATTTAAAACCAAGTGTGCTGTTAAATCTGCTACCCTACGTGACCAAAAACATCCCCTCTCCTCTTGCCCAGGCAACTGGAAGACCCTGAAGAAAACTGGGCAGGAAAATGGCTTTTTTTCCTTCTATTTCTTCAGATAATGAAAGCTTCCCTTCCCCATCAGTCATGCCTTATCCCCTTTTTGCAGAGCCACATTTGCCAAACTAGCTATATTATGATGCTGTGGGACACTGTAAAACCTTATCACAAGGTTTACCTTAGTTTGATCTTTGTGTGAATAATTTGGCTTATTAACTGCAGCAATAGGAGTCCACCTCCATGAAGGTGGTTACGTTTCAGTTGGCAGAGGTGGTCCCTGGTCTGGACAGAAGATCCATGGGAGTGTAATGTTAATTTTACTGGGGAGTTCATAAGGTCTTCTCTTGCCTTGCATAAGGTCTTCTAGGTGAAGAAAATCAGCTAACCCATTTTATGAATAGCTAAAATTCAAATGCTGGTTGCCTCTGAGGATCATAACACAGCATTCAGTTCCATCACGCCCCTGTCCAAAATCTCATAGTGGTTTCCTTGAAAGTGATTTCAAACGTGACGGCTGCTCCAGCCTTCTCCTCTCCCTGAAATGTACCTGCTTCACATCTGAGATTCAGCTTTTAAGCCATATACTTGTAGCAAAATGACAACACAATTTTCTGTGTACCTGATTTTTAAAAAACAGAAAATACCATAAGGTCTTCTGAGGCCTTGCCACAGGGTAGTTGTTTAACATGTATCATATTTGAAGGCCCTGTCACTCCAGATGATGTTGAACGGATGTATAGTTTTCATGTACTCACCATGTCTTCCATACAAGAACAACAATATTTTGTTACTGAACTTTTTACTCCCAGCAATTTCCTCCCTTTCCTTTTGCCCTTTCTTTTGTTTGATTTAATCCCTTATTTCTTTGTTGCTGTTGCCCAAGAATGGCTTTTTTTAATGCCACCTTCTCATTCCCTCCCTTTTCTGCACTCAGGAGAGCCAAGACAGCAGCCGATGGCTCAGCCCCAGGGGTCACAGGCGGTCCCCACAACCCGGGGCCACATCGCGGCTGAGCTTCTGCACGCCAGGGAGGATTTATCTGCACTGGGTTCTCCACACCTTTCCACCTCAAGGCTGAGATAAAAGTTAGCACCCTAAGTAAGACAGGAGGCCATTTGGAGATGTAGGAAGTCTTCAGCAGCTGGAATCATAGAATGGTTTGGGTTGGAAGGCATCTTAAAGACCATCTCAATCCAACCCCCTGCCACAGGCAGGGACACCTTCCACAGGACCAGGTTGTTCCAAGCCCCGCCCAACCTGGCTTTGAACACTTCTGGGGCATCCACAGCTTCTCTGGGTAATCTGTGCCAGAGCCTCACCACCCTCACAGTAAAGAATTTCTTCCTCATATCTAATCTAAACTTGTCCTCCTTCTATTTAAAGCCATTCCCCTTTGTCCTATGCCCTTGAATGCCATCTCCTTCTGTGAAAGATGATCTCACATTTCTTTATAACACTACCAGGAATGTTTTAATTTTTAAAACTCCTCTTTTAGTTCATGATGTATCTTCAAACAAATATTTTCTGACCCATGACAAAAGGAGATGCTCAGTGTGTCCCACTGGGCACAGCCTGGCCTGACTGCCAGGATACTCAGACCCAAAAGGCTCCCGGGGTCCAAATCTACATGGTCCAGCTCTGCAAACACATCTTATCCACTTCCTACCATCTCCCAGCTGGAGGGCTCCAGCACCAGGAAGCTAATTACTTTCCTGCAGAAGAATAATAACACTGAAAGTAGCTTATCCAGGCTAATGCTCTTCTTGTGGTGCTGTTGGAAACTTATAAAGAACCCTAAGAAAAGCAAATTATCGGATAACGCAGGGGGGAGAAATGGTAATTTTAAGAAGTTCATAACATCTTTATTCACCTCTAAACAACAGCACTCGATTATCTGTGTAACAGGTCGTTTAAAGCTTGTTTGATTTCATTCTGTAGACATATATTGTATTTATCTCATACAAATGAGACACAGTGGAGTACTTACCCCAGATTAAAACAATGTACCTCAGTGGTATAAAATACAGAATAACTGTTGCTGCTGCCAGGACCAAGCAGGCCAGGACAGAGAGGAAAGGCACCGTCCAGTTGAATGTGCTGTAAGGAAAAAACACAATCCTTCTCAACATTTCTGTTCTTGGACACTGTTAGTGCTCTGATACCCAGTAATAATTTAATGACCTCTTTGCAGTGCTCGGTGAAGTCAGATATGCTGTAAACTGCAGACCCTTTGGAAGGTGGATAAGCAGATTCCTACATCTGGGTGCTATAATGGATTAAGGCAGATATCTGAGAGGCAGATACCATGATAAGGAGAGAGAAGAGGAGCCCTGGGGAGCTCAGTGAAGTTGTTAGGCATGTAAGTGAGTTGTTTTTGTTTCTTCTTCTACGTGTCGCACTTGTTACACATCTCTGCTCGCCAGTCAGCTCTCCATTATTCATGAGCAGATTATCTGATCTGGAGACGGGCTGTGCTGGGGCCGAGCCACCAGAGCCCGCTCCGCTGGGCCACACTGCAGATGACACGAGAGGAGTGTCAGGGCACGGCTCAGGCGTGGCAGGTAGCCAGAGCCAACCCCAAAAAATAACTGGCATCAGACTAATTATGACGCTAAACTGTGGAAGAGCAGTTCAAGCAATTTCTCTGTATAACATTGGGGCCATAATATTCTATATAAATCTGTCTGCATACATATAAATTTTCTCAGAAAATGTTGAAAATTTAAATTGTAAAGAAATGTATTTCTTTACATTTTCAACAATTCCTTACTACACTGACTAAAGGAAGCTGACTTGGATAAGCTGTAGTAAGCCAGCAGCAGCCCAAGCTTCTGCATTCCAACAATCTGCATCGGATTTTTCCCAAAAGGAGCACTCTTGAAAAGCTCAGCTACCACAGCATTTCAGGCTTTTGCCATATTGTAGTGAAAAACAGGATTTTATTTCACTCAGACCTCTCCTCTGCAAGTCAATGATGGACTTCAGGTGAGGATCTACTGGTAACACATCTTTGAAATTACTTTGTCCCTTTGTGCCCTTGTAAGACATAACCCTATGGTCTGCACCAAATGTTGAAATACCTGGACTGCAAGGATGCCAGTTAGTCCCCAGGTGGATTTATGGATCTGGGCATCTCTGTTTCATACAATCTGCCTGCTAACTCCATCATATCACGGGGAGTAGGAAGAAGAGAGAATGAATCTGGACCACTTATCAGGCTATAAAATAAGACAAACTTCCCTTGACAGATAAAATTAATAGGACACTTCAAGAATTACATTTAAGCTTCAATAGACGTATTAAATATTAAGTAAAAATAGGTGGGAGAGGACCCATCATTATCAATCAATGTAGCTTAAGTTAAAGTAAAAAAAAAAAAGCAAAACAGCTCAATTGAGTTAAACTATGAAAACTCCCTATGATTGTGTAACTGGAGTGACAGACGGAAACTGTAGCACAATTCAGTCTGTCACTTACAAAAAAAACTTTGATAGCAATTTTTTAATGGCACATCACTGCCGAGCTACAACAGAATTCTTCTGAAATTACATCGGGAGTCCACATTAATACCCAATGTGTTCTTTAAGACCACTGTTACCAAAATGAATACAAGAATTAATAGTGTTTAAGTGCTTTGAGTCTTCCTGCCATGCAGCTGGGCAGAACAGTGCCCTGTTCATGGACTGGAATACATCTTTGGGCCACTTCCACCCCAGCTGGGGTGTCCAGCGTGCCACCACAGCACATGCGGTTGCTGTATTTTTAGCTTGAACCCAGCTCCTCATTAAAGTGAGGCTTGGTGACAAACCATCACTTTGTGTTCAAAACAGAAGACAATATGGATCAATTAAGCTCCAATAAAGACTGAGTTATAAAAGGTTTGTGTGTGTTTGTGTGTGGGGGGTTTTTTTTTAAGACTCTTCACCTCCCTCCTTTGTGAGGTCAGGAATACCCTCTGTGCCTCCCCCCTTGCAGTGAGACCCTGAAAACCCCCTTTGGGCTTCCTCGTGGCACCATCAGGAAGCAGACAGCTCAAAACGGTAAAGACAGAAGAAGATCAATGTGTTGGCCAGGGACACAAGTGACTGGTAACCCCTGCAGCCAGGTCAGGACGGGGAGGGCGTGGGAAAGGCAGCACTGACCATCAGTACCTACTTTCTGTGATGGGACTGAAAATAAATGCCTGATGCTTCTGTGCCCACATCTTCAAGCAATATCTGTGGCATCCATGACTCCCCACTCCATCACTCCCCACTCCATCACAAACAAGCAAGACCAGAAATTTAGGCAAACGTGAAAATCTACATCAGTAAAGCACACTGCTTCTCTTTTCTGTGCTTTGTAAAGTTTTTTTTTTCTGGAATAAAAGACTGTAAGAGAACAAGCAGTGGTGGGACCGGCCAGGTTATCCTGCTGCATTTTGCATCATTTTTGGAGCAAGACATTTACTCCATCTTGATCCTCCTGGTTCTGCTTCACCGCAAATCACGGCTAAGCAAGAAAAATTTATCACTTACTTTTTAATCCTCTCTCCAAATGATGCTATTTCTTCCAGGATGCTTTGAACAGCTATGATGATCTCTTGGACCATGTGGATTCTCTCAATTAGCCCCTTTTTCTCAGATTCCTAATCAAAAGAAACCAGAAAACCAAAACTTTTAATAATTTGCTGGGGTGTTCACAGATAGGTGGTGAAAGTAAGATTTCCAGCACTGCTGATCCATCCATGAACCCAAGTGTTTCACTGAAGGAAGGAGAGAACGAACACCCCAGGTTTATCACATAGAAATAACATTATTTGTATAGATCCCTGTATTTTCTTCCTTTTCCTCAACTCATGGGCAGGGGTTTCTTCTCCTTCCAACACAACTTGACTGCAGGATCTCAACCGGGATTTCACTGAAGAACCCAACTGGATGCCAAAGCACAAGAGGTGCTGAGCACCCCTGGTGTGGAGTGCTGGCTGCTCAGTGCTCCTCAAGAACAAAAATATTCTTGTGCAGAACTTCTAAATATCACTTTTCTGAGCTTTGCAGGCTCCCCACAGCCATGCTGTTTTGTGTATATAAATTAGCAGCAAGATAGCGAACGCAATATTTTTTGAACATTCTGTATACAGAGACTTATTTTTTTACTGGAAAAAAAAAAAGAATCAAAGGAAAAAAATGTCATTTTCCTTTTACATCGGCCATCTCAACTTCATTTCTTACTGCTTATTTTAGGCAACAGCATTACAGGACATTACTACACATGTGCAGAAATAAAATGAAAGCACAGAATGAATTAAAAATCAAAATTACTTAAATCAGGCTTGAAAACCAGTATACAATTATCAGCATTCAGCATTTCTTTGCCAGCAATCTAACACACATACAGGCACGCAAATTGGTGTGGTTGCAGATATGCTAGCAAGAAATCAGCAAAACATTCACTTATTACAAAATGTAGAGCCCTGGATACTGATTTTACATCACGTTTAGACACTTAAAAATCACTCCAATTTAGGGAAAAAAAAAAAAACCTAACAAAAAACCCAAAAAACAACAACAACAAAAAACCCCATTTTAAGCTGTGCTTTAACCAATCTGTTCCCAGAGAGGGGAGATGATGGCAAAGAGCATTTTGTATCCCCATTCTCCATGACCCACACCAGTCAAGGCAGAGGAAAGGGTGGGTGGAATAAGCAAGGGCCAGAGACATTTGCATCAACACTGCTGCAATTCTGCCTCTGTGTTGTCATCCACATTATTCCTCCATGCAGGACAGGGTCAGAGGCTGTTTCAAGTCACACAGGGCCACAGAGGTGGGGGCTCTTGCTCCAGAACTTTGGCACTACCATGCTGGGAGAGAGTTCGTGTGCACCTGAGACAGGGCACCACTCTACAGTGTGCTGGAATAACCTGTGACCCATCCTTGGATGTTGAGAGGCAGGCATGGGAATGCCTTACACCACTTTGAATTACTTACTGCCCATTTCTCTTCCCAGTAATTTTTGAGTTTAAAAAGCCAGCCAAAACCACCATAGAGTTATCAAGCTCCAGACATTTGAATATTTGCCTTTAGGTTGCAAGTCAGTGCACAATGAATAGAAGCAGCATTTTAAATAATCACACATTTGGGTGTGAAAATGAGTATTTTTACATTAATAAAACAACCAACAAAAATGAAACCCTTGGGGTGTGAAATAACCCCAGAACAAAATAAATAAATAAATAGTCAGTTTATGTGAAAATAGCACCAAAAAGTCATTTTCACACAGCTCCAGTTATAATCTCGTTAGGCTCAAATGTAAATGACACATTGAAATTATATTTAACTATTTCTTCACTGGAACAACGGTCCTTTAGCCATAGCTGCCTTTTCTCCCACCAAACTTGGAAGCAGAAGTTGGGGGCCAGCTCCTGGAAAACCAGACAGTGGGAATTTCGTTGTGTCCAAATTCAGGCGGAGGGGTAAAGAAACCACTTAGATAAAGCGATATCGCAGGGCAAGCCTACTCTTGCTGCCCAGAGCTGCAAGGCAGATCATCTGCCAGCTCTATCTGCATCATGCTGACTTCATTTACACGTCCTCGATGGAGCTCGGAGATGTGGTGATAACGCAGTTTAACCAACACAGCACAACTCCTGCTGCAGACACGGAGCAGAGCCAGAAAATAAACCAGAAACTACCACTGCCTAAGTTATGACAACTGCATGCCCATGCTCTCACCTGGCTGCATGCTAAAATCACCCCTGGACAACGGTGCTTTCAGTTTCTGATACAAAATATTGTCAACCAATGTAAAGGCAGAGACAAACTGGGATTAGAAAGCCTTGTAAATAAAATCAGTTATTCGAGAGAAGAATAGGCTGCAACTGTCCCTGCAGTATGCACTGTGTGCATTTTCATTTGAAAATCCTGGGAATCTGTCAACGTAGTTTCTTTGTTATTGTTGTTTTCTTCTGGAAACCTGCAGTCTAAACACATGGACAGGGTTATTAGGTCACTGGTGAAGCAACAGAGAAGCAGATGAATGAAGTACAGCAAACAGGATTTTCCAAATTATTTAGGTTTTGGAGTGTTGTTTATGCTTTGTGAAGCCAGCACCTCACAAAACACTGTCAGAAGCAGTAAGAGTCCATCAGGATGACAGTTACTGGACCCTATTTATTAGTCAATGGGCAACTGTCATAGAGAAAGCTATATTTGAACGCTATCGTGTTCATGGAGAATGTAAAAAAAGAATCCAAAATACCTCTTCCACTAAACGCAGTTCCCCATCCATGCAAGGTCCCACCCAGACAATTCTTCTCCATCCTCTTCAGGTATCATTCCTCTCTGATTTCTTTTGGACTCAATATATTACACTGCTTGAAAACTGGATTTGGGTACCGACAGTTCAAGATCACAGCTCAGAAGCTTTTGCACAAATTGAGAATGAAATATCCTGCCTGTTTCGGGCATTATTTCCCTAAAACCAGCCATAAAACTTCCATTCCTTCAAGGCTTTTTTCTTCTTTATTTCTTAGGTGATTACAGCACTCTGGGTGGACCAAAACTAGTCTTCAGCCTCTGGGAAAGAATTAACTCCATCAAAATGAATTTACAACTGAGAATTAATTATATAATCAGTGTGGTACTTCAAATCTTCCTTGAATATGCTGATTTAAGAAACCTTCGTTTCTACATTAATTGCCTGAACAAAACCACAACAGGGGGTATACAAAAGATTAAGCATGTCAGGGGAGGGGAAAAAAAACCAATACCAACCAAGACCCATCAGTTTCAGAAATTAGGTGTTTTGTCTCCAGCTAACGTACATCAACTTGAACTCAGAAATGAAGACACCAAATCTCTGCTGTACTGAAAGATGCCCCTAGATTTTTTCTATTTCTGAAATAGGTAACAGTTAAACAGGACATAAAAACACATTTAAAGGGTTACCACAGCTCTGGGATCTCCCTTCCCTGGAAGGAACTTACGCTGCTCTGAAACATTTAGGGTCAGTTGCAAAAGAAACCTTCACACAACCACAACACTGAGGGGCTTCCAATGCCAAAGACTTTAAAAGAGTGGGAATGTGGGGCAGGCCAGGGGAGGACGTCCCCAACACTAACACAGCAATCCACAACGGGTGAGCTACAACAGTCAGAGCTGGTCTGGCGAGGCAAAATCCTAAGAATTATGGGGGAAGACACTGAAGGCAAAATTCTTCAATCATCTGCTCTGGAACAAAGGCCAAATGCCACCCGTTAGTGCTTCTTCTCCAGCCAAGCATCCATTACTGAATTCAAAGCTTGGATGGTGGAGATCCCCTAACTTCTTTTGATCATTTGTTTCAATGATTAATAGCTTTCATCTTTACAGAAAGCTGTTTCCTATTTTTTAAATCTATCCTTCAAATATTTTTCCTCTGGATACATCCAAACCAGCAAGCAACGCTCCAAATGCACAGACAATTTTTGCTGTTGTTCTTTAAGTGCATTTCTGACGTATACTGCAAATATCATATGCACACAACAAAAAGTTAGGCTTGAAGCCATGGGTAAGTTCTACATAATACTTGCTCACTTGGATTTCATAGAAAACACTTGCAGAGAAAAATCTTGCATGCGGCTTTCAAACAAGTGGTATTCATCAGCAGATTTCTGGCGTGCCAAGGGAAACTCAATATATAAAGCTGAGGAACACTTGGGGGCAAAGATGAGGAAAAGGGGAGGAGAAAACATAAATACAGATTAATGCAAAAGGAGGAAGAAAACAGGATACAGGCAGCTCAGTCAGGAATGAAAATCCTGAATATCTTCAGGGATTGGAAGAATTAGTCTGCCTAGCCCTGGGCTGGCCTAACTTTCAGGATTAGCTGTCTTACAGTAGCTGTCTCATTATGCTACTGCTGCTACAAGCACATTAGGGCAATGTTTTACCAGGATTTATCTAACGTACCAGTTATTAATTCTTCAGTGTATTAGCAACAAACAAGATTGATGGAAAGGGAAAAGAAAGGAAAATAGCTCAGGCATGCATTCCTTTTTGCTCCACTATTATTCTGCTTTAAAAAAAAAAAAACAACAAAACATGCTGTAGTTACTTAGAGAAAAGCAGAGTTAGCCAAAGTTGGATTTAATTTGCAACTTGCTCTCTGCTAGACTACAAAACTCCAACCTTACTGGTGTCCAGCAAAACCTGTGCCAAACAACATCTTAGGGCCAAAATACTCGTCCATGAAGAACTTCTGAAAGCAAAAGGATTTTATTGTGTATAAACAGCAGACCACTGGCCTCTATTGTCTGCAGGGAACACTTCTTTAGCAGCTCCAGTCTAGCAGCAGAATGAAGCTCTTGTGGGAGGTGGTAGCCATGGAGTGACAGACAGTCTCTTGGTAGCTGAAATGAATTCCAGGCAGAGCTTTGAAAACAGTCACCACAGCAACCTTGAACTGGATCCTGCCTTCGGTGGGAGCCAAAGGCAGCTGAGAGGAGCCCAGAAATCTGCCTTGCTGAGTCACTGCCCTGCCCTGTGCCGCGGAGTCTGCTGCGTGTCGAGGAGAGCTCCTCGGCACTTCCAGGAGGATGGGCACCCGCAGAGGATGGCTGCCAAACTCTGAGCAGTTGCCTCGTGCAGTCCTGAAACTGTGCATCACAGGATCTTTTTGTTTATTAACACCATGCTGCAAATGTGCCTGCCTGTGGAAATTTAGCGAATCTGAGTGTACTTGAAATAATTACCAAATAGAGGAAATGCAACACATACAGGTCAATTTATGCTCTCAGTTAAAAAGGTGTGAAATCTGGAATAATTCCACCGTAGCCAATAGAATCACTTCAGACTGGTAGGAAGGAGAGCAGCATCGGTCTTAAAAGGACACATTTGGAAAGCAATAGCACATCATCCTACAGCTCAGGCTGGGGAACTCTGCCTGAAGGGCAGAAGATGGCCACTCCATGCCTTGTTCAGCCATGCCTGCACTTTCTCTGCCTACATTAGATTAATTTCATCCATGCACAGGGGACCAGCAAAAGTCTCCTAAGCTAAACCCAAGAAAAATCTTATGTGAAAAACCCTAGGTCATAATTCTGTTTCTTTCTCTATGCACAGGCATGAAATGCAAGGGGTTTAAGAAGCATTTCCTGTACTTGCTCACGTTTTCATAGACATGTAAAGTAACCCAAAATCCACTGGTATTGCCTCAAGTTTTCAAGCAATATCTGCAGTCACAATAGAACAAAACACAATTCAGGTGAGGAACATGTGCATAAGAAGCAACAAGAATCAATCCTGAATGGAGATAAAAAGTCATCAGTCGTCTTTGATTTAAAAAAGGAAAGGGAAAGGAAAACAAGTTTTGTCAAAATAAGTGCTTTCTCCTGGAAATACATGAGACTTAGGAACAATCATGTGGTGATTAGAAATAAACTACTGGATCATCATCTATAACCTAAGTAATGATCTTTAGCAATTTGGGGTACAGGAGAAAGAGAGATCCATTAATATATCTGGCCAATTCAAAATAAAATTTAACAACATTTTAAATAGTTGGAATTTTTAAGGGATGAGAACTCCCTGAGGTTCATATGCTCGGTCCTGTGACCTGCCTAGTGCCACTTAATATTTCTCCAGAGATTTAGAGAAGTTACAGTGTTGGCTTACCTACATCTAGGTAGGTAATTCTCTCTAAGGGGGGGAATTTTGGAGTGCCATAGGGCTTCTAAGGTTTCTTTGTGAGGAGAGTCATACCACAGTGCCCAGGACACCTAAAGGTCCCCTGCAAGTCCCTCCTTTAAACTCCTCTCCCCCACCACCTCTAAACCTATGAATGGGTGGCTCATGGCACTGATGTAAGAACTGTGCCAGTGTATGGGATGTCTATGGATAAGACCAGACCTAGACAATGCTGCAGTGCAAATAGGACATTACAAGAGACCATTTAACTTCCAGTTTCTTGTACAAAGGTTTCCTGGAAAACAGCAAAGCACAACCACAGCAACCCCTGAACCCAGTTGTTTTATGACACCATCTTGCCCATAATTTTGTGGAGGACATGGATGCTCCTCATCAGTCTGAACATACCCTGTGTATCATGGGGCATTTTCAAGTCCTTACCATAATTTCTCTTCAGCAATCTTAATGGGGGATGTTGAAATATCATATTGCAATTGTTGTATTGAAGAGAAAAAGAAAAACTAATGAAATTATTTATACTTCCAGGGAAGAAAACAATGAGATGATATTGTCTTGAATGACCTTTCCTAAGCATGGGGATATAGCATCTTACACAATAGACTTTTGGTTCATGTTTCAATTACTGACCTTTACTGCGGAGAAAATTAATGCAATTTTCATCGTAATCCACCCGTACAAATAAGATCCATACGGAAGGTTTCCACATGCTGAATCTAACTCAAATGGAAAATGTCAGCTGTTTGCTACTGGATGAATTTGACTTTAATTTGTTCGGCTGGAGTCTTTTTGAATTGTGTTCATAAAACTTTGTATATCTTCAGTACCTATTTTTGACAGAGAATTTCCTACATTAAAGACATTGAATTTTTATTCTTTGGTGATTTCTTTCCACTTGTGGTTTTTTTTCCAATACAAGAGATACTAAACATTTCTTGGAAGGTGCCAAGTAACTTGGCTTAAAGCCACAGTATCATTTGATCCCTCCCTGTTACATTGCACTAGCCAAGCAGGGCTACACTGGCTCACCACAGGATAGAAACTCTCAAAAAAAAAAAAACCAAAAACCAACCAAAAAAACCCCCAAAACCCAAAAATACCCCACACGGGAATTGCTGTTGATTTAGTTTTGTCTCTGATTTTCTTTTGAATCAGTTACCAGACTTGAAAATAATAGTAAATTAAGTTTGGTCTGCTGTGGAGGACATGTAAACTTTTATTCAGACAATGGAGAAGACTCCAAGGCTCTTTCCAGTCAGGTGCTATGACACAATCATTCACAGGGTAACTGTCTGCTCTTGGAGCTCCACAGTCATTACCAGAAAAAAAAAAAAAAAAAAATAGAAGAAGTCAACAATCAGACAACTTAAACAGAGTTGCATGCAGCTTGCCTATACCTTCTTACTGGCAAACTAAAGCTGCTTCAGTGACGTAATTTTAAAACAATCCTTACTCAGCCTGACAGACCCCAGAGCTGACAGGACACAGCCTGAACTCTGTGTCCAAGATGGCACAAATCTGAGAAGGCATTTATCCACTGAAGAGCTCGTGCCAAAGGGACAGAGCACTGCTATCTTTTACAGCCCTCCATGCTGGTATGTGGGGAGGGCAGAGAGGGAAAGGACGGGGGAGTTGGCAATTAAGCCCTGTCATTTAAGACAGATAGTCTAGGTGGAGGGAGTTAATCTGCTCTTGGGTTTTTGAACTAAGTGTCTGTGTATTTATAATTTGTAAACAGTTCATCTCTTCGAGGGTGTGTTACAATTCCCAGAAGCACGGTCTGTTATGTCTAACAGGCAGCAGAACCCAGAAGGGCTCTGTGTGTGAGTATTTTGATACAGCAGGATGACAGGAAACAGAAACAGTGACCTCGTATACCACAACCCAACGAGCAGATTTCAACTTTGGGAGCTCTTGTATTAGGGAGGAAAAAAAAATACACAGAGTTCTTTTTAAAGTAGAGTTGTCTGTTTAAATGTTGACATTGCCATGAGATAGTGTCATAAAATTACATTTTTCTTGCACTCCCCAGAGAGCATTGGCCACCCTCAGACTTGGAAAAGTGACTTAGAATAACCTAATGTACTTAAAGATGCAAGTCACGGGAGTGCATGCGTGGCCCATCACTGCTGCACGGGGGTACACTCAGGGCACAACAACGACATTAAGGCAATTCTGCACAGCACTGGCCATGGGGCACATGTAGGGGCTGGCAATTGTCTCTTCTGGCAACTCCGTGTCAGAACTCCACGCACCCATAACATTTAAAATGAATTATGAATTATTAGTGAAATGTTGGGGTGTAAAGTGTTGTCTTCATGAGAAAGTCTGCTGGGAGTGTCCACTGTGAGAGGCTTTAGCCAGTGCCACCAGCTCTCCATGTCAGAGAGTCATGGAGTGTGTGTGAAACGGAGAGACAGGCAGCTCTCATTACAAAATGCCAGGGCCAAATTGTCTGTTGTTAACACTGACTCTCAGGAGTTTTCCCAAACCTGCACACTTAGTTAAAATAAACCAAGAAAGGGAACAACAGTGAAGCTGACTGGGGGGAAGCAAAAATGCCAAGTCACTAAATCCACACTGAAGAGACCCAGTTGTATTTGTAGACAGAACCAAAGTCACTGGAGTTAAGTGTAGGGTAAATGTAACCTAGAATATTTTAGCATTGCAGCAATGAATCTATTGCACACCACAGGAAACAGAGGATTTGATACCTATTTAGTAAATTCTTACCTCTCTTTTCCCACCTCAGCACTTGCAAGGGAAAAAGAGGAATATTAAAATAGAAGGAAGTAAATGGGATTGTTCCAGTGAATAAGTTACACCCTTAGGCATCACACAAATAATATTTACAGGTGTCTAGAACCAGGTACCCACTAAATAGAAATTACTGACTTTTAGAGATACACAGCACTCCTTTGAAAAAGATGCAACTTTCATTTAGCAGCTTCTGATGAGTTTCAGATATTGGTCCATCCACTTGACGAAATTTTACGATGCAAAGAGTAAATTATAAATGAGAATATTTAAACAACTATTGTGTGTTGCAAGAAACTTGTAATTCAACTGGATCGCCTAAATTTCACTTTATAACTTTGATGGATTTCTGGTTGCTCATTAAAATATAACCACCACAGAAGAGCAAGTTAAATTTCAGTAACTATTCCCATCAATTAGTCTGCTGAGCTTCAATCCTAGGGGCTGTGACTCAGAAGAGTTAAGGTGCATTTGCTAGCTGTGGTATTGATTTACTTCTTAATGATCAACAATTCCACTGTAACACTTTTAAAACATAGAATATTCAAGAAGAGTCTTATTAACTTAGTATGCAATTTGAAAGTTTCACATCCCCTCATGAACATTTTCTACTTAACAGCTAATGTTCCTTTGCATGCTGTTGCTCGTTAAATAATTCCTCACCTTTTAGCTTTAAAGTATTTATAGATTATCAGATCCTCCTTCACTTACTTATGTTTTTTCAAGCTGTATACATTAAGTTCTCTTAATCTTTCTTCATATGTCATGCCCTCTAATCCTTTTATCATTTGTCACTGTGGTTTGATAAACTTGGAAAAAAATCCAATGAATTTTTCACAGTGAGAAGAATGAGTAAGTATGTTCCAATAAAATAAAAAACAGGCCTTGCCAATTCCAATTCTTTCCACATTTCAGCCCTAAACTAAAACTGATTTTTTTTCCCAGGGTCTGAAAGAAATGCTGAGAAAATTCTAACCAACCCTCCACAAATCACACCAATTCTGGCCTACTGAAGTGGAAATGCCAAATCGTTTGGGGAAAGCCATTAGTACAGAATGTCATCCTGCACCCGGAACGGCAGCGAGGGGGGATTGCACATCCTTGTGTGTGTCTTTGCACCTCCTCCACCCACACAGGCCCCTCTGGGTGCACGCCCAGGAACGTGTGCCCACTACAAGGTCAGGCACAAACTGGGGCTGCTCGGGCTCGGTTGGTGTTCAGGGCTCACACAGGCACCGCCACTGCGGAATGTCACACAAGCCAACCCCTTCCTGCTTTCAAATTTGCCAAGCAGAAAACTGCTGGCAACTGTTTTCCCAGGTAATACAGGTAATAACTGAAGATTTATGGAGAGAAGATCTGTTTGTGTTCTCCCACCTTCCTTCTGAATCTAGCCAACACAGTTGTGAGAGATGCTTACCTTATCATCTTCATCCTCGTCTTCATCCAAGCCCATGAGCTCCTGCAGAAGCAGATGTCCATATTACAAAACACAACACTTATTTTTTAGTGACAGGCAATGTTCAAAAAGCTTATGATACTCCCACAATGTTTCACTATACAATTTTCTCCCACTTCTATTGAAAGTCATTAAAAAACCCCACCACTTTTTCCTTTCCAAAACAGTGTTTTGTATTCAAGGACCTTTTTTTTTTATGGCATTCTGAACAAAGCGTGCAATAACCTATACAAATTCCAGTCTAAACAAAGCATTAGTGGCTGTGTCCAGTAATCTGAATGCAACAGGCTTTCAAATTCATTGCCAACTTTTACTATCTGTAAACAGCTTTGTTCTCAGTCTCACAAATGAACCAACTGGTATGTCAAGGCTGAGGACTCCACACTCAACTTGTTCCATCCCCACTGCCACAATGACTGCTCCCTCCCTTTAGGGCCATTACTGAAACATTAGACTTTAGAAAACACATCAGTATGAACATAATCAATCTCACACAGAATCACAGCCAGATTTCTATGCAGCATTATTTCCTCCCTTTAACTTCTGTGCTGACAGGTAGGACAGAAAACAAAAGACTTGGCGAAGGCTTGGAATTAGGAGCACTTGGCTTTCAATTCAGGTATTTAATAAACTGAGCCTTTAACAGGGTCCTCCAGTTTTTTTCTTGGTTATTTAATAGCTACATTTGAATCTGTGTACTACAAGTTTAAATACAGCAAACATGCAAAGAATGTGAAGAATCACAATAAAAAGATGGTTTGGATTTAGGGTTTCTTGGGGGGTTGGGTGTTTCTCTTTTGGGGTTTTTTAATTTCTTTTTTTTTCCCCTAAAAAGCAGTTGCATCTAGGATGTAAAAGGTACTGGGAGTTCAGATACCCAGATTTATTCTTTGGCTCTCTGGAATAACCTGAGCAGCTGAATTAACACTGATCATGGTTTAAATTTCTATAGAAGCTCCCCATCTGTAAATCATAAAACACTTTACCAATATTCACGAATTTAGCCTCCTGGCAAGTGGATCAGGAGTACAAGGTTAATACTGTTATTCACACTTTATAGCACAGAAATCAGAGAGAATTTGAGGTTCACTTTTGCAAAGACTCCTGCTTGCATTCCTCTTTATATACAAAATGTGTGTGCTGGCACACAAAAACCAAAGGCAGTGAATATCCAGCCAAGGCCTGAAGAAGCAAAAAATAAATAAATGACTGTGTAAAAAGCATTGGTATTTTGAAGAAAACCTTTTCTCATCTGCAGGACAGATGTGACTGGGGCTAGCACCTGATTGTCTATTTTTGACCTACAGATGGTTAGAATCACAGACACACATAAAAAAGGAATCAGGTAATATTAAAGGCACTTTGACTACTTGTTCCATATGATCCCAATCCTGCAAAGCACTTCGGCAGATGTGTGATTTTGCTTATGCAAAATGCACCCCTGAATTTCACAGCATGGCATTGCTTACAGAACGTGTGACAGGAAAAGAGCCAAATTCCTGATGGACCTTTCTTTAGTATTACCACAATTAACTGCATTTTTAGAAATAGCCTTTCTGCAGTGTCCACCTAAATGATGCTCTGCTTCTCTGTCTTATGTGAGACTCTCCTCACCTGAACATGCAACAAACTCACCACAGGATGAGGGAAGGGGCTGGAAGGTACGCTCTGTGTATTTTTTCTGGGTAAGTTATTATTGTTATTTTTTACTGCCTTTTGTATTAAAAACAAAAAACATCTGTTTGCCTGGGATTCTCCCACATGGGAAGCTCCGCTTTTCTTGATGAAATCAAGTAGTCACTGAAGACATGCAGTATCTTTCTGCATTATTCTGGACTTGGCTGAAACTGGAGAAAAGCCTTTCTTTTACCATGTTTTCAAATTAAGCCTCCCCTGGTCTGGATAATGCAACTTTTCCCGTTCTCTAAGAATCTTTCCACTTGGGAGTGGATGAAAACTAAACTAGGAGCACTTTTTCACACTAAAACTAATAAACCAGCTATTGACTTTTTTAATTCCAGGATACTGTGTCTTTGTGTAAAATCCACTTGGCTCATTCAGGTAAAGGTATTCTTCATGGCTACCAATGTCAATCATATTTTTATCAAAAGTTAGAAGGAAGCTATCCTTTGGCTTCCATTTCATTACTGTATTTATTTCACTTTTAGAAAGAAAATATTATGGACATTTATGAATTTACACTCCTTTCTAGATGCAATTACCATTGTTATGGGAGTAAAGACAGTGGTCAACATCAAACAGCATTTCATACCCCAACAGTAGCACTTTGTCACATTTGGTGATTATTTCTGTATTTAAACCTTTCTTTCTCCCAAGTTAAAAAACCAAAGGCTAAATTTCTGGGGGGGGAAAAAAATTGTCTTTTAAGAGCTGGGGGTGGGAAGGAGGAATAAAAGCTTCTTAAAACCTCAGATCACAGGACAAGGTTTAAAAGAACTACATTCTTTTTTGGATTCTATTGACTTTCTTCCTGTGTGAAACATGAATCATTAGTGTGTTGCAAAATGTAATGGCAGGAGGGGAATGGCTTTTAGGAACTTGTTGCTTTGCAAGCCTTTCTTAATTCAACTTAAAAACCTTTGTAGTTATTTAGTAAGTGAAATCCTCCTCCTACACACTCTCATCTTCTTCTTCTACTACCCTGAATGGTTTATTGCTTTAATTGAATAATGAAAATTGAGAGGGTTGAGATTTCTTTTCAGTAACTTTGAAATACAAGTGCTGTTTAACTACACAACCAGCTGAATGCCATTAAAACGCGTGACGCTTCGCTCGGGGCAAGCTGGGGCTGCCAGAAATGTTACTGCCACTCTACTTGCCTGGGCATCCTGGGCATTATTGACCTTCCCTGTTGTGACGAGGGAGAAATTGTATGCGAAGAGCACCAGCAAAGCCAGGGGCACCATGTACAGCTCCACGGTCCAGACGGTGACCACAAAGACCTGGGAGAACACATACACGTGTTTAAAGAGAAAGACACATAAGAAAGGCTGTCAGTCATTATCACTCTGTACATTCATCCTTGAATCTCTGCTAACCTTTCAGTTTACTATTTTGGCAAAGACATCTGCTCTCTCTATTCTGTGTGAGTTCATCAGGCTGCTGCTCGTTGGCTTCTCCTCCCCTGTATCTGGGGAAGGAGAAGGCCATGAACATAAGGTCAGTCCAAAGGCTTTATCCACTCCTTCCTGGGACCCTCCAGCCTGAAAGCCTTCTGTCCTTAGTGCTAGTGTGTAACAGATGCACTTAGAGAGGTAAACCTGCTCTGCTTCATCAAACCCTAATTGCCAGGGCGTCTTTCCCAGGCTAGGGAAGAGACTTTTCCTCTTGTGCAAAAGGAGCCATGGAGCTCCCTTGTCACTCCACAGGGGATGATCAGCAAATGCATCTTCACCATTAATCCACCTATACTCTTGGCAGAGCAGCACAGAGAAAGAACTGTCACCTTCCAGAAGGCAAGGCCTTAGTTTGCAAATGATGCATTATTTTGGAAAGGGATCCAATCAGCCTAGTCTCCATTCTCATATTCTTGCCGTTTTTCAGCGCAGCATATTCTGATTTCACTGGTTCTTTGGAGTCTCATTTCCTAAAATCCAGTACGAGTCTGTGTGTTTGGACTGGTATCTGACAAAACCCACTAACAGCAAAACCAGAAGCCAAGCTGGAACAGCAAACACACAAATAACATGATGGGGATTTAAAAAGCACATAGTATTTTTTAAAAAAACTGTATCAAGACAAACTGCAATCCGATCTTACAAGTACCAACAACACCTGAACAGACTCCAAACTTGGAGGGGTTGGCAATGCAAAGTTAATAAACTAAATCCAGAACTGCCATAAAATGTATGTTGTGATCCCATTTCCTTTTCTACTCTTACTTAGTGCTTCCAGAAGAACTGCCTAATGCTGGTAGCAACTTGAAGCTATTTTAAGCAATCTCCTTCAAAGACAAGGCACAAACACATTTTTCTGATTTTTCTTCCCCCAAAAGAAGCTGGTTTGATCAGAAACAACAATCACATTTTTAGAATAATACAGGTAAGTGGAAACGAGTCAGATCCAGTAAAAGTATCTCGAACAACAACAAAGGGGAAACTCTATGGGTAATGAGGAAGCTAAATCTCTACCTTCCCTCATCCTTGGCCTGCCAGATACTACATATAAAGACAATGCTGGCAGTTGTAGAATGGGATATTTATGGCAATGTATTTTGTGTTATGGACCTGAAAGTGTAACCACACTGTACCAAAGAAACACTTCCAATTGCACTCAGCAGTGTGAGAATTTATACCCCTACAAAACAGCAGCTGCTTTAACTTTTTAAACAAAAAGACTTGTCTGACATCAGACAAATGGCCAGTTAATACCTACCATGGGCCAAACATAAACCAAGAAACAACGCCTGTATCCATAACCTTGCCCAAACAGCACGTGCATTTTCCAGAGTGTACCTGATTTCATGTTAGCTGTTGCTATGCAAGGAATTAGACTGTCATCCTGTTCTCGGCATTTGTCGGCCAGTAAAGCAATCTTTGAGATCTATTCATTTATAAAATGGGCTGACATCCAGGCAATATATCCCCATGCTATTGATTTGCAGCACAGGAATGTGGAAGACAATTTGGTTTTGGGTTTTGTTTTTTTTTTTCCTTTTTGATCCTGTTTTTCAACATACTAAAAAATTAAAAGTGATAATGATTCACACAGCCACATTTTGTATGTAAGCAAGGCAAGAGAAACACATGAATCCAGGCCAAGAATTGGTAGCTGATTTGTCTTACAGGAGTCTTTCATAACTTTAGCTAATAAAACCTTCAAAAATCGTGATATTCCCAGCCAAAACATCTCCCATAAATGAAAAGTTCTAACCTGAACAAGTTCCTCTGAAGCTATTCCAACTCCCTTGGACGAATATACGCTTGTCTTTTAAGACAAAGTGAAGGTGATACCAGCTTCTGTCCTACCCTCAATGTCACTCCAAAGAACGAGGACCTGTTATTGTAAATACCTCCACAGGTGTCCTTCTCAAGTACACAAGGATAAAAAACCCACATAAATATAAATATACATCCGATCCTTATGGAAATTCCTATTTCCAGGTATTAATTCAAAAGATTTGCTTCAGCCCATGGGAGGGGGTTGCATCTGCACCACCTCCCTGGGGTATGAGCAAACTCAGCCTTCTCCTGATGCAGCAAAAAGACCCTACCAGCAGCCAGCCCAGCAAAGTCCTACAAGGAGTCAATGAAGCTCTTGAAGAACCTCTCTTCATTCACTCAATTGCAGGACTTGACCCAATTTTAGTGCATCTGTCACAATCCTATGTGAACATCACTCTGCTCAGCTGCAAGTGCAACACAACCTCGCAATCTCAGGTCATTTAGGCAAGCTACAAAATCATGACCTTGGTGATTTTAGATCTTACAGTACATTTTGTGTATTATTAAGTTTCAGACCTCAAATAAGACTTCAAGCTTAATTACAAAATCTCACTGTAGGCTCAGTGGGTAGCTGAGGCACGCTGTCTCTTCCTTTCTAATGCTGACTGGTTAATCAGCTGCTGAGTTATAGCTCAGACAGCAAAGCTTTGATAGAGCTCCCACATCTCCTTAACAAGAGTTGCTTTGCTGCTACTGCCACAGTACAGGGAACTTTCATTACTGTGACACGACACAGACACAAGACAAATTGATTTAGCTATTCAGAAATTATTTAGCCTCGGAGGTATGGGAAATGATTGCTGCGAACATACAGTACATAATAAAAGTTCAGAGTGTGTTTATAGAGCAAATAGAAATATTTCTGTGTTCTAACAGCCTTTTGAGTAGTTCAGCAGCATCAGTTTTCAAAGCAGATCCCAAGCAGGCCCATGTCCTACTTTATCAACTTTCAGGCAGCTCCCTGACACTGACCACAGCACCAGCAGCCCTGCGACACAGACACCCCCTCCCCAAATGACAAGGTCCTCAGTCATGCATGTTTTTACTCTCTCCTCAGTGATAGTTTATGCCTGGGAGAAGGTCCTGAATTATGCTCCCTAAATTATTTCCTTATCAATATTTTTTTTCCGAAGCTCAAGAATGCTTCAGCTGCTGATGTAAACAACAGCTAATTCAAGCAACGGTATCTTCTTGATTTCTTGTCATCCGCAGTCTGCCTTCTGCCTAATACATAAACTAGAAAGGGAATCCTTTAACAGGTTCAGATCACTTTCCCAATACCACAGAAGTCAGGGACACAAATCCAGGCCCTGTTTCAAATGATCCAGTTTCAACAACCATTTCTTTTTTCGATGTTTCACATTGTTGTTAGACCAAGTTCTGCCAGACGTAATCCATTACATAATTGACACTTCTTCTGCTGGGCTTCACGCTGTGCATGGGAGAAGTTGAAAGCATGGCAGCCAGTTCCTAAACTAAGAGTTAAGCGAGTTTTCTGAATTACTCCTTCTAATGCAATCTGAGAGTATAAAAGCCTGTTATAGAAGCGAGCACTTTAATTCACAGCATTCTAAAACAATGATCAAAATAGAAACAGAAATGGGATAGACCTATCTAGAGGGAAAGGAAAAAAAAAGAGCTCTTGAAACTAATATTTAGACTAGAGCTCTACCTAAAAGACAACAGCAATATCACAGCCTTGGAGAAAGGACCACTTGATTTCAGCTGATTAATGTGTTGCTATTTCAAAGGGCCTAATAACTACAAGTTAAAGCTCTGGAGGTTTGGAAGCCGTTTCATCTGAAAATCATTGAAGAGGGGTCCAACTGTTCCTGTCAAGAAGCATGGAGTTTGAACAACCATGAGAGTGGCCCTTTTGACAGCAGTACAAAAGATGAGAGAAGGCAGTCTCAACTGAAAGTAAAAACAAACCCTTAGAAACACGTTTCAAATCTGGTTTTTCTGCCGCTCTGGTTCCAATTTAGCATCTGACTATTAAGACCAGATTTTAGACGGGTGTCTACTAAAATATGCCCATAAAACATTTGTCACCAGCAAACCCACAGTCAAGGGATAGAACAGTTTTAAGGGGTTTAGAAACCTAGCGCAAGACAGGATTTTCTGCGTGATTTTTCTACACAGCAATTATAATTTTTCTAAGTGTAAAACAAACAGGCTTTTTTTTGACCTGGTAAGCCTTTGTGGTGGAGTGAAGGATGCTGTGTTGTGTGACAGAGTAACTCTTGGACAACAACAGTGGTGGGAGGAGAGTGATACATTCCATCAGATGGAAGAAATAAAAGTGAAAGGAGATTAAATGCATGCAAGGAACCTATGGTAAAAAATTGTTTTCTCAGCCAGTGTAGGCTCCAATGCTAATGAAATGCCTCATCAGCAGAGCTGTGAAAAATATTATTTGAAACTCCAAGTTTCAAAACCCACAATTTAACTGAACTCTAAACTTCCAACAGCTTCATCAAAAGTTTCCTTGTGATTTATAAACACGCTCTGTGTAACTCATAAAGGAGGGAGAAAAACTTGGGCTGATACTGCTGTGAATGTCCAAGCCTGGTTTTGAACTAAACTAAACTAAACCAAATCAGCAAATTTGATTTGAGACAGAAAGACGTGCTGCCCTTTATTTACAGGGGAGAGGAATTCTGTATTTTTAACTTATTTCTGGGCTACACAGTTTCAAGTTGCCACGTACGCACAAATGAACTCTATAAAAAAGGAGAAATTTCAGAGAATAAATATTTGGGGACAAATTCTGTTGTTTTTTGGGGTCTCTAAGCTTTCAGTCCCTCTGCTCCAAACAAAATACAGGATATTAGCCAGTAACATTAAGATACTGGGTCCCCAAAAGGGCACTCAAATCCCTTGGAGGCAATAAGCCTGTCAACAACAAATTATTTCTGACAGACACTTACTCCCGCCCTTAGAAAGGGAGAGTACAAGAGAAGAGTGGAGGAGAGAATGAACACACTCACAGAGAGCAGTACGTTTGTGCATATGTAGCTGTGCATATGGAGCCATCTCTTCCAGATCTGGGCAGCATGGATGCAGGAACAGAGCAGTGCTGAGCCCTCACTGACAAAATCAGGGAGCCTGGTGAGGGCCCAGCCTGATGGGAGTGCAGCAATGAGGTTTGTGCTCTTGGGCTGGCTTTGCATGGAATAGGGAGAATATTAAAAAAAAGAATCCACTCAAAAGAATGCAAATTAGCTTAACACACCCCTATCTCAAGGCACAGCAGAAAAAGGTTGAGGAAACCATGTAGCATTTGTATTTCCCACAAAAGCTCCTCTCCCAAAGATGCATTCCAGAGTCATTCTGACTGATACTCTCCCTCCCACATCCACCTGATGCTCCCTGACCTCCGAGTGCGCTCTTATTGCACTTCACATCTGCTAAACTGGAGCTCAGGGAGGGTCAGTTCTGAGCAGAGTCACTCCCTCATTGCAATGCAGCAATGGCGAGCGTGGCAGGAAGAGAAATTATACTTAAATAAACCAGCACTGGCAGAGGAAACCTATTTACTTTAGATTCAATTTGTTTTTTGTGTGTCCCCGGCAGAAGAACGGGGAGCATCTCAACGGCGGCGTGAAACGTGCGCTGTATTGAACGGCAGCGACCAAAATCAAAAACGACCTGAAGGAATAGAGCGCTTTAAATATTTATGCCACATTACAAATTATCTCTGCATTGCTCCACACACCAGTGTACAACTCACTAATTTTTTAAGGGTGTACCACCACAAGGCAAAAAGCACTTTGAAGCAAGTGTAAACAGAACCGGAATCTAAAAACAAAGACACAAAAAATCACCTTAAACATCCCAAAAGCCAAAGCAAAGAATTGAACTGTGCCCCAAAAAACCTCAGTCTGCCTAACATGTGACTGCACAGAACCGAGAAGTGCAAATAAAGGATGTGTTTGCACAATTTGTTACCGCGTTCATCCACCTAATGGTTTTTTTTCCTCAAGTAATGCTTTGGGTAACAAACAACAAGCCATGTTTGCCCAACCCAGCTGTCTGCATAGACTCAATGACACAGCTGCAAAGCCATGTCCTGCTGCCATATCCACATCCCATCTCTTCTTTTCCCAACTGCACCTTGAGGAGTGAATGGCCCAGGATGAGCTCAAGGGGAAAAAAGGGGCCCCAGCTTGTTGGGAGGTACCCAGCTTGTGCCTGACAATTTACATCACGCGTGAGGATTCAACAAGAAAAAAGGAGTAACAGAATGAAGCCTGTGGAGGATGGGAACTCTGGTCAGCATGGTCACAATTTTACCAAATATTCAAAAGCAACAGATAAAACAATGTCCCCCACTCCCAACAAAAAAGAGATGCAAAACAACCAACAAAAATAGTCCCAAAAAACACGCTAAAAAACTCATACTGTTTAAGTCAATATGTGTTAGGGCCTTTTTTGTCATTGCCTGATTTAGACTCTTCAGGGGGATCTCATTTTCTCTGCTGCTGGTAGGAAGTAGAGACTCATTTGTGTTTTAAATGAAAGCTGTGATTCATGTGCAATCACAGGACTCTTAAGAAATGGTGCTTTAAGAAGAAGCATGTTCTGCAAAAGTCGCAGAGAAATCAGAAGAGCTGACAATATTGCAATCTGTTCTCCACCATCCTCTTGGGACACTGCCGTCGGAAACTCCATCAGGGAAGGTTGGGATGCTACACTCAAGACTGCAAACACTTACAAAATGTCCCCACTCTGAGCCTGAATTGCTGTTGCCATTAACACGTTCAATCGATTTATCCCCTACTCACAACAATGCCTGGAATCAGAAAGCGATAACAACAAAACAAAAACTAAACTAATTAAAAAGCAACGGTTTTCTTTTATTCTGATTATTTTCGTTACATTAATGAGGTTACCCAGCCTAGAAAAGTGCAACTATGATCCTTAGATATATTTCTGTAATGAGGAGGTCAGGGAAGAGGCCCTCAGTCTAAATTTATTTCACTGAACTTATTGCCTGTACAGTCTATGTGTAAGTTAAGATTTCTACATTGTATTCCAGCTATTTGAAAATTACCTGGCTCACTGGTCAGTGTGGATGATAATTTCCAACACGAAAGGGTACATATGCCTGGGGGTGTCACCTTTGTCCTCTAAAACACGTGCATCTAACCCCCAAAGCCAACGCCCACGAGTCTAGTGGGTGCCTCTGTCCAATTTTCTCGTGGCTGCCACTTTATCCCTAATCCCTAAAAGAGGTTAAAACAAAATCAGCTACAACACGAGTTTTGGGTTCTATATTTATGTATGTACAACAGTTTTAGAGTAAAAGATTTCAAATCCTTTTAGGCGGCAGACACTGAAGAAATAGCTGTTTGCCAACATGCTGACTGGTCTAATTTTTCCCTCATGCTTTTATCTAACGTATTTTACATTTCCTGTGCCAAGTAAAATACAGTTAAGACCCTCAAGCAATAAAGCTTAAAATCAGATTAAAAAAAAAAAAAAAAAAAGAGGAAAAAATATTACAGCAGTTTTCTATGGTTTTGGGTAAACTTCTGGGGATGGGCCAGGGGAATAAATCTGCATGCTACTTCTAAAAGGGTAACTATCACAGATCAAGGTAACTGGAGAAGATCCCAAAACAAAGAGGAGGTAACATGCAAGAAAAAAAAATCTGTTGTTTTATATTGTAGATAGATTAAACAGTCATTTTTAACTCTAATGTTTATCAGCAGGGTCATAGCTTTGGAATTATTCTCATACACAAAGTTATAATCTATTTGCAGGGAAGACAGGCATTATGCAAGTTAAAAGTAAATAATTCTTCCCAAAAGCATCAGAAAAAAATACTTGTGCTATTTAAAAGAAGGCAAAAATGTAGGCAAATTTTATTTATTCTAGATAAGGTGAACACCTTAAAAGGGTCATGAAAAAAATTATCATTAACTGAGCTGATAAATGTCCACTTATTTGGAGATGTATTTGTTAACATTTTGAGAAACATTAGCAGCGAGGGACAGATGGTGACGTAATTGTTCAGCAGTGGAAGGAGTGTTGGTGGAAGTGCTCTTAAATTTGGGCTCTCTACTGGGTTCCAACTGGTAACAAATGGGAGTCTTAAATGATATGTCTAAACTACTTTAATGACTCCTCCTTCACATTAATAATGTAAATTAGAGCTGAATGAGTAAAGGAAAAAGGGCTCTCTAATAGAGCAAACATGTTAAATTAGACTTAGTTCAGTGTTCAGTGAGAATCACACATAAGGTTAACTTCCCTGGCATCCCCAGCTATGGCACAGGGGAAAAAGAAAAAAGGAAAAAACAGGTTTTTAGAACCTGGCAGTAAACCCAGTTAAATGAGAAAGAGATGATTGTAAAAACTGTTGGTGCAAAACTGCCTGGTACCCTCTTTTCCAAAAACCTCCAGTCCTAAAGAAACATTTCCAGACTGAAACAGAGCAAAGGAACAGAAAAATAATTAAAAAAAAAAAAAAAAAACACGAACCAACAAACCAGTAAACCAAGATCACAAACCCAGAAATCTAAAAAAGAGCTCTAAAGCACATATAAAGCAGTGAGATTATATCCTTTCAGGAAAAGAATCCCAGATTATTCTTTGTCCTTAAGCTGTACCTGGGATTCCCCACCACAGCCCCATGCCAGAGCCCAGAAGGTCTCTTCATCTGCCCGGGATAGATTTCCCACGGAGAAGAGGAGAGATGTAATTCATAACTGAACCCCAGCCCTCCCCACACCTGACACACACACACCCAGGACACCAGGAACAGTGTGATTACACAACACTTAAACAATTCCAGCAGGTTCATACTCTGCAGTGTGACAAAATTGCTGCATTACAGAACAAATGCATGAGGCTGACTGAGGCTCACTGTAATTACACCCTGGATATGTTACCATTGTAAGCTAACAGCAGTGACGCACACAAAAAAAACCAACCCTGTATATTGACAGCATGACTGTGTAATAGAGATTTTCTACTAGCAGACCTGTAGCATCTTGCTTTCCAAAACACAGAATAATCTTTAAAAAAATAAAAATAAAAATTAAAAATTGCAAGACTCCTGCAATTTCAGGCAGCTGTTCAGGTAAAACTAAAGCCAGAAGATTGTTTATTTTAATAAAGCTATTATATGTGCAACTCCAAATTAGGAATGGCAGGAGACTGGGGGATGCCTAAACCATCACCACCTGTTTGCCCTGAAAATCAATTAAAGTCACACTATCACAGCAATCCCTTCCTAGCTAATAAAAGTTACACAGCTTCAACATGCAGCTTTAGGTGCTTTGTGGGAATGTGCCTGAAATCTAAATCCTGAGTCTCACATTACTTCGATACTACACACAACTCTGAACCACTGTAAAACTTGCTTTTTTGGGGTTAGAGAAGGTGTTAAGAGAAAAGAGATCCCGAAACGCTGTTTTGATGCAGTGGATTGAACTAATAATCAGTAAATTCTAACGATTCAGCCAAGAACATTATATAGAGTTTGAAGTAGGAGAAAACTGAAGTCCTTTATGACACATGCCTGTTCAACATATTCTGTGCTGCAGAACAGATCCAACTTTACAAGTTGAAAGCAAGGGCAGTAGAGACATCCCAAGTGTTTTAGTAATTAAACGAATATGCATAATGAACCATATGCCCAAAGGGCCTGTTCTTCATGTGGGCCAGATTTTTGTTTGAATTTTTAATTTTTATATACAGATGAAACATTTCATGTAATATAGCAACAGTGCAAAGGAACATGCTATGCAGGAAGGGAAGGAGGAACTACCCATGTGAGAACGATCAGAATACACTTGATGAATTCTGCTCCTCAATTTCCGATTCAGAGCCAAGAGGGCTTTAAAAAAAAAAAAAAAAGAAAGAAAGAAAAAATCCTTTTCTCCTTTGAACAGCTGTATTAGTCATCTGCTCAGAGTCTAGAAAAGAGGCATTGAATATATGTATATTTATATAGGTCATATTTATACATTTATGTGTGAAATGGATTCGATACACCAACACATTTAGATGCTGCAAGACTAGCAAAAACACAGACACTATCAAATTGAAAAGCTTCTGATCCATCAGAAAAAATAACTACAGGATGGCTCTCTGGTCGGCAGGACCTGTCATGTCGTGTGAGCTGCAGTGAAACAGGACACACTCACATCTGTCTGTGAAACAGGAACGGGCATTTTAAAAAGATGGGTCAAATTCCACTCTTGTTACAGTAATGTTACCCTACTGTGAACGTGAGGCTACCACGGCCTTGTTGCAGAAATGTTAAATCTCTCAAGTTCTCCTGGGGTGGAACCGTGCTTCTCCTTTCTCACTAACATTTACCTTTTTTCCATCCAGTGCCCTTAAAGCACTTTCCAAGCAAAAGCAGCATCCTTTGCAAACGTGAGCTATATCTAGACTGCCAAATAATAAACTGGGTCTTGTAAGTGGTTCTGATCCACTGGGCAAATTTCTATTTTGCTTCATAAAACCAGTGACAGGGGTCAGGTACTTGTCAGTGTGGACATTCTGGTTCAGAAGCAGAAAAACTTTCCTGCCTTGAGCTTCACCAGCTTTCTGAGTAAATTTTTGTAAACATGTTTCAGGCTTTATGAACCAAGAGAACTCAAATCCTAATCAGACTTAGTGAGGGAGAACAAAATTTGGGAGTAAACAGCAGAGTGCCTCGCAGTAGCTGAGGTGTGGCACTGCCCTGGGATAAACAAGCTGCTGCTGTGTGTGCCCGACTCGGTCCCACAGAGATGTGCAGCAATAAGGGATGGAGACCATAACATGATCACTTCTGAATTAAAAGGGTGACTTCATCACACTGAGGAGTTAAACTTTGCATGGGACTTCAGGAACTCTGATCACCAGAAGTAAGTGGCATGGCAACTCTGGCCCCAGGACTTAAAGCTTAAAAGCGGAAATGAGTTGTAAATAGTTGCCTTCATTACTCTCAGTCCTACTTCAGGGTCTGTGCTTTGCCACCGCTTGGTTTGCATGATCTAGTGGTCTCCGTGGAAAGACAGATAAACTTCAACAGCTGTCAGAAGACAAAAATTGACAAGGAGCATCACCTTTCCTGACTGTTTAAATCCTTTAAGGAAGTGTTGGAGCAATTAGAGAGGGAGTCTAATCTTTGCAGAGTGCATTAACACTCTCCGACCTCCCAGACAATAGATCAGACCTCAGACACATAATGCTTCCCTAAGGCTTTTTAACCAGAGCATTTGATCTCATCGTCACTCTGTGCGTCTTACTATAGGTACCAGTGTGTGAGACAGGATTCACTGGGCACTAAAGGACCACGGTCTCTGCCAGTATTCATACAGCTTTCAAAAAGAAAAGCAGGAATTGCTTTCATTGCAATGCATGCTGCTGCAGAACTACTACTTCCCAGAAGAAGGGGGAAAAAAAAATAAAAAAGAAACAAAACAAGATTAAAACCATCCAGAGCAGCTCTGCAAAACGTCTTCATTTTTATTAATCTCATATTTCCTTTCTACTGCCACTGTTTATTTCCCAGCTTTGGAATATAAATCTATTTTTTTGAAAAAGAAAAAAAAGCTTAGATTTTTTTTTTATTCACAGAAACAGTTATCTGATAATAATTTCAAAATATTTCATTTCTTAACCCCTGCAGAGGGACTTAAGGGAAAGGGAATTAGGAAGACAGGTCTAGTTTATTAAGGAAATTGAAATATATCATTGCAAATAATTTTCCCAAATGTGTACATGGAAGTATCTGGGGAAGTTTTCTTAACTGCTAGAACAAGTCATCATCTCATTCCTGATGGGCATGTTCAGTTAAAAAAAAAAAAAGCTAATATCGCTGTATCAATTATGCATTTCCCATTTAATATTCTAAACATTTTAAGAAAATTTGCTTAATGCAATTTTTTAATGGAATTAGACTTTCTTGCCATCATGTTCTGACAGAGGCCACATCTCCTATAGCCAATTCAGAGGGGAGGATAAAAGCAGCTGACTGGATTTCCACCCACTGCTGAAAAATGGGTGCTGCAGTCTCCCTGAGCACTGGGGGTTCTCCCCCCCATGAAATGCATCTGAGGTACAGCACTGGTTAAAAATATTTAGATGAGCCTATTAATGCTTCTCATTAGCAGCAGGATTTTGTTTTACTTGTCTAGAGCTACAAAAAGTGCCTTTTTGTGGAGTACCTGCATTACAAAAATGTTTGGCTGCTGTTTAAATGGGTATCTCAAATTTGCCAAGCCAAGTGCATCACAAATGACAAAAAGGTCACATATACCCAGTATATCTAAAAACAAGCAAGCCTTCAAAGTCAAAGTGTAATGCAGTTATTTCTAATCTGAACAAACAATAGAATGCATCTAATGAAAGCTGACAATTGGCTCTGATACAGAGATGTGCTGCTCTTCTCTTCCATTAAAAGATGAAAGCTGAAGGAAAGTACAGAAGACAGCGACTTCTCCCAAAAAAAAAGCAGAAAGTTCTGAACCTGAGCTAGCAAAGTAGTGAAAGGCTGTTTTAGTGAAGACTTTTGCTCACCTTTGGCACTCATCTCTCAGTAAACATGCTGACTTTACATGGGTAATGCTAAAGGTAAAATAAGTCAGCACATTAAACTGATACAAAACACTACATGTTTTACATATTTAACACTTCTCAAAATCGCAGCACTACCTTTAAAAAAAATATTTTAAAAAACCACACAGAGAAACACCAATAGAAACCAGCTAAGCTCGACTACAGCGTGGATGCCACAATTAAGAATAACTGATTTAATTTTCATGAAGTTGCAGTGGAAGAGATCAAAACTCTCTTGATGTTACTGGTAGCAGTGCAAACCTTTACTGCAGAAGAGTCAAATTTATTCATAATTAATAGTAAAGATTTCTTTGTTAATCAGATTTCTGGGATTGTGCAGTCATCCCATTGCTCCAGGTTTATTCCCAACTGAATATAAAAAAAAAAAATTAAAAAAAAAAAAAAATGGAAGGGACATATCCTGATTCAAGGTATTTTTGCTATTACTGCTATCCTCAAACAACCCAAGAACTTTCTGGTTACTTAAGAATTACCTCTAAATTAAAGCACATCTTAGTTGCTAATAAAGAAAAGTAAAGCTAAACAAGAACAGGCTTTTTAAAAAGTGTATTTGCTCAGCAGCTTCTCTACTCATCTCTTTTTATTTCAGAAGTTGCAAAGGATCCAACTGTTTCTTATTTAAAATAAAAAAGAAAAAAAAAAAAAGCCCGACAAGCAGAACGCCTTAAGAGAAATCACTCAAGGTGTATCTGTCTCCATCATAAAACCAAAATGTTGCATTACCTTCAAATAGGAAATTTCTTCCAGTTGTCACGATTTCTGCAACTAGTGTTACATTAGCACTGAGAGAAAGGGTGAATTAAATTAAAAATAAAATAGTTCAAGCAAGAGAAAGAAAACCTGCCAGAAAAATCTGACAAAAGCCTGAATGCCAGAGCTGGCTCATTCCTGAGGGTCCATCGCCATCTACAGGCTTTTCCTCCTCTCAAAAAACCTGATCATTCTATTCACACAGGATTTTTGCCCAAAACGAGGGTGTAGATTTTTAAATGATGTTAAATAACACAGGTTTGCTGAAGCTAATGGAGTGAAAGTGATTTAAACCACCTACAGACATGTCTCTACTTATTCCCTCGTTTTGGAAGAATAAAAACTTCCTCTATGCTTCACGGGAATGCAGTGTTGCTCTAAGCTTACATTTGTGCTAAAAAAAAAAAATCTTTTTTAAATTAAAAGGAAAAAAATACTGATAGGGGTGTTCCAGCAATGACATGGGAGATAATAGTCAATGTCTACAATTTTCCTGTAAAACTGAGTGCTTTAAAATACTTTCTAAGAGGTGTCAGGTCAAAGTAATGTGAATAATGACACAAACCCAAGCAGATGCTGACTGAAAGAAAATCAATACACCTGTGGCTCTGGAGGGAAAATAAAAGCACACTAAGTATAAGAATTTTTAATTTTAATGGCATTTTCACTTCCTAATACATACCTTTTTCATCCTACATGCCACGGGTTTCCTGCCTTTTTTGTTTGTTTGTTTGGGCTGAGCCGTATGTTTTTTCCATGCAGCTTGCAGAGTCTAAATCCATGCCAACTTTGGGAATTTTACAAATAAGCTTCTCAAATTCTGGTATTTCCAATAGTGGTGGGTAAGTAGCTTCTGTCTCACACTCCTGTTTAATGAGTCTCGCGCAGATGCAACATTCATTCAACTTAGAATACTAATTTCATCTTTGTTTATGCAATTTCTAGTCTATGAATAAAGTGAACTTTCAGAAAAAGCAACAGGCAAATTGGGAAAATGAAAATGACTGGATCCTACCATGGAAAATCATCTCTTTAGGAGCAGATAAGATAGCAAAAGTTACAAATAAATTTCTCTTGGTTTTCAACCTACCATTCAATTCAGAAGAATTACAATTCAGAATTTTTGTGATAAGAACCAAAAACTCAGAAGATGCTCAAGAGTTTTAATCTGAAGTTCCTCTAAAGAATTCAAGACTGCAAAAAGAAATACAGCACAAGAGAAATGCCAGCTTTCAGGCAGTGGGCACGTCAGCCTTGTCCAAATTTTTTTTTAGGGCAAATTCCTAACATCAGAATGGAGGTTTGTATGAAAACCATAAAAATCATGAGGTAAATTCACCTTTGACATAACTCAAGTTCTGCAATTTTGCTGGGAGTAAAGGAACCAGTGCTGCCTTCCGGGAGAGAGAACTTCACCTTTTCTAAAGCAGTTAAATAATAGTCAAAGGTAAAACTAAATAAATAAATAAATAATTGCTAATGTGTGATTACTCTCACAGTCGGGAGAACACAGAATATCTGCTAGCGAGGCGTTAGACACAGGAGTTCAGCGATGTTAAATATACAAATAAACCCAGCAACAGGCAAGAGCATTATTTCACTGCGCTGAACAAAGCAAAATAAATACAATGCATGCAAAAATAAGTGTAAAAGGTACAAAATAGCATAAGATCAACAATAATCTTTTGCAAAACTTCAGGACTTTGAAAGACACAAGGCGTTATATATTAAGGAAAAATTAAAAAAAAAAAAAATTAAAAAAAAGGGCTTCATAAATCAAACGGCGAAAGTACAACACAATATAGCAAACTCCAGCCAGACCACAAAGAGGGTTTGCTCTTCATAAACATCAGATCAGGCAGCTAAAATTATTACCAAAGCGCTCTTGTAACTGTCACCTGTGGTGGGTATAATTACAGGCTACTGCTGCAAGCACGCCCACGTCATATGGCAATAAAAGGACCTACAGCTTGCCAAGACCAGGCAGACAATGGAGAACACACACCACCTGACGAGAGCCCAAAAAGATCAGCCAGGGAGACTAATAAAAATGACAGCTTCGAAACAAATGACAGAGCTTCAACCACCAAAAAAAAAAAAAAAAAAAAAAAAAAAAAAAAAAAAAAGGCGATATCAAATTAGCTGGAAATGCAAGCACTGAGCAGAGTTCTCCAACAGGTTGCAACTTGAGCACAAAGGCAGGCAGAAGGATTTGTGGATGCAGTTAGTTCATGTTTTAGCTAGAAAGAGCCCTTTTTCAATTGCCTTTCTTTTTTTTTTATTAGATAAAATGCTTCCACGTTTGATCTTGGCTTTGTGGGCTATCATTAAATAGCCAAAGAGATGAAAACTATATTTCCAGTCTGGTTCAAGAGACTGACAGATACATGTATTTATTTAGCTATCTTAGCACCAACACCTTCTAGGGATAAATCCACACACTATAACAAAGCTGAATTTATTTCTCCTTGCCTTAACTCTCGACTGGATGCCTGCACACACATTCCTGCTGACCAGCTGCACAGAGGCTTATCCTACATCAGGACTGTTCTTTCAACCAAATACTTGGACCACAGAGTTTAACACAACCAGCCAAGGTATTAAAAGGCTTTATCATCAATTAAACCCAACAAAATGCAATTAAGGAGTGAGAGGCAGTGATTTAGGTCTCTCTCATTACCAGGGCTGAGGGAATCATTCTGATGTGAATGCATTCAAGTTTTGAGTACATGCCACAGAAAGCCTCAAAAATATCAGCACAGCATAATTTGAGAGGAAGATCCCCCAACCCCAAAATCAAGGGAATTGCTATATAGGGTAAATGCCTTGTTAAGGACACCCAGAGGAAATGACTCCTCGGATGCAAAACATAGTTTTGCTTTTATTTTTATTTTGGAACATTTCACTGGTAAAAAGCAAATCCCCAAAACTCCTGAGCTGGAAACATAGGGCCATCCATCTTTTTCAAAGTTGAAAGGGTTTTTTGTACTGGTCTCTGCTCAGTTCCATCTCACCCTGACTCCAAAGCTTCAAACTTTGCTTTTTAAATCCTGTTTATCGTGTTGTCAAGGCTCTAAGTGGTTATTTCCCTATTAACTTTGTCCTTGTTTGTTCTTGCGTTTTTGAAAGAGCTGGAAATAACATGTGTTTACTTTGCTGTGTGTCTCTCAGCATCGTCAATATCACTGTTGCTATTCCAGGAATTTTAACTGCTGCAGCAAACCAGAGTCTGGGATCTCAAGCTTAAATTGTATTCCCCTCAACCACGGAAGAATAATAGTGGAAATGTAAAAATTGCTGGGGAAAGGGTGAAACCACCTCCTTTAATTGTCTGGAGAAGCCTGTTTCTCATCTGAGCAGCCACTTGTGTCAGGTAACGTGCTCCTGACAGCTTTGCAGTGAGAACTGGTGCGTTTGCACAGGCTCTGCCATGAGCAGCCAGGAGGAAGCAGGATGCAAACGTTTCCTCCATCATTAGGAAAATACTTTTACTGGGGTATAACAGCTCGAAATAAAAACACACCTCTCCGCTCCAGCCTTTTCACTGGAGTTCGAGACAGCAATTTTCAAGATGTGCCTTTGCCAGGGATTTGCAGAGGGAAAGAGGGGAGGAAATGTTGGGGGCTCTGAAGAATTACTTACTAGGTCCAATTCCAGAAACCTGCCTCTCGCTGCTCCTCCAGCACCAGCTCCAGCCTTAACATGAACGAATTTCTGTACCAGAGTGTTATTTTACAGCTCTCCTATTAAAATAGAAACTGCCTTCGTTCCTTTGCCGACTGCTTCTTTAAAACTGCAGCAAAACACAAGCTGCAAATGGGCTGAGAACAGCCCTTAGCAAAAGCTCTACAGTAAAGCGGATGTAAAGACCATCTCTTTTGCATTAATACTTTTTTTCTTCTTCTTTTTTTTTTCTTCTTCCAAGTTCCCTATTCAGTGTTTGAAGAATACTCGTTCTTCTCTCTTTAGGATTACATCTATTCATTTTATTTAGCTTTTTAATGTGGAGACATTTTAATCTACCATTACTTTAATGCTGTTCCCGAATAGTTTGGGAACAATGATTTATATTTCGTCTTCAGCTGTGAGGATGAAAAAAAAAAGGGGAGAAAAAAAGACTATACCCTTCTCATCAGTTACACATGTAGTCACGGCAGGGTGGTTTGTACTTTGTATCAGGGAACTGCTTGTTCAAATTTAGCAGACAGTCCATGGGGAAAATAAGAAATATTTTAGGGAAGCCATGTGAGAGCACATCTTCGTTCCTCACCCTATAAGAAGAGGCAGCTATTACCATCTACTCAGTTAAATTAAACCTCTGTCCTGGGCTTGGTTGGCCAGAGGTCCAAGAGAGGTTTGGTGACTCGGTCTCTCTCTTATTTCATAGCTGCTACTGGTCTCCCTTCGCCATAGATTTCTCATGTTCCTTGTGAAACTTTAATCCCAAGAATTTCCTCTTATTGATCTATAACTCCCCTCCCATCAAGGGAAAAATAAAATAAAATAAATCACTGTGTTGCAAAACAATGCAGGAGTTAAACTGGATGTTTTACCTGTATATTGTTGTCATGTCCAGGGCTGAATTATGCTCAGTACAAACAGGGCTGGAACATTTTGTGCTTTGCTCAGGAAAGCCAAGCCATAACATGCAAGAGACACTTGTCCACATACAGAGTAAGAGATTTACCCCAAGTAAACTCCAGAAGGTTCAGACTTTGAGTTAACAAATATCTTTCCTGAGGGGATAAAGAACATTTCCCTCTTGCTGATAGGCAATTAGCAATTTTAGAGGACACCGTCAACAAGCAAATGGCCTTTTGCCCGTAGTTCATCACTATAAATATAGCCCAGCTCAACGGGGATCAAAAATTTTTCACGTCTAATAAGATGATTGGTATCTTCTCTGTGAGATGAGTTTAGCTGGGCTCAGATCCAGCTCCTGTATCATGAGCTGAAGTGGCAGTGTTCAATCACACACTCAGCAGAGATGCCCAGAAGCTCACAGGCTGCAGGGTCTGTCTTCTCTCTCTGCTGCTGCCCCAGGTCAGACCTGAAGCAAACTGGCAGAGCAAAGCACATACCTGCAGCCTCACCCAGCCAGCCCTGGGGCTCCTCAGGCTTCCAAGTCCCCACAGTTCAAGGGGCCAGTGCCAATAAACTGGGCATCCTCTAGCTCTCTCTGGATTTAAAGAGCTTTGGAGATCTCAGTGGAGAAGAGTGACAAAACCCCACCTCTGCAGCAGGGAGCACAAAATCTTAAGTCTGGGTTTGCTGCTGCACCCAAAACCCCCAGAGCTTCCCTACTCTTGCGTGAGCTGGCTTTTTGGGAAGCCCAAAGTGCTCCAAAATGATCCCACACCTGCCATTTCCCAGCTGGCCACCGTTAAATAGCTGCAGTGAGTCTGACCAGAAGCTCCACATTTCCAACACATTCTGCTGCATCACCACATATTCCTCCTCATCCTCCCAATACTAAGCAATCATAAAACAGTGCAATGCCACTGCAAAATAAATAAACACTGCCTGTGCCTGCTGAATTCCTTGTCTGGCTGCCCCCAGCTGCCAGTGAGGGCTGAGCTGGAAAAATTGCTCCCACCTGTCCCCACCCTGGCAGCAGCCTGGATCAGCAAGAAGCCTAAACCTGATAGAGTGGGAAACGCTGCCAGTAAAAATGAAGTATTCTGGCATGGGTGAGTGTGCAGGGACCCTGAAGGAATTCAGCAGCAGCACTGCCAGTCACACCAGAGGTGCTCTGGTGGCTGGTTTCCCATCATTTGCCTGATCCTGTCAATGTCTCTTGCAACTATCATAAAAACTTTAAAAAAATATCTATATGATAGTAAAAATTCCAGTCAATATATCCTTTTAATTCGTACCAATTATATTTTTTAATGCAATTACTGTAATTTCATTAAATGGCATAATTACCATTAATGCAGAGAAAACTGTCAATAGAAGGTGTAATTATGTTGTATAAAAATCACAAGCACAATGTGCAATGATGCATAATTCCTCAAGAAAATCATTGTGACTAAAATTAACTTTTAAAATATTTTAAAAATACGTATAATACAGCAAGAATGATTTGGTTATTATAGACTTCACTTCCACAACCAGCAAAGGGGGAGCAGAGCAGGCAGGGAGTGTTTGCATACAGAAGGAAGGTTCAAAAATTTGGTTTAAGTGTGCAACAGGAAGGTAGGAAAACAAGTTTTTGTCTGCATGAGTGGGAAAAACAAACAGGTTATAATCAGACATATAAGCTGGGTTGTGAGCAGACATTCCCCCAGGCACATTACACCACACAGCTCCGGCCTTTTGGACACCAGTTACACTGTGTGGAAGTGATGCCTCAATGGGGAAAAGTGTGATGAGGAAGGAGTGAAGAGGACCAGGCTAAAACGACAACATGGAGACTGGAAACTGGTAGAAAGTTGTCCAAGGTAGGGTGTGAAAGTGTGTCAAGCACACGAGAAGGATCACACAGGGATGTACGGGACTATGTGGCTAGGTATCTTCAAAATAAAGACCTTTTTGAGAAGTATTTTTCAATCAAAACACAATGTATTGGGTTGAATACAGAGATAACTGTACCAAGATTAAACAGAAAGGAATGTCTGAAGGTCTTTTTTGTCTTAAAATCTACAAATCCCCCCAAACCCTGAACTGATGGAGAAGAATACACAAAGTGCTTATAAGGTATCTCTTGGTATATGAACACTCTCAACTCTACAGGCAACGTCTTTCACATGAGGGAATATTCCTGATATTCCCAGGCACACACAACCATGTGTGTCCACTTTTCACACCAGACCAGGGATGAGAGGTACGCTATGGAGAACCCAGAAATCCTGTGTGTGACCCTTTCCTGCGACCCAGGGTGTTTTCTCTAGTTGTGTAACACCATTTCCACCAAACCCTTTATGCCCAGGGCAAACATCACCAACAGTGAAATTTTGCTTTTCATCTCACCTCCATTTCAACCCTATTTCCTAAACCTCTAAGCTTGAAAAAATTCTGATTTTACACGTGCTTCAGCACAGCCTAGTGTCCTCTGTGCCTATACAATTAACTCAGATGAAAAATCATCAGATTAAAAGCACAGAACGCTGATGAAAAATGTGATTACATTTTTATAGCACAAAAAATTTCATCTACTCACATGTTCTTGGACTGTCTCCTCTCACCATTACATCCTAATAAAGAAATTGAGCTTGGGATGATGAATCTTATAAACGAGGAAACAGGGTGAGAGCATTTTTCTCATTCACATGTGTCCTGCCTGTGCTGTCCTGTGTTTCCTCCCTCTTTACCTGTCCCTCTTTCTCTCCTACACCCCCAAAAACAGCTATGTCCTTGTCACACACACAAGCTGTCGCACTAATGGGGAAGGAAGACTAAAACAGGAAGGTGAAAGATTCCACGTCCTTGGCTATTGCTGTCCTCTGACAACCTCACAAATATTTTATCTGTCTGGCAGTGCGTTTTTGTCTGACTGCTTAAGAAAACAAGGCTCCCATGATTGTACGGTCTGCCTGTCTTCCCCCCTCCTCCCTCACTTTATTCCCCCTTGGAAGAAGGGGCATGGGTTACCTGAAGAGGGAAACCAAGGGAAATACAAGATCAAAATAGTTATTGCCAGGGGCCCAAGGGACATCATCTGTAAGGAAAAACTATTTTTAAAAAAAAGCATTTTCTGGTTTGGGGGCCTGGCTGGCATCGAAGCTACCAGTGAGGGCTTCATGAACCCAGCTGGAAAATGGGTAGAGAAGCTTTGTGCATCCTCCTCACCTCACCTTTTAACCAGCACGTGAGGAGTGGATGTTCCACACAGACTGGGCAGGGAGGAATGCTGCACCTACTGTGCTGTGTGCGTACTTCCAATACTATGAACACTAACGCTGGAAATAGTGAGAGAGAGATATATAATTAGCATTTCATTTTTAGTGCCAGAGCTGAATTATTTCCATGTGAGAAAAATCAGATAGACTTAAATTTTGGGTTGTAGAAGAAGCCTGCGGTAATTATTCTTAGAGTTGAGTATTTTTATTCCTTTCCCATTACCCACTTTCTTTCAGGAAACCAGGAGTATTATGGTATCCAGTAAAGATGTTATCAACCCATAACTTGTAACCTGCGCATAACTCCTTTTCACTGGGAATAAATTCCTTTTTCTGTTGACCCATTTTCCCACCTTCTCACTTTTCTGCCTCTCCACCCTTTCCAAACTTTTCCTAGGTATGGAAAACTGAACTTGACAGCTGTAACTTCACAAGCACTCTGGTGCAAAAAGAGCAATCCTTTTAAATATGTGCTTAGATTCCTGCTGTACAGTGATGGCAGGACATGGACACTGGGATTTTACCCTCCCTTTCCAGCCCCAGCATGAATGGCCACCTGATTCCCTTGGACACAATCACAGAACTCTTTTGCACAGCCACACGTGCTTCAGTGAGGTACCAGCTACTCTGCTCTCCAGCCATTATCTATTTACAATATATATAATATAATATGTTCTAAATGAACTTCAAGCAACAGGAAGACAAAAAATTAGAGAGAAAAGACCCTCTTCATCCTATCCTCTCATCTGTGTGAGCAATCCCTCTGACCTGCTGGGTGAAGACAGCTCCTCTGTCTTTGCTCTGAAGCTTCTTTCAATCAAGGAATGGTCTACTTTACTCATCTGTGGCAAATACACTGAAGTGTTTTCCTTAAAAAAGCCTTTAAGCATCTTACAATTCACGGACAGTAAATGCAGGAGAAAATCTTGGAGATGTGGATGTTGTATTGCTTAATAAACACTCAACTCAAAAACTTTCTTTCTGCATGCTGGACCACCACAAAACAATTTTTGCAGCCTTTAATGGCATGCCAAACATTTCAAGCATGAAGAAAATGTCACACCGCAGAATAAAGAGCAGGCAAAATCTTTTTGTGCTTGAGTGGATTATGAGAAAACTGCAAATGGGGTGTTTACTACCAAGAGGAAAAAGGAGAGAGATGAAAAGCGGGATAGGCAGGTGGAGAACTGGGCTTTTGTTTGCAGAGTGCAGTAGAACTCACTGACCAGCCCTAATTTATTTTTTCTTCTCTTAAACAATATATTATTACAGTCAGGAGAACAAATTTGCAACAGGCAATGCCAACACGGGCAGAGCAGGAACTGATAACCTGCAGTGAAGTGATGCCTCACTGCAATGGAAGATGGAAGGGACAAGACCCATCAGCTCACTGCATCACCCAGACCAAAAGCATCTCCCTGCATCACCCTCTTGGCCACCACCTCCTTCCTTTCCTACCACCCAGCTGCCATGTTTCAAATGAAAAATAATTAAAAATCCAGAGCCCCCACACAGTTACAGCGTGTGCATGGCGGCATCGCCCTCCACGGATAGGGGCATGCTCAGCGCTCGGGGCAGGTGGTGAATACCTCTGCTCCAAGCGGGGAAAGGCTGCTCCTGAAGGTCTGATCTCCATCCCCACCAGGCCCAGTGTGGCCCAAGCTTCCCCTGCAGCCACACAAGCCAGCAAGCGAGAAAGGGCTTCGCGCTGGTGGGGAGGAAGGCACGGGAACACTCCAGGATCTCAGATCACTTAGCCTCATGCAATAAAAGAAGAAATCCACTTACCACAAATGCTATCAGGCTCTTTACCGTGGACTCCCAGAGAAAGCAGCTCCAAAGGAATTGTATTGTATTCCATATTGCCATGGTGATTTTTTTCACGCGATCAACATTTCTTGATAAGATCTGATAAATATTGAGTGGGAGGAGGGGAGGAGAAGAGGAGTTTAATCAAACACACCAATATCCTACTATTGCTTCAGAAACAGGGATAATTTAAGCTACAAATGCATGCCAGGGCACATATTACAAATAAAGCCTCTATTTCAGATACATTCGCCAGCTCCTGTCTGCTTTCTGACTACACCCAAACCTTCCAGATTTTCCTCATGTCTTACAAAAAAAAAAAAAAA
>VZRQ01008680.1:959753-1031065 GCA_013397975.1 Machaerirhynchus nigripectus | reverse complement strand
AAAAAAAAAAAGAAGAAAGAAAAAAGGCACAAACTGATGCCAAAACTAAATAAAACAGTTATACAAACCCACCTTTATCCTGATTCAATTCTTAAAATACATCAATGTCTCAGGAAAAGGGACAGAGAGAATGTAGTCTGATCCTATTTTCCACATGTTTTGGACTAGTCCATAGAAATAATTAGGAATTTTTAGACTTACTATAGGGCCTCTCAATTTTCAAAAGAATAATGGCCATTGTCCTAAAATCCTATGGACTTTTTACATAAGGAATTTAGCCCTGATTTCTTCCTTCACATAGAAGGGAATAAGGCTCTCATTGAGCTTTAAGTGCTGCGAACTGTGCAAAATCCACAGCTATCATTTTCCCCACTCTGAAGCACAGAGCAGAACTACTGATGCAAGCCAGATCAGAAAGCAATTTCGTGTTAACACAAACAAACCTTTTAATATATACAGAAATACACCGAATTTACATGTGTTCAGCATTTTATGCATAAATAGGTTTTGTTCTTGCAACCGTGCTACAGCAATTCAAGTCTTTCCAAAACAGATGCAAAAGCTTAGCCCAGACAAAATTTTCACCTTTTTAGAAAATTTGCGGTTCTCCTCAGTAAAGCGCTTTTCTCGGGGCTTGAATGTTCTAATACTTGCTTTTATCTAGAAAAAATAAATTAATAAAAAACCACCATGTAGTTTGAAATTAGTTATTCCAGTTTCGCATCACCGGCGCTGCTCAGGAAGATTAGGAATTTCAGCATCTCTCACTCTTTTCAGACTCTGTGTGACTTAGCAGTTGCTTTTTATACATATTTTCTACAGTGAGGATGGCACAGGTTGGCCAGAGAGGGTGGATGCCCCATCCCTGGAAACATTCAGGTGGACAGGACTCGGACCAACCTGGTGTAGGGGAAGGTGCCCCTGCCCATGGCAGGGCATTTGGAATGAGACGAGTTTTAGGGTCCCTTAGGACCCAAACCATTCTATGATTCCATGCTCAGAAAAATGCAGACAAGTCAAATTGGGAAAGGCTGGATTCACTTTAGCAGGACCAGAGCTGTGGCACAGCCCACGATGGCCTTAATAAATAGGAGTTAAACTCAGTAAAAGGCTGTAGGGCAAAAACAATTGAGACTGACTCAGCCACCTAAAAACTGAGCACACTGTGTCCATGCCTCATTAATTTTCCTGTCAACACCCTGGGAAGAGAACATCCTGGGTCAGCTTTTTGGGGAAGAAGTAGGTGTTAAAGGTAATGTATAATAAGATGAACATGAAGCCCTTTTTTGGCTGTTGCAATTGAAGCCGTGGCTGCAGCAATCAGCACCTCCTTCCTAAGGTGTCTGTGGTTATTTGTCCCTCCAGAAATGCCCCTTCTCTGTCCCATCCACCTGGAGGGGCCGCAGCTCTGACAGCCCAAACCTTCTTCACTCACATCGAACATCCCTGCACCACCAGATGCAATGCGGACAGGACTTTTCTGGCTTGGCTCCTGGTTTTTAAAAGCATCACCCCCATCCTTGTCCTTGCAGATTTGCACTTTTCTTACACCAGTGATAAGCAAAAAAGAAAATACTTCAACTTACTGGATTAAATAGAACATCCAGCTCCAAGTAAATTACTCCTTTTGAAGCACGTTCCAAGTCTTTATTCTTCAGTGTGTAACAACTTTGTTTACCGTTTCTAATCTATAGTTTGGGGTGGGGAAGGGAGAAAAAGCATCAGTATTTGCCTGGCTGTAATCCTCAATATAATTTAAAGATATTGCAAACAAATAAATAAATATAACTCAAGCACAACAAACAAACAAACAAACAAACAAAAGAACCCCAAACATATATATATAAACTTCCCCCAAACCCTGATAATATACTTGAAGCCTGAAATACAAAACAACCGTTGGATTAGAGACCTATAAAATTGCAGATTAAATCTCTTACGGTCCAACTTTAATTTTCAGACCTTGTACTTTATAGCAGAGCAGTGCACGCAATAACCAGTCTGAAAATTCTGCCCTGGAAGCCAGTGAGTTGATGGGAAGTAATCAGCCTCCGTTATTACAAGTTTAAAATGGGATTTTTCTTCCAAAGTTTAGGAAAAGAGCCACTAACAACAACTTTACCTACCTATTGCACACTCCAGTACATGAAACCACTTCTTAATGCTTAGTTTATTGCAACGTTGTCAAATTATTACCCAGCAAACAAATGCAATCCAAAGAAATGGGTCGGCTGAAGTGGAGCGAATGCTAATGTAACAAATGTTCAAAATTAACTAATTCATGTAAAAGACTTTTCCCCCCACCCCACCCCTGAATTTCAATAGCATTTCCCTCCTCTGATCCACCGGTTGGCCCTATCTCATTAAGCATCTATTAAAAAGAAAACAACCAGCCCAACAACAAAATACCTTCCTTGCCATTTTGTAAACTATTTGGCTCAAAGCAAAAGCATTCTCTCTTCAAAAATGATGGCAGAAATGTATTTATTATACACAGTAGGATATGTATTGATTAAACATTTGGCTTTTTAGGAAGCAGACCAGTTAATTCTAAACAGCAGTAACATAAAAACCTGCAGCTTACCAAAAAGCTACATTGAGGGACTGTAATGATCAAAGATTAAGGATAACGGAGGAAATTTGGGGGCATGAAATTGCAACCATATTTAAAATGGCTATTGCTGCTCTGGCATTTAGAAGAGGCACTCATATAAACCACGGTAGAAATGAGTAAGGAAAAAAAAGGTATCATAGGAACCAAGTGATTTCACAAGACAAGGGAAAGGTCACTCTCCTTCCCAATGTTGCTCCACCCTTTCTATACCAAAACAGGCAAAGGGTAGATGGGATTTCTGCCTGAGGGTTGAAAGGGAAGAGGGGTTCTCACAAGGACCAACTTTGCATCCTCAGTGGTGTACGACCAGGAACTCCAGGTATTATCTATTTTCTCATCCAAAGCTTTATCCATTATGGAAGCCTATGTGGAATTAATTTAATACCAATAAATAACAACTATAACAGGCTCTGCACTAAACTGATCACAAAGCACCTCTGCTTCCACCACAAGAGAGTACACACAGTGCTGGAGCTGGCAGCAAAGGATGCTGCAGCTCCCAGGGAAGGGGCAGGTAAAAAAACATTTTGTAGACCTTCAGCCTCAAAACAGAAGAGCTGCCAAAGTGATTAGACCCTTTTCTAGGGCCAAATGGACTGGCATCAGAAGGTCCTCGGGTCAACTGCCACATCATAAAGGTGTCTGCTCTTTCATCAGTTTGCTTTTCCCCCCTTCAAAAAAAAGGCCAAAAAGATTTTAAATTTACTGAATGAAAACAAAATTTTGTTTGGAAATTAAAGATTTTGTTAAATTTTACAAATTAAAGGATAAATGTTTTTACTGATGGCAGGGACACTGGGTTTTCTTCATTTTAAGAGCTGGAGTTGAATCAAACATTTTGGGTGTGTTCACACAGTAAGCTTTAAATCAGCAACAAATAATTTCCACCTGTGCCTGTATTTGTAAATAGGGGTTGCTTGGGAAACTTCTTGAATGGTGTCATTATTATTGTTGCTGCTATTCTTAAATCGAACAGGGCAGGAAGTAATGCAGTGCAAATAAAGTTTTAGAGTCAGATTTATTTGGCATATTTAATTCTATGTATTCAAGCTGTCTGGAAAAAGATGTGCAATTATCACTCATCCTAAGACTAAACATTCATACAGATATTTTAGCTTTAGACTTTCTTCAGAGGGGAAAAAAGCACAAGAGAAGATTGACAGGCTATGAAATGGCCTGTCTCCACTGCATTTTCATTTGGATAAAAAGAAAAAAAAACTGGAAAAGAAGTCAAACAAAAGACTCTCTTACAGTTTTGGCGCTGTGCTAGGGCAGCACGGCTCAACAAAAGGTACAGAGTAATTCTAAGACCCACGCCTGCATGGAGATTACACTGGTGGCAGGTCTCAACTCTGCCCACAAGAAAACACGCAGAAGAGCCTTAAATACTCCTCATTTTCACTGCATCCTGTTCTTGGGCCAGAGTGCAGATTCTGTTCAGCTTCTCCCCCAACCTTGAGAAGCAGACAGTCATATTCAAATCATTTTGCATCTATTTCTATTTCTTTCTCCTCCCTGGGTACTTTCCCCCAGTCTCTGCTATTCCCAAAGACTGCTTAAATACTCTCTCCAGCTGTGGAAAAGAGCAGCCAGGGCTGGGGTGGTAGGATGAACCTCAACATCAGAAAGATCAGGTTTCTTCTGTCACCCAAACACCTTTTGCTACAAACCTGATGATGTCACATGGATTTGACTCCATGAGTAGTTCTGATATCTGTATCGAAACCAGCTTATCTTTCCTAAGAATGTTCACATCTACTTATGGGAAAAGGAAAGGAATACTCAAATTAAATGTGAAAATATCTGCAGGTAAGCACCTTAAAAGAGACATAATCAATATTATTCCTTTATTGATGATGCTTTATATCCTCACTGAATACTAATGCCTGCATTCTCTGAAAACTTCTTAATAGCTTACTGGGGCTCAACCACCAAGCAATACTGCCCATAACCCTGGGATTAACACAAGGACAGCGGCGCCTACCACACCCACATGCTGCATTTTGCAAGGTCACCATCAGAAAAATAGTCTGGATTTTCATCCCATGGGAATTTCTGATATTTGGGGCATTTCCCTCTACTGAGTCAACACAGAAAGACAAAACCATATCCATACTTTCACAGAAAGAACGGCATATTCTATGTCAAATCCCTTCTCCATAAAGGAACAGGAAAAGGAAATTATCAGTTAGGAGAAAAACTGAATTTATTTTTTTTTGCAATAAATATTTCAACCTACAGAGGCACTTGAGGCAAAACACTCCCTGAAGTTGCCTCTAACGGAAGGAAATGTTGAGGTACATGAGACCACCATCCAGTCAAGGTCCAAAGTGCACCAGGTTCCTCTCAAATGAATGAATATATTTGCTAAACTCTTTGCACAGATGTCCCCAGTAAAACAAATGTGACTAAACGCAGTATTGATGTATCCAGCCAATGCTAAATCTATTAAGCAACAACCTTCTGACCGCTTGGGAATTTTAATGAAATAGCAAAAGCCAAGATTGATATGACACGAAACACGGAGAAGACAGGACCCTTACGCAGCAAAGCGTGTTTTTTCATTGCTCTTGTCTCAAAGAAATATGGTTTAGTGGCTTTTTTTTTCACATTGATTTTAAGAAAACTTCACTCTGTATCCAGCTTTGATGCAGATTCAATGTCATATATTGATGACCTGACAGAAGAACGCTGGGTTAAACCTCTGTACATCAACACCCGTGACGTGTGGAGAGGGTAATGGCTACTCTCCAAGGGTAATTCATCTAAAGCATTTGGGACCTCTGATATTCCTGCTTGAGCTCATTGCTGATGCACAATGTCATCCCATTTGCCCTGCATAACATAAAGCTGTCTTGTAATAGACACACACCTCCCCTTATCAAAGGACGTATTTCCCCAGGAAAAGATGAAAGGAAGCCACATATTTGATCCACCTGTACATGAATAAAGAGGTTTTTGTTCCTCCCCAGTCTTGCCATATGCACTGAACCAATTTTGTACAAAATGCATGTTCCTTCACCCCAAAACTCTACCCCCAAACACTTCACATTGAACAACCTCCTGTGGGATTCGAAGTGGAATGGAGATTTGGGTTCCTGGCAGAGGATTGCTATCGAAAGACCAAAGAGATACGGAGCTGATGGACTGAGAGAAAGCAGGCAGGGCTCTCATACAAGGGCTTTGAGCCAGTCTGAGGAGGAGCCGAAAACCCTGGGAGCACAAGGATCCTGGTGATACTTGAGACAATATCCCTGCTGGTACCTTTTCAGTGAGCAGTGAGTGGCTGGGGGAAAATCTAATGTCAGAAACAAGATGCTGTTTTTCCTGCAAGAGAAGTGGGGGATTTTTCCCCATTCCAAAAATCCTGGTTCACGATCAGGATAAAAGTCAGAACAGACAGCACACTTCGCAGCTGCCTCCATTGCATAAACACAGCAATTTCACTTCTCTCAAACTCTAAAACTTTCTCCTGGAAAGGACTGTGCACTTAGGGTCAAGTGCTAAGTAAGTGCAATCGTCAGGTGTCTGCTCTCTGAATCCAGGCCATCCTTCAGACAATTAAGCATGCCAAAGGCACACTCCTTGTTTTCAGTGTATTGTTGGCTACTGACCTCGCCTGGCACTTGGAAATATTTCATAGACCTCTTCCTGTTGGCTGGAAAAAAAAGGGTGCAGCTGAGGACTACTCTGAGCTGATAATCCAGCAGATAAAAAACATTCCATTCTGTGCTACAACTCTTCACTCAAAGGCCTTTCTACATGAGGATATTTGATATACTCTGCTTTCAAATTCATTGAAGCACTCTATATGCTCCCATGTCTCTAATAACTTGCAGCCTTCTAGGAGATAGGAGTCTCTTGAAGCAGAAGAAAAAAGACAGACCCTCACAAAGAGACACACGGTTGCCTTTACTAAGATCTGGGACACAAAGGAACACAGAGATAGAAAGGACTTCTCTGATAATTAGTTCAAGTCCCCCAGAACCTTCAAAAACTTCTAAAACCGATCAAACTTCTTTCTTGAAGTAATAAAGTTTTTGCCCTACTTCTCTGTTCCCCAGGTTCTTCTGCAGTTCCTGGCACAAAAGCCTGCTCTGTTCAGTGCACATGGGCTTCCCTTCCACTCCCCACGCTCCAAGATCTCCCTCCCAGCCCAAGGGTTGGCCAAGCCATACTCTATGGGTCACCTCTGGCAAGAGAGGGATTCATTTTGCTAAATACCCTGGTAGCACTAATCTGTCTTTTCTAGATTAAATTGTGCCTCTGTGAATGTGGCTGAGCAGAGCAGTGTTGGAGGTGGGGTCTCATACATGCTTTAGAGGAGGACAGTAATTTGACAAAAAGGACAGGAGAAAAAAAGTACAATAGGTTGATCAACATGGAAAAGTTAAAGCTAAACCACGAAGAACTTCTCTCTCTCCATCCCCAAATTCAGTTTATTGCTAGCAAAATGTGCACTTATCCAATTCTCCTTTATCACATCTACCAAAATGTGAAGTTTGCAGCTTTATTCATAATCTGGCACCCTAAAACTCTCCTCATGCTGCCCAGCTTTTTATTTTTCTTCTTTGATTCCTTCAGTAATCCTAGATCACAGTCAAGGATGAATGGGAAGAATACATAATTTCACTACCCCTGAATTTTTCCACCGTAAGATTATTCCTGTGTTAATGTGATGATGAGGGTGTAGTCATGTTTGCAAAATGCCAGTGTGGGACTACTGAACACATTTAACCCAAAATTCGTTGTCATATTAATTAAGCATTTCATATCCCTCCAACGTATACTTTATTCTAGGCAATTTTTCATTAAGAAAAGAATCTAGTCATCCATGAACAATTCTTGAAGTAAACTTACTTCACGTGCTGACAGCTCACAAGTCAAACTTGTGCATTTTTAACAGGAAAAAAATGGCAAATGCACATTTATGTTCAAAAGACAATTCAATGCCAGGCAAATATTAGGCCTGATTACATACAGAAATTAAATCTACATGATTGTGAGGCTTCCTTGAGTCTTTAATTTTTGTTCTCTTTTAGTATATTTATCTAAATGGTTCAAAGGATACATTCAAAGTTAGAGTCAAAATGACAACATACGTTGAAATTCCCATTTCAAGAAAAAGAGCTTAGAAAATTACAGTTCTCTGTCTGAGCAGACCAAGTTAATAGGTGCAAAATGTTTTTAATCAGAAGCAGAGATGAGTATATTTACACTAGATTTGACTGAAATAGGAGGCAGAGAAGTTTGGATGGGAAGGAGGAAGATCAGTTGGCAAGGGAAAGCATAAACAATTTTTATTTTATTTTTTTTTCGTCTCAAACCTTGGACACAAAAAAACCGACATGGAATAGTTTGGACATTACCACACACATGCACTCCCCTCCTCTGCCTTGTTACATGCTTCCTAAGGGATACTTGACAAATGCCTATAAAATCAACAGAAAATCCAAATCTAACATCTTCTCACTGTGAGCCCACACAGCCTGCTGCCGATCATGCAGGCCATTTGGCAAGCACTGGATCTGCAGGAGAGCAGCTGCTCCAGCCACTCTCTTCCAGTAACATCAGAGATACGAGGACTTGGGGAAAAATTAACAAAGTGATCAAAAATGGAATAAAAGATGTTAAGAGGTTTTTTCCTCCCTGTAAACATCAAATAACCCTCCATGCCCAACTGACTCTAATATTGTTCTAAAATAGGAGATATTGACAACTCAAGCTACAAAAATAGACAAACAATCTGAAATATCCCCAAAAAGATCAGAGTCTGAGCCATGGAGGGAAGAGCACTGTAAAGCTCACAACAGCGTGTGGGCCACCAAGAGCTCAGTATTTACTCCCCACATCTTATATCTTAGGCCCTTTATATCCCAAATTGCTGGGGTTCCCCCGCTCAGATTGTTCAGACCCCAATGTGAACTGTAGAGAGCACACGGTGGATGAAAGCAAACACTCTTTCGTGAAGAGATTCAGAAGCCACATTGCCTTTAATTCACATATACGAGAAATACACTTATTTAGACAAAATCACAAGAAAACTGGAGCACACAGGCCTATTTCTTTACCACTATAAACCATTCCTTAGTTTGGGATCATATCCTCTAAGTCAGTTCAAGAGTTTTTCGGGCAGTTCATTATTTATTTGGAAATACCAAATGTTTCAGTCCCTCTCTCTGATCTTGATTGGTCCCTTACCTCAACTGTGCTGATGCTGTGAGGTTTATATGGCCCGCCTTGATCGGATAGGACCTTTGCTTTCCCTCTAGAAATCTCCCATTTCTCCAGTCTCTACTAGGACAGAGCCCCACAAACCCATCACTGCCTCTCCTGCACCAGCCCACCTCTAAAACTCAAAGACAGACTCCTGCCTTAACCCTGGAAGACGTGTGCCAGCCTTTCTGCAGAGGTGAATATGCTTTCACGGGGATGTTTCAAAACAATACTGCAATTTTGTACTCTGCAATTTCAATCAGGATCCACCATCTGCCTATCTGAGCGTGCTATTACCCACAGCATCACACCGAGCATTACCGAACGCGCCTCACCACAGCCTGTGTCGCTGGAATCAGGTTATGTAAGGAAAGCATAAATGTCATCATGGAATACCCTGACTTGAAAGGGACTCACGAGGATCCTCGAGTCCGACTCCTGCACGGGACAACCTCAAGAATCACACCACGATGTTTGTACAACAAATCATCTCCCCACACGTTTGCACAGGGCTCAAATGCACAAATATCTGCCACAGGCTCTCCTCCGCACAGGGAACCTCCTGCAAAGCATCACTGCCTCACAATGCACAGAAACCCCCGTGCTTACAGCTAAACGTGTTTACACAACTTGACTAATATGACACAAGAGTCCCATGATGTTTCAAGCCTCATCTACTAATTGATTTAATAAGTCACAGCCTAGAAAGTTCTTCCTACGCATTACTGTAAGAGCTACCAGAACCTTCTGTGACACTGCACATACACGCGGAGCTGTTTACGTCCTCTTGATCTGGTTTGCTCACTATTATGTTTCAAAATTAAATCAGTCTTACCAAACACAAAGCTGCTTTCCCCTTGTTTCTCTACTGAAGTCTTTTAATGATCCTTTCATGTTCCACTCTCTTTAGCTTGGCCTTTTTTGGCTATTTCTGAAAAAGCTTCAACTCTCCCTAATCTCCAGAGCAACCACTTTCCCCTGAGCTCGCTTTGTTTCCAGTTTTGATTTTATACTCCCATGGTAGCGCTCACTCCTCACATATTTGTTTACAGAACAAAAGCCACCAGTCTTTAAAAGCACTATGGAGTGGAAAACACCCCTTTTAGGTAATTTTATTCAGCTGTGCCAATAACAACAGCTATCTCTAGTCAATCCTACTGCGATGTGCAATTACTTTCTCGGAGTAAAAAGAAGCAAGACGGAACAAAGACATGCTTAAAATGTTACCTTCAGAGGATGATGTGGAAACATACAGAACAACTCAATTATGTTTTCAGACCTGCGTGGCACTGATGAAGTACAGACATTTCTGCAATTTGCTTTCCAGTCAACCAAATTTGTACTAAGATGGGCTGACAATGCTCGTTAAACTAAGGAGAACTATAAACACTGCCAACCAAGGCATGTGTAGATCACAAAGCCTGTTTAAATCTGTGCGGTTTTGTGCTACAGGGGGGGAAAAAATGCAACTTGTTCCCAGCCAGCCATGATACGTGTGGTGAAGGTAACTTACAGACAGCAAAGGGATGGCAACTTTTCCAAGGAAATCAGGGGGTTTATCTCCATCTTCATCAAACACTGTCACTTCCAGAACGTCGTGAATATCTTTAATAGGGCTGGAATGAAAAAATGCAGACACATAAAAAAATAACATTCAGTACACATGCACACAGTCTCCTCCACAAAGACGTGAGACTACCGTTTTACTAATTAAGTTTGTATTACCTTGGAGTATATAACCAGCACTTAATTAAATTCCCCCCCAAAACAAATCAAGTGATGGGTATTCCCCAAGCTTTCTCATCATGTTTCAGTTGCATAACTGGGTGAAGAAACTACCAAACAGTGATTTTTTTTTTCTTTCGTATTGGTGATTCTATCAATGTAAAACTCAGCTCTCCAACAGAGAAAGGTGGTGACTGGGAGAGATCGAGGGCTGAGTTCAAACCCAAGCTTCACTGCATTAAAACTGCACAGTGACACACACACAGATTGTGTCGCAGAAAATCTGGATATAATGGGGAGGGCTTTGAAAGGTGGTATTGAAAGCTCCAGCTGAAATGGACTCATCCACTCAAAACAATCCACACTGCTCCAAAATAAATCTAAATCATCAATAGGTTTCAAGGGGCTTAATAATTTTTTTTTTTAATGGACAAAAATCTAAGGAGAGGTGCGAGTGCCTGACTGGCTCTGCAGATTTGGAGCTTGGATTAACCAGGCAACATTAGTTGTTTGAGTCCATTTCTGAGACCCACAGGAAGTATAGATACAAACTTTCTTTTTAAATAAAATAAATTTGGATTGTTATTGGATTTATTTTGCTGGCTGAACATCCAACAAGACTCATCTGCTGGCACAATCTCAGAAAAAACAGTGATGAGTGGAAGCTTCTTGAGAACAAAGTATGAGAAAGGACTCCAAGGGACGAGCATTCAGCTGCACCCCTGAATTAAACAGAAATCCAGCAAAGTATTTCTATAAAAGAAATCAGATAGTTTTTCTTGTGTTCTCATCCACCTTAGTATTTAGGAATGTTGTTTCAGCAAGAAGTTCATCATTTTTAAACTGTTCTTCCAGTGGACGGATGCAAATGTCACAAAAGTTTCATTGCCAGCCCTTGCAGTTGCCTTCCTTGCACAGACTGCTGCAGTCTTGGGAGACATTTACCTCTCTCACTTATTCACAAAAATCTTTGTCAGCATAAAGCAAGATTTAAAAATTGGGCTGCCTAAAAGCAATACCTAAATTATAACTTTTATTATTAATAAAGTGAAAAAAAAAGAATACCTTGATTTCCATAAAAATTTAAGCATCTAATTTGGAGCATGTTTGATTAGTTTAAATCGAGAAGATATACCAAAACCAACATGAGCTCTAATTCTCTGCTTACTTCAAATTAAACAAGGATTCTACCAAGGTTCAATGAAATATATTTTATTTTAAGTTACAGAAAATGTAGGCGTGAGTATCTGGTTTCAGCTTTCTGTTACATTATCTCTTGGATCAAGCTATGACTCCATTATGTCTAGTCATGATTCTTCCTATAAATATCACAGTAATTTTTCTTTTAATGACTTCTATTAATAAACTCCATGCAAGAACTAGTAAAAGGCAAAAGGCTTTAATTAAGTTATATTTGAGATTTCTCCAACATCCTCTCTGACTATGAAAAAATGACATATCTTAAACTTGACCTTTGTTTTTTCCCAAAGTCAATAGCTTTCCTAGTTAAGCTGCTGACTGGAGTTGCTGCATGGTTCCCAAAGCAATCCACTTACAATGTGAAAACTTTGTTCCACTCTGGATTGAGGTTCTTGTAAACGGTGTGTGTTTGAAGCATGTCATTTCCCAGCTCCAGGACACAGAAAGGATCACTTTTGCCTAGGGAATGAAAAACAAAATTAAGTGGACCAGTTACGGTATTTAGTGTGCAGACTGCTTGTTTGCAGTAGGGCTGGGGAAGTGATTGGTTAAATAAAAGCAGATCCACTGAAGCAACTGCAAAGTGCCCTGTTCTGTTGGAAGGACTTGCCAAGAAAACAATATCTCCGACTCATCCGCAGCTCTGGAAACTCCAGCACTTACCTGATAGCTCGCTCAGGGGCCTTCACTATAACACCTGAACTCTGAGACTTTCGGTGAATCATCTCTCAGCCTTTACAGCAAGAAAGATCTGTTCATGTTGACAATTAATTACTCAGATGCCCTTAGGAAAGCAGCACCACTGTTCTGACCCAGGGAAGCAGCAGTGCTGCAGTTACACTCCCTATTTTATCCTCTGCTTAGAGCCTGTGGTATTCTTCAGTTGATCACAGGATTAAGTATCCACATCAGGAGAAAAGAAGCAGGACACTAGCTGAATCAGCAGCATTTCTTCAATTAGTTCCATGTGAGTAAGTCCTTGAAGCTATGAAGGCTCTACACCATGCCAGTTTAAACAAAACCCAACATCAACTGGAGAATCCATGCACGATCCAGGTATTGGACTTACAGCAAACAAACAGAGCAAACATGCCAAAACAAAACAACAACAACAACAAAATGGAAAAAAAAAAACCCTCCTCTGCAATGAAGGATGTCAGCATGGCATCTGTTAGCTGAAGACATGTTTGGCTAATGTATTTTCTGATCACTCACATTATGTGAATTTGTAGTTTTCCCAAATCTTTGCAGCTTCCTTTGTGAGCAGAGTGGCCCCTTATCAGCATGTCTAGTTCAGTATCTGATTTAATCTCATCTCCAATGCTCATGTACAACTCAGCCACAGACACTCCAACCTAACTTTTATGTAGGCAACTAAATATGTCAGCAATGCAGGGATTTAGATACCAGACAAACAAGATATTTAAGCAAAAGCTGTCCTTTCCTTAATCCTTATTTTCTGTATTATTAACGCAGAGCTTTTAAGGGTCTTACTCTCAGAAATTTATAAACTAAACAGGAATTTTTCCCGTATGTAAACAGTGGGTATTAACTAGTCAATACTGGTAAAGTTTAAAGACCATGTGTATTACTGGGATCTATTTGTCTTCTGCTTTTCAGCTTACATGCCCATTCCCTGATAAGCGTGGAAAATGCATGTAGCCTTTCAGAGAAACTGCTTGAAATGCAAACTGGTATATGCCAAAAACAATCCCACTGTATAATTTGGTATTCTGAATGCTATTTTTTGGTCAGTGAGCAAATGCAGTGTTTGAGAAGAACTCTCATGCGTACACAGAAAACATCCAACAAAGCAGAAAAAGTCATTTCCACGTCAACAAAACTATTTATCTAGGAATATAAAAGTATGGAAGGCTCAAACTGGGCTAGCTGTGGCTGAAGAGCTTCTACATATATGATACAGCTGTCTGGAAACCAGCCCAAAATTTATGTCAAAAAGTAAAATACGGATTTTCAGAACACTGTTCGAAACCAAAGCAGATCCTGTGTGTTTTCTGATCACTATTATTACAGCGGGCTAAAAACTTGCAATTAAAATCTATGATGACAACATACAAGCAAGTGACAGAAATCCCAATCACAGCAAAATCCAGTCTTTACTGTGGGAAGAAGGTATAAGGTGGCATTACCCTCATCATCACCACTGGTCTGCAGGAGTTGGGGGATATAAGACTCATGACTGCTACAGGAAGGGACAGGGAGGGGACCTACCTGCTCACACTGCTCCTCCATTAACCCTTGGAAATCTTTGTACCTCTGATTCCCTCTGCTATTTTCCCGTTATTAGATTTTCAGCTGGGACTCTGAATTTACTTTTATCAATAACAATAAATCTGAGCAGTCTCCTTGGCAATGCAGGAAATATGGCACTGCTCTAGGAGGGCTCTATTATGGAAGCCCATAATTGCTGCACTAATCATTTATGAATGGCTCAGAACAGATAATTAATCTTTATGTCTCTCATTTCATGATCAGAAATTATGCTATTTTTACCTAAAATGGCTGCATCCTTTTGCAATTTGGTGGGTCTATTACAGCATAATACTAGGATATTTTCAGCACTGCCATTGAAAAACAATTTGTCATTTGCTTCATGAATCAGGCTCAAAGCCTGGGTTATTTTGAATATAATGACAGACTGAGTAACCTTTTACTTAAGCAGAATTTCATTCTGTGCTATGCACAAGGAATGTGTGTCACATACTCTGTATGAAAAGTCTTTGAATTGCAGAATCAAGAACCTGGGTGTCTCTTCCAATGTTCATTATCCACCCACATGCTACTGTTTGAGTACTGAGGGAAAGGGGGCCAAATCCATCACTGATGCAACTGCTTCAGCATCAGCAAAGTTTTCCAGAGGGTAAATAACCTTCTGAGCTCAGCTCTTTCCACGAACACTGTCTATATTAAAACATCCCATATTTCTAGATGGAACCTTTGGCACATGGCAAGGCTGGGGCTGCTCTGCTGTGCTACACTTATTAAATTAAATTAGTCAGCAAGGTGCAGATACACTCCTAATTCCATATGGACATATACCTTATGTCAATTTAGATACGGATTTCTTTACAAGTTTCCTTATTGACAGGTTTTGGTTTTTTTCAAATTAAGTTCTTCAGTTCCTTAAAGTACTGCTCTCTGCACCAAACTTTTTTTTTTCCACTTCAAGGTTAAGCTCTGAACTGAATATAGGCCTAAAATAGTACCATGATTAATTGTGGGCTTTCTCCTTTGCTCCTTTTTTTAGGAGTAGCATTTTCTTATGCAACAATGCCTTCACAAATACGAGGGAATGGGGCAAGAGTGTTTTCCCTCTAGCATCTTCCCTGCCTTTATCAACAAGTTATCTTAAAAAAATGACTATGTCAGCAAATACACAACACACAATGCTGTGCCTGTGAATTATGAGCTGCTGAAAGATAGAGAGGGGAATTAAAAGGTCTCCAGAATCCTGGAGAAGATGATAATAAAAATAATAATATCCAGGCAGTTGCTACAGAGAAGTAGCAACCTCCTAGACATTCCCCAGAGGTACAATACAAAGTTGTGGTTTTAAAAGGTGTTAGTGTCCACTGCTGTCAGGACCAAGCACAACTTGAGGTACAGCTCAGTGGAAAATCCATACTTTTCATGGAGTAAGAGCACCAAAAAGGTCATCCCAAATTGAAGCCTCAAATAAGCTGTAAGAGAAAGCAACGCACTCGCAGCCCCGTTGCTGACAGCTTTCTCTTTCAGGTGGCAGCCTGCAGCATCACCCAAACCCACACACCCAGCACCACACCAGATACCCCTAAATCTTCCAGTCTTGCTCCAAACTCACAAGATACCTGATAGAAGATGGAGAGGCTTTGATTTGCAGGTGCTTTGCAGGCACCATCTCTCTGCATCAGCTCTTATTTTACATATTCCTGATGGAAAAAACACTTAGCATGGCATACTGTCATAAAATTATCTGTCAGATTGCTCAGGTCTAAAGGGAAATTAAGATCTCCATCCACCAGACCTTCCCACATACTTCTGGCACTCAAAGCCATTTGGTATCTCAGCTCCCCAAGGCGAGTTTCACTGCTGGAGAGATGATGGGATGATTCACTTTTCCTTGATCAACTGACAGTACTGCACAAAGTCTATCATTTGCAATATATTATAGCATCATATGCTGCGAAACAGGAATAAAATACCTGAAAAATCTGCTGCCATCAGGTCCACTGCCTTTAAAACTTTGACTTGTAAGAAGCCAATATCTCTTATGTCCCGAAAGGAATTCTTTATACACTGCAAGAAGAAAAGCACAAAGATATATAAGCAACAGAAACTATTGAACAACTAAATAACTTATCACAGAATCATTTAGGAGGGAAATAACCTCTAAAATCATCAAGTCCAACAATTAACCCAGAACTGCCATGCCCACCACTAAACCATGTCCCTAAAAACCACATCTACACATCTTTTAAATATCTCTGGCATTGATGACTCAACCACTTCCCTGGGCAGCCTGTTCCAGTGCTTGACAATCCTTTTGGTGAAGAAATGTTCCCTAATATCCAGTCTAAATCTCCCCTGGCACAACTTGAGATACACTTATTCAATCCTGAGCAGCTTTTGACGACATGGAAGCCATCACACAGCTTTATTTTAAAACAACATTTAAAAGTCCAGAAAACAACCTCCCCAAAGGAGGAAATAAAGCTAAGTATATTATTTTCTCTTCATGATATTCAGGGTCTCATTCCCCATGATAATCTCTTAATACAATTCAAGTTTGCAAAGAACAGCATTAGTTTAAAACTCAACAAATACTAACAGTCAAATTGCTTGGGTCTATCTGCCCTGCCAATCTCCTTGTCATTCAAAACGCAACAACTATTCCATTTAATAGTTTTCTTTGGTAGGGCACATGTTATTATGACTGGAGAATTATATTTTTTGCCCTGCAATTTTGACTACTTCAAAACAAAACCGAAAAAAAAAAAAAATAGAGAGAAAGAAAAAAAAAGGAAAAAGAAAGAAAAAAGAAACACAAACTCACGTAACGCTGAGAAATCTGCTGCCGTTCATTGGGGTCTCCCAAAGGACAGACACACAGATCAGAGATGGACACTCCTGTACATGGGGCAACAGCAATCAGCATCAGCAGGGACCCTGGATGTTTTTCCAGAGGCAGCTCCAAGCAATTGGTCTGCTTTGCCGGCAGGGCAGTAATGTCAACGTGGCACCTGGAATGACATTGCCAAGGGTTAATAAGGAAAAGGAGATTGTAAAAAAAATCATAATAAAACAACATTTATACTGATTTCTGTAGCAAGCAGGCACCAAACTTACTGCTTCTTCAAGATGGAAAGAATGCAAAAAAAAATCACCTCAAAATTAAACACGGGAAACCAATTAGGCAGTTTCTATTGCACTTACTGTCAAGTTTTGCTTTCTGGTCTGTCTACTGGTAACGGGAGGTAAAAGGTTTGGGTTGCACATACAGGAGGAAAACTTAACTCTGGCCTGCCTCACTTCCCCTCTAAAATCCCCCAGTGCTTTGTCATGGATTTGAAACACAATTTTATTTCACCTGGGGGAAAAGGGGAAAATGCAAAATTTAAAACATTAGCCTAAAATAGATTAGTTTCTTTAAAGGCACATACTCCATTTTATGCTACATTATACTGTATGCCCCAATCTCTTTTACAAGCCTAACTAGAGCTACATTTTCAGTGTACTGTTATATTTCCCAAAGGGAAGGATTCTCTTAAAAGTCCCCCCCACCCACTCCTTGCACATAATATGTATCATTAACCTGATACTTCCCCCAAAAATAAAAACAAAGTGGATTAAAGAGAAACATTCATAAAGAGACAATAATAAAATATGAGCATGGGCTAAAGCAGAGAGATCACCAGGCAGCCAGTTATAGACGAAGGGAGTGGTTAAATGCAACAAAAAGCCTAATCACTTGGCTCGGCTAAATGCCTTCTATTTAGAAGTCCAGTAAATGGAGTGGAACTTTCTTGAACCTCCGTGGGGCTTGGCTTGCAAGAACAGGCTGAACAAAAGTTACAGATGAAAAAAGGGTAAAAAAAAAAACCAAAAAACCCAACAAAAATAAGGAAGGAGAAGGTCTGCTGCCACACTGCAAGAGGAAGAACATTTCTCAACGGGACGGGCAGTGGGTGATGGAGAGCCAGGGGTTTGGCTTCGCTTAATGCCTGCCGACAAGTTTTTATTTAAACTAAACTTGTTAAGGTGTTGTCTTAATAGGCTAAAATTCCACAGGGTTCCCCCAGGTGGGTTTCTTCTGGGTAAATGGTGCATGTAGTGTTCCTGATTGATCCCATTCCAGTAGTAGAGCTGGAGCAGTTTATGCCCATCTGCTATAAATTGCATGCTTTCCGCTTCTTAACAGCCTATTTTCTGTGAATGCTAAAGGGGCTGAAAAAAAAGGAAAAAAAAAAAATCTCAATACATTTCAGCCTGAGAACCCAAGAAACCGTGTTAGGAAGTAAAACCCACTGCTCTGATGAGTTTCTAAGTTGTCCAGCAGCTCCGTGTATTAACACACAACTCCATAAGCTTCCTCTGGCCACAATCAACTTTGCCTTAAGTGTGAATGACTTTGCCTTAAGTGTGCTCTTTTCTCTCTGCTGCTCTGGAGGTACAACAGGTTTCAAGTTTACTCTTATTAACTGCTTTCAAGTGCTTTGAAAGAGAAGGAAAATAAACTAGGCAGAGTACCAAGACGGCTCGGCACGTAGGCTGCCTCTCAACACCATTTCCAAGTGTGAGAGGTTGCATTTAAAGCTCATTGCTACGCCTAGACTCTTCAGAAAGATAGGACAGGAAAAGTTACAGCACGAAGGAAAACAAAACAACAACAAAGAGGGAGAAAAAGACCTTATTTCTTTTTGAGAAAAAGCCCTTATCGCTTCCACTGGAGGTCAACATCACCTCGGCTGCATTAACACCACGGTGTCTCAGGCTGCAGAAGTTCCAGTGATACCTTGGGTATCAGCACAAAAGGGGGGATGTATCCTTATCTTGGAGTTTAGTTTGTTGTTTTTTGGGTTTTTTCCAGATGAAGAAACTGAAGGAAGGAGATGGGAAATCTCAAGGTCACCCAGCTGGTCTGTGGTTCAGCTGGCAAGAGAGGCCATGTCTCCCACACCAGCATTTCATACACCACCCACTCAGCACAGTCCACAACTGGGAAAAGCTGCAGTTGTTTTTTATGTTTAAAACTTTCCATGGAGTAAGACAGAAAACACAACTTGTTCGGAGAACAGTGCATCTCCCACCAATAACCTCAGAACTCCATCATATGTCAAAGGCAACATTAAATATAATTCCATCTTGTTTTGGCAAATTGGAATTGCTTCTCTTCTTAAAAGAATTTGATTCGCATAAGGTCAAAGAAAAGATGAAGCATAAGGGTGTGGGGGTAGGAGGGATGCACATGTGGAGGGGAAACAGCAGGAGGTGGAGTGTAAGTATTTCTTCCTCAAATCATGTCTGATTTCTGTTCAAACTAACTTTCCTCAAAACATCTGTATTCACTCAAGGTATGCCTCTATTTTCTTGTGAGGAGCTGAAAAGAAAACCCACATTTGCACTGGCAGAAGGCTTAAGAAAAAACAAAAAAGACAGTATCTTTCAGTTAGGTTATACAACATAATTGATCAGACTGCAAAGAATGCAGCTTGGTAAAACAATTAGACATTCAATTTACTATATAAATTCAGCAATTTCCACACAAGCACTTCTACACTATTAAAACAAATCTAATGATTTCCAAACTACTTCCCTCATTCTCTTGAAACAAAAACTCTTCCTTTCCTTCTATCTTATCTATCTGCAAGATCTTATTACAGATAATTATTTCACAGGAAAGTGGTAGGAGACTATTGCGATGGGCACAGAATCAAACTAATGGAGGTAATCCACTTTTGTTTAAAAGTTGCCTGATCTGAATGCAAAGGGCAAAACTCTCAGAATATTTGTATTTTAGGTGATACAAATGATCTGAGTTCTATCTCAGGATAGAATAGCTCTGTTTGTTGTCATGTTTTGCTATGTTACATATTAAATTCAGACATAATCTTTCACACAAGTGGCTACATGCACATTCTATAGGGGCTGCAGTTCTATAAGTTAAGAATGCATTGTGCACACAACTGTATCACTCTTCTTTCTTTTAACTACAATTAATTAAATTCTTTCTTTCCACCTCCTGATCAATATTGAGGTCTACACCTCTACATATTAGCCTCTAGTCCTGTACAGCTTTAGTTTCCATTTAAGATTGTTGTTCTGATTTTGAAGCCCTCGCCTGTAGCTTCTTTTTTCCCCTTTTTTTTATTCATTTTGCAGAGAAATAGTACTTGAGAAGAGTACACAGTAAATTTGGGATTAAAATATTTGTTTATCAGGGAATCACATGTTAAAATTTCACTGAAAAGTGCTGAGGTTAGCTTCTTACTAGCCATGGAGTTGTATTTTATTTTCCCATTCACAGTTAATTAAATTATGACAGGAATCTTTAAATCTATATTAATACATATGAAAAAATCTGTACACAGCATTGCCATTTTACCCTCTGCAGACATCTTGAAAGCCCTTCACAAAAGAGATCAGAATCATTATCACAGAGTACAGAAAGATGTATCTGTGATTAGTACCTGGAATTTCAAATACCACAGGTGTCAGGGAAACAATTAATAAGGTCTTACTATTTCTTATTCAATGGAGAAATTTTGTTTTTCTGATTTGTCCTATAGCCTGGTGAAATTTAAGTGAAGGTTTTGGCTGCAGCCATAGTGGGGGTTTTACTGCTCCATCCCAACAGCACAGCCTTTAAAACATGGGTTGTTTCTTATTGCAAAGACAGTTTCCTGGAGGCATTCATCATAAAGATATTGGATGCACTCCAGTCTCAGAGCTCATGGGCTTAAGTTTAGCAATTTTTGTAAAATCTCTTTCTTGAGGTAAATATGTGAAGGAAAACCCGTCAACGTTCTGCAGCATCTCTTTTTTTTCAGAGCACATCCCCCAGTGCAGAAACACTCTCTAACAACCTGGCATAAACAATTTAACTCTGCCTGGACAAATTCTGCACACGTTAACACCTTTGTTTATTCATATACATTAACATCGTCTCCTGTTTATAGCATGCCTCTTATCCCAAAGGACACAAAAAGCACTCAATAAACGTTACTAACAGTCCTGTGCAGACTAAATAAAGGGATTATTTCATCCAGCACCAAAACGCAGCCAGCCCTCAGTGTCAGACCCTGCAGCTGAACCACTCAAGGCTGCGGGATTTTAAGTGAGGAAGAGAAATTGGACCCAGCTGAAGCTCCAAGGAGACTGCAGGTAGGCTGAATGCAATAATTTAGCTAGTGATGTGCACTGACAGTGAGGGTTTGTTTTGTGATAGAAGGGTGACATGAAATGTTTCCTCACTAATTCAGAAGCAGACAAACACCCCAGGTGTTTGTGTTCAGCACCAGAGGTCCAAGGCATTCCTTATTCTACACGTTCCATGCTCTCCACAGACACTTCAGGTCCTATTTCAAGAACAATATTTTACCCTGAAACCAAATTATGCCTGGGAGAAGAACCATATTCCAGAGGCTTAAGGCATCCATGCTATCTGAAATCCTGGGTCTAAAGGAATTAACAGGAGTCTGTATCCCACAGAAGTTCTGCAGTCAGGATTATCAGATTTGACTCTGCTGTGAGCACCTCCAACTCCATTTAAATATTAAAAACATGCATATATTTAAAGGTTTAACCAACACAGTTGGAGCCTGAACAGGCTGGAAGGGAGCATAATGAATTCTATCTCTATTCATAAATTGACCACAAAATTATTAACTCAGATCCAGAAAATTTTGCTTTTTCCTTAAAACCATGCAAATTATTTGAGAGCAGTTGGCCGTACTGCTGTGTGTAATGACCGGATATAACCCACAAACATTTTACTAAAGAATATTTCTTACAATGATGTTGTGAAATCCAGAAATCTCAAAACTCAACTTGGGAATCATGGAGACAATAAACATGGCACCTCATAATGCTGTTTTTCCAACAGAATCCTTTTCCAGATTGGACTGCATTTGAACCCTTCATAAAATATTATTTATAGGGTGCCAAAAAGTTTCTACACTGTAAAAACAAAACTTGTTATTATGTATTTTGTGTTTACCTATTCTTGCAATTTCTCTTCAAAACCTAGTGTATTTCTTCCTGTTTTGATGCTACAGCCAATTTGCTGTGCTTAAGACAACAAAAGCAAAAAATTTTCTCTCCACATAAACATCAAAAATAAATTTAAACATAGAATCACAGAATTGTTTGGGTTGGAAGGGATCTTAAAGATCATCTTGTTCCAACGCCCCTGACACAGGCAGGGACACCTTCCACTAGCCCAGGCTCCTCAGGACCCCATCCAACCTGGTCTTGAACACTTCCAGGGATTTACCCTGGAAGATTTACCTTTACTTTCAGGTAAAGCTACCACACAGACCTCAACAGTGCTGGACAGAATAAGCATTTCACTGATAGTTTTTGCCACACTAAGTACCACCTGCCAGAAACCAGTAGGGAAAAAAAGGGGGGGAAACCAAAGGAAAAATTAAAATAAAAAGGAAAAACCTATGGAAGAATTGCTCCAGCATCAGTGAGACTGACCTAAGGCAAGCTGCAGACACTGCTTTATTTCTTAACTCTAAACAGAATATCAGAAGTAATGGAAGTAACTGTGAGAATGGAAGGAACAGATTCATCTTCAGCCACTTCTCCATGTGATGAGCAACAGCACTCAGCCAGAAAGAATTTCCTGCTCTGCAAAACCACAAACATTTGTAGAGCCAAAGGGCATTGTTCTTCTCAGTGAATAGTTTCAAACTATTTGAATGCTTAAAGTAAGAGAATGTTCTTATGAGTTACTGTTATTTAGTCGGCAAGTTGTGAAACCCCGGCCAGGTGAGAGCAGCAAACAACTGCAGGCAGGGTCCCCACCCTCAGGAAATTCAGAGCTGTGGCAATGATCCTGCCAGCAGATGAGCACGGACAGACCAAAGAGGGGCTCCAGAAAAGTGAATGGTTCTTGGTGCTGCTGCATGTACCCAACAGCACAGATGTTGTCTGGGGAGATGGGTGCACAGGACAATGCTGAAAGCCAAAGGAAGGACGGGAGAGGTACTGCTAAGAAACCAACACTGTACAAATTCAGATAGAGGGGAATGGAATTAAAGAATCATAGAAGAACACAACATCAAAGTGCAAACAGAAAAAAAAGGACACCACCCTCAAAAGGAGCACGAAGATCCCCCCTGGCTGGTCCCAGCAGAGCATATAAGGATGTGGACCAGTATCACCACAAAAACACAGAAAAATCCTGCCTCTTCACTGCCAGTGAGCTCCCACAGTATTTTGGGTTTTAGAGGCAGCTTGGGTGTCTCTGCATTCAGATTTTGGCTAATCAATTACCCATCAGTAGGTTTTAATAAACATAATGTAAACATAACCTGGACATTACTGGAATAAGGAGAGAAAATTACATTATGATGCTGGTAATGAAAACAAATTGATCAGTTAAAAAAAAAAATAAAAATCACTTTATTTTTTGTACTTACCCCATTCTCCCCCCACCAAAAAATAAAATCTAACTCAAACCCAACTTACGTTCCCAAAAGTTCCTCGTGCTTTTTGTTATCCTTTCTCCACACCTCAATGTCCAACATATCCTTCCTGTCAGAGAAGTAGTGAAAATCAAACTGTTCCCTCCACTGAGGATTTGCACTCTTACACAGTGTCTAGAAAACATGCAGTTATAATATTTACTTTTCTTAAACAGTACTTATTTTCACAGTAAAGCAAAAAGAAAAAAAAAGAAATCAACTCTACAGAACAAGGCTGGATGTTAGAGCATCAAGTACTAATGTCATTCCAACCAAAACTCCCCAGCCCACCACATGTGGTCTCATCTTCCTAAACATTCTCTTTCCTCCCTCTCATAACTATACACAGTTGTTATCTGAATGAATGGCTGGAGAAATTCTGAAATACAAGGTAGACCCACCAGCTCCACTTCCAGTGGGCTGTGGTCATCATTCACCATCACACACTGGAAGAAATCAAGAATAACCCTTTTGAGGACAGTCACTTGGAAACAGGTTTGAATGAATTATGGAACCCAAAGCAGTATTTTTTTACCCTTCTGTGCTAAGCAAACAGCTCAGCCTTGCAGATTCACAACACATCTATGGACCATTAGAGAAACACATAAAAAGGGATTGTAACAGGAATAACATCTATTTATTCTAAAATAACTAAACCATTTGTTATTTTTCAAAAGTACTTTCCTAAATAAAAAACATATCATGACCTTGGTTTGAGGTCTGACGTGAGGGACAGAGTGCAGGTTTCAGATGCGCCTACATCCAAATGTTGTGTTCTGTGAACTTGCTCTGTACATTTTATACAGGAGGAGGTTTGTTTTCTCCTCCTCTGCACTTCCAGTTCATGACATGCAGAGCTCTTGCTCTCTCAACAGAGTATTATTTTAATTATGGCCTTTCTTCTTATTAGATTTTGGAGGTGAAATGTGTATCTTTGGAACCCCATTCATTTCTTAGATTCTTATGAAACTGAACTGCATACAGACAAACACAGCCTACAAGAATAAAAATTACTATCAAAAACCATGGAACATTTTGTCTCTTTGGGGGGCAGGTTCTGCAATATGTAACATTTTTCAAGAAAGGTACTTTAAAAGAACAATAATTCCCCTGCACTGGAAACCATTTCAGGTCAACTTCTCCAGCAGTCCTAACACTGCAAACCCAACTTATGTACTGGCAGAGAACAAAACACATGTGTGATGCATGTAGCTTTATTTCATTTCATATTAACGTCAAACATCCATCAGCACGATGAGTATGCTAAATCCACAAAACACAGATAACACACAATATATTCCTAACTTGCTCTTTCTCTACTGGCATGAAAACAGAGCAAAATGTTAATGCTTCTGGTCTGCTCTCCTGGTTTTGAACTCACTTATCTAAAAGAATATCAAGAACAGTTCCATCTGAGGTAGCAACACCAGTAAAAGAAACATCAAGCACCTTATTGACTTCAGACAACTTACGGAAATCCTTAATACTTACCTTGCTCTTGTATCTTTGATCCCCCAATTTGAGGAGAATAAAAATCTCTGCCAAGCCCCCCCTGGGCATGTTCTTCCCCTCCAAGAGGGTGATGGTGACCAGCCCATTCCACAGCTGGTTCTTGCGCAGAGACTCGGAGAGCCGCATGTTCCGCGTGAAACTCGTCTGGAAAGCAAGGCAGCAACATGAAATGTTTCAAGACCCAAACACATTTTCATGCTCACATTAACTGTGATATGAAAGCACACCAAGAGTGAGAGACGTGACGCTTCCCTAAGGGAGAGCAGGCAATGGAGGGCAGCAGGAGGCTATGGATTTTCTGCCCAACTGTACTATGGCTGGCCCTGTGAAGGGATGGTGCTCAATGTCACAGCAAAATCAGCAAGGTTTGCTTAAACCACCAGAGAAGTCGCCTTCAGCTACCCTGGCTGAGCTCTGGCATGAGCAGACCTCGAGCACTGTGAGCAATCTGTTACCTTGGCTCAGGGAAAAGCACGGGAGAGCGATGGGGAAAGCAACAGGGGAGAAACCAAAGTAAACTCTTAAAATGTCTCCAGCAACGTCCATAAAACGCGGGTCTGTCCTTTCTGGGGAGGCAGCCCAAGACCATAAAGCCCACGGCCAGGTGAAAGGCTGAGCAGCATCCTCCACCTCCTCCATCACTCAGCCGCCCGCCGCCTGCGTTAGCTCTTTCCCTGCTGCCTTTTCCGTTCCTGCTTCCAGAAACTGAGCCCACGAATCAAAAATACTGATGCCTGCTGAAAAATCACTGACACCACCAGGCTCTTTATCTGGAGTTATGGTTACCTGGTAGCCACATTTGTTACCTTCGCAGCTTCATCTCGCACAGCACGGCTGCGCTAACAGTTTGCTAACTGGCAATATTTTATTGGACAGAGGATGATTAAATAGGCCTTTATTTGGGGGGAGTGAGCTGGAAACATTAAAACTCAAGGCTATACTTTTCTCCCCGCAGTAAAAATCCTGCCATATTTTATTCTCCTGAAGCAACTTTTAACTCGCCACACTTTGGAGCTTCAATCATGTCATGTACAGGTGGGAGCAAGACGGAGGAGAAGATTTCACAAGTCACTTTAAAACAGGACGTGTTAGCTTTAAAAGCAAGTAAGAAATGTTGTTGCTAAATAAAACGATTGCAAAAGCACCTGATGTCTGAAGATTACTTTTTATGGATCAATTACCCGGCAACAAAATTCTTAAATCATAGGTGGTGAACTCACAAATTTTTTACTTGCTTTTTACTGGTTAAAATACCGAATTCTGAATCCCACAAGCATATTAATATACTTCTATTTAAACACCCCGTTTGGCTTTCCTGGCGCAATGGGTAAAAATTCCTACCTTTAAAAAGAAAACGAGATTTTGATTCATAAATCCAGCTGCAATGTAATTTCTTTTCTCCTTTTTTTTTTTTAAAGTTCGTCTTTTGGGCCAAAAAGCTAAAGCATGACTGTTCCCATGGACATACTTCAAAGTCCCAGCAGATATATTCCTCCCTAAACACTGCAACTATTTCAAAATCCTTTTTATAAAAAAGGGAGTAATGTCCACAAGGGATCAAAGGGCATTCTACAGTCTGGCAATCGCCTTAGAAAAATGGCAGTGCTTCCATGAAATATGCCCTAAAATAATTTTGCAGCTTGGTATGTCCTAATTTCGAATTGGATGTTTATCTTGGAAAGGCTTCTATCTAACTTGTCCATAAAACAGCTCCACTTAGCTCTATGAGCCCTGTGAAAATGGAATCCAAAGCTGGCTATTAAGGGGGCCTGGAGATTGCTTCCATATGGCGTAACAGCATGGGAGTGCAGGGCTAAGGCCTACAGCAGGCGCTGCTTGGCTTGAGCTCCCCATCTATCCATGGACACTCATTGCATTACACCATAACATCTGGATTATTGCTTGTAATGTCCCTGGGAAATATCCACTTCCCATCAAAGCCTTTATCTATCTCGTTTGTACTTTGAACATTTTAGTATTTAACATAGTCATGTTTGATGTGATGTACTTGCTGCTTTAGGAGCAAGGATTTTCCCTCCCCCTCCTGCTCCTTCCTCAGAGGAGGAAGAGGTACTTGATGTTAGTTCATAAAAAAAAAAAAGGCAAAAAACAGATGAAGTTTATTATTCATGTTACAATTTCTTTTAAAAACAAAGCATCCAGCTCTGTTCAAAGCTTCCAGGCTGAACACAAAAGACAGTTATTATCACTCAGTTTTCAAATCAAACTTGGATTCTTTTCTTTTCTTTTCTTCATCCTGGCCAGTATTTTAGGGAGTCACTTAGCACTGGGGACCTTCCTACCCCAGCTCTACAGCACACATAACCCCACCCTCGTAGCTGCTGACTTGACAGTTCAAAGGACTGTTGGGAGGTACCCAAGCCAGCCTGGATCCCACACAGCCCCAGGAATAATCAGCACCTGCACTCCGTATTACTGGAATGCATTGAAATGCGCCAACCTCGACCTCCCAAAACAGGTGGCCCCAAGCAAAGAGCCTTGTGCACCCTTCTCTGGCTCTGCAGCTGCAGAAGAGCTCTGTGCTCCTCTCAGATGAGGGGTGTGCTGGTCTCCAGCAAACAGGACCTGCACGAGATCCAGCATCACCTGAGAGCATCCCACTGCAGAGTGGAGCCAAGATGTTTGCAACTGGTTCAGGGCATGGCGCTGACCTGCAGCAGCTCCCCACAGCCTCCACGGCTCCAGCAGCTTCCCACCTCCCCCAGTCCAGCCCTGCCACTGGCACAAGCCTCTCTCCAAACAGAGCACTGCCTGCCTTACACCCCTGCAAGACACATCACATGAGGAATGCTTTGGATTTCCTGGACATGCCCAGGTCGCCCCCACGGAGTCTGCTCAGCAGGTCTGGCACACTTCCTGTGCCTCGTAGCACCAAAGAGCCCCTCTGTACTTGCTCTGTGGCCACCTCTCCAGCCTCCCCAGGTATTTGGCAGGCTGTTCCTCTGACCACCCTGGTGGAAATCCCGGTGAAACAGGCAGTGTCTCAGATTCCACTCAGTTTCTGGAAGGAAGCACGTCTGGGGAAAATCAGATGTGTGGTAGACCCACAGACCCGGTCCTTCAATGAGTCAACTTTAGTGCTGCCTAGGGAAGTCTGCACTATGGAAAATGCCTCCCAGGTGACAAGAAAATGATATTGCATTATTTATTTTAGAAGACTTACCTCCTCTCTGATACCCCACACCTACTCATTTCAAACTGATTTACACAGAGCTAATTGATTAAACTTCACAGCCTCCCTCTGAGTTGGCAAAACCACTGCAGAGCAGAGCACAGAGGAGCACAGCCATTAGTCCAACAAAGTTACTTGGGCAAAACAAGCACAAATAAACCACCCCAAACACCCTCCCTGCCTCCAGCCACCACTACCCTAACTTGCCTTCACAATGAGATCAGAAAAGCCAGAGCCCTGGTCCATACTGGCCAGAAAATGAGGACAGAACAGCTTAACCAGTGACAATATTGAAGTGTTCCATCTATTGAGCTCTTCCTTTTGCTGCTACCTCCCAGGCTACTGATGCCTCCACACTTGGGTACTGCAGCTCCTCCCCTGCTGAACCTGAGCCCTTTCCAGCTGGGCTCCCACACTGGATGCCAGGTCCTTCAGGCCTCTCCTGCTATATTTTCCTGTAAGCTCTCTGCTCACGCTCTGGCTACATCCCAGACCCGAGTAAAGGTGCCTTGCCGAGGTACAGAAAACTTGGCTGAAGCTGGGATCAGGCTACAGGGCTGGAAATTAAGAAACACATGATTTATGATGGAAGCTGGCACACGTCCCAAGCACAAGGCATTGGACAAGCTTGCTTACTCCTTCCCCTCATCATTTCTGAAATCAAGGTAGCCTTGAAACCAGAATTTGAGGGTTGTCTCTAGATAGAGCTCTGATTTTGGCTGGGCTCTGTGTGCAAATAAGCGGTACATTAAGGTCACCTTTATGAGCTATTCACTGCTGTAAAATGGATAAAAACTGGAACTAAAGACATCCCTCAAACAAGCCAGCCAGGGAAAAAAAAAACCTACAATAAACACAAAAATGTTGTGGCCAGAGATCCTTATTCCTTAAAACAAACTAGAAGTTTTTTAAGTCTAAGAAGCCATGTCTACTGCAGATTTAGGCACTTTGCAACATCAGGTAAGTAATGAGCAATCTCTGAAGCCCAAGTATGGCCTGGTCATAGAGCAGGACCCTGCCACACAAGGACCAGAAGATGGTTCTTCTCCCAACTGCTTAGAAAGGATATTTCCCCAAAAGCCCATCCCACAGCTCTGAACAGAAAAATTAAAAATCAGTGCTCACATCACCATTCTCAAAATCTTGTGCCTGGTTTCAAAATTAATATAAAAGTTTCTCACATCAACTTTCAATTTTTTATCACTTTCTGGTTCTGGTTTAAAAAGGAAGAATGAGCAGGTGGGCTATATTTTGCCTTACAAAGCCAAATACAGGAGCTGAACAAGAATGACAGAGCTTTGGAGGGGAAAGAACCGGCTCATTGACCCAGCTTCACAAATCCTTTAGGAGCTCCAGTCTCCCTGATAACTCCATTTGTATGTAATCTCCCTCTATGGGCACCCAGCAAATCCCCTCTGGTGCATCAGGGCTGCTTTCAAATCTGTCTCTTTTCCTGACACACACATACATGCCCCAAGTTCAAACTTGTTTTTGAAGCAATAAAGAGATGCAGAAAAATTGTACATTTAAATGACACGGCGAGGTGGCCAAGTGTGAAGTGAGCCCATCTCTCCCATCTTTCATGTAAAAGGATGAGACAGGACAACAGAAAGCCTGCTGCAATCCCTGTGAAGAGGTCAACGTCAAAACTGGGCCACGTAATTTGCCATTTGAGAAAACAACAACACACAAATAGGAGGACTCTTCGGACCTCTCCTCATTAGGCAGAGAAACCATTTTTGCAGAGGCAGTTTCCCCTTGGGAAAGAGGAGAGGGCAGCGGGAAAGGCAAGTGAACCAACACAAGATTGGTGCCACGACGCGTGACCCTGTGGCAAGCGAGTCCCCGCGCTCCGCGAAGCGCTCGGAGAGCTCCGCTGCCCACGGGGGACTGGGGGACAGAGCCAAACACAACGAGGCAGACAAAAATGAAACCTAACAGCCCACACAGGGAAAAAAAAGGAGAGTGAGGGATTTTCCCCTGCGATGAGATGCTTGAGGAGCACTAGGGTCCGGTCAGCCTTTCAGCCAATTTATTCAATCAGCTTAGGCTATCAAGGTGGCAATTCCGTCGCTTTTGTTTCAGGACTGAGCTGCTGCAGGTCAACCCACCCCAAGTAGACCTGCTTATTTGCCTCCTAGATGTTCAACACTTAAAGGTTATTCAGCTGTACAAATGCTGGAAATAGCGTGCAGGGCACTCAGGGTGAGACTCAAGCCACCCGGGACAAACAAGGGTACTGAGCATCAGCCTGCTGGGCTCCAGCAGAGAGAGCTACCAACTCCCTCTGTGCCCCAGAAAGGAAACCAGAACAGAGGAGAGAGCTTGTCAATACACAGATATGAGTGAGTGTAATAATCCTGCCTAATAGCATCCTCTTCCCTTTGCAGTGCCACCCTCCGTGAGGAAAAGAAGAAAGCCACACTCTTGAAAACAGCTCCCACAGAGGACAATGCTGTTCACAGCTCCCATGAAAAATGAGGGATCTGGATGTGTCTGCCCATGTCTTGGGAATCCGCCCAAATATGCAATGATTCCCTTCCAGCAATGAAAAATATACACTGCGTAACAATCATGAGACACCTAAATCATGCACTTCAACAGCTCTTGCTCCAAAATGATTCAAAAGAGCATACTGAGTTGCTGGAATCCTTCCTGTATAATCCCTGTAATGACCATGAGGCTACTGGAGCTGGACTGGAGATCTTGTGCTAACACAGTTTTTGTTGTTGTCTGAAATGCAGCTCTTTCCTCAAAAAGCGAGGGAGCTCAGACAACACCCATGAAGACAGTACAGTATCCACAACAGCCCACACGGGCCCCTTTGCCAGTCTGACATGGAGCTGCAACAGGTATCAGTGCCATCAACATTTGGGGTAAATTTGGGAAGTCAGCAAGAATCCCGTGATTAATGTGAAAAGACTCATTTAGGACACTGATGTGCCAAATCTGCATTAAGACAACACAAAATGGTCAAATTAGAGGATAATCAGATTTCTTTCATGTAGGCAATACAGATTAAAAAACAGCTGTGAAAGTTATATTCATTTTGTCCATCCTTAAAATAAGTCATTTTCCCTGTATTTATAGAAGAGGAAAAGCTAAATATTACAATAGGGGTCAGCTGCAGTTCAGAACATTAAAAAAAATCCCAGGAAAACTATTTCAAACAGAAAACTTTTATTTGCCTAAACCTGGAGAGAGGAAATTCAGATGTCTTAGTTCAGCTGCTCAAATGGAAAGTATACTTTGTTGTCCTCCTGCAACACCCAACCAGAGTCAGCTCAGGAGCCAAAAAAGAGACAAGCTTGTGTATCCATTACAGAGCTCTCTCCATTTCCCCTGCCCTCCTTATTCCTGTATCTTTATCTCGTCCAGCAACATTGTTTTCTACCCCATCATACTCTCTGGCTATTCTTCCATAACCTCTTGTGCCTTCCCTAGACACCTATATTCCCCATGCACACCATTTTTCTTCCTAGGCTTTATGTTCTGCCACAAACTGCTAGTACTGCTTCCAGAGACCAGAGTTTCCTAACTAAAGATGGTTATTGATGTACAGTACTAGTGTTTTAGTGCAGTAGCAGAATCAATAAAGCAGGAAATACTGCTTTGTCAGATTTTTTCCGGCGCATGCTGGGAAATATTTTTTACTGCCTTTGGATGGTCACAGAGGTTTTCTTTAGAGATCACACTGGAGCATGAACTGTGTCTTCCCTAGGAAGAGCTGAAGCTCTCCTACCCTCTAGTGACTGGAACAGAACAGAGCACAGGGTTGAAGCTTTTTTCCTTTTAAACAATACTTTTATGTCTCCTAAATCAGCACCACGCTTCAGCATTTCTTAATTTTATTTTGAAAGGTGTTAAGGCACAAGACAGAGTCTTCAGAGCTGAAAGGCTGACAGCTAAAGGTCCAAAAACATGCAAAAAAAATTATACAAAATGCAACCAGATATTGTGTAAAAACGAAAAGAAAAACCAAAAAAAAAACCCAAAAAAAAAAAAAAATAGAAAAAAAAATTGTTAAAAAAAAAAAAAAAAAAAAAAAAAAAAAAACCAAAAAAAAAAAAAAAAAAAAAAAAACAAACAAACCCCTAAACAAATGAAAAAAAGGACACCAAAACTTCCAGTGAAAGCAACCAACACGGAATTTTGGCTATTCTGAAGAAAAAGAACCTGAGTTTAAAAACCTGACTCCCTTTCCCAGGTCCCAAAGCCAACCAGCATCCCGAGACAGCTGTGTGAGAAAGAGGGGGATCAAGCAACACTGACTGAGCGAGGGCACAGTAATTTCCAGAGTTTTAGTTAAAAACTAAAGTGATGAGCCCTTCAGTTATTCCATCACTTTCTGTCATGTGGCATTCAGGGATTCCTGGCAGCTCTCTGCTCCAAGCACTGCAATATCCCTGCAATCAGGGTTCCAAAGGCTGTACTTTGCATTTCTTCTAGTGACAAAAACATCCTTGCTGGCACAATACCTGAGATGGTTGGCTCCTCCACACCGCACACCACGGTTGTAATGAATAAAACAAGAGGAGGTTAATAATTCAATTTATTTAGGCACAAACTGCTAGTTACAGAGGGAAAATATCATGAGAACACACGCATCTTAAGAGCCAAAATCTGCTTTTCAGAGAGTGAGACTGTACAGCTCTCAAGCTGGGTACTGGGGCTTGCAGTGTCTGTATCATTGTTATTTACTCAATAGCAAATTAAAGCTTTACAGAACACATAAAAAGCCACAGTCTTTTTCCTGAACAACTTAAAATCTAACACAAAAATGATACAGGAATATAAAAGTAATGGAAGCCTGCAGGGATCCTACAGGAGACCGAGGGAAGCAAGTTACATGGACATGTGGCAACACACAAATCTTGGAAATCCTGTTAACAATGGAGGTAATGAAAACTCCCTGCTCAGCCTCTATTCCAAGAACAAAAGGAATTTCAAAGAGCTTGTCAATACCCAGACTCACTTAAATACTCACTTAAATACTGCCTCACAGAATTGCACCCATGGTGAGAGGCAGCCCCACAGACAGACCGGGATCCAGGAGAACCTCGTTCAACTCCAGCACCAACCATGGGCCACCTTCCAGGTGTTCTGAAACAACTCAGATCCTCCACAGCTCCTTTCATTTTGGTTGATTTTGCACCCATTTCCTCAGTACAGAAAGTTTTTCTCTCTTTCTACAGCTCTTTGTGACCAGGATCTTAGTTTCTCTGGCCACTAGACACTACCATAGCACCTTACAATTAGAAAACAGCAGCAATTTTCCATCACGATGGAAAGAAAAATCAAGAAAGCAAAGGTTATCACAGCCATCACATTATGACAGGTTGCCTCTACACTTCTGAGATTTCCTTTGTTTAGCCTGTTTCGGAGGAGGGCACAGATTTTGGGAGAGGACCTTTATTTTCTTTAAATGAAAAAAAAAATACATTTATTACCTTGGATGAAGTTCGTTTCTTTCGACTTGACCACCTCTGTTCACGAGTCCCCATTATTGTACCAAAGAGAATCCAGGGAAAGGAAACAGATAAGGAGTAAAATGGGGAAAGTGTTTAATAAAATAATTCAAACAGCAGCTTGTCAAAGAAGTTAAAAAAGCCTATTACAAAGTAGGGGGCTAGATCTACAACTGCATCTCCCTCTACCTTCCCTGCCTCGTGGAACGTAACAACCAACAAACTCAAAAGCACCTGCATTGCACCAAAAAAAGAGGCAATAAAAAAAGAAGTAATTGAGAATAAAAAGTGGAGGGACCCAGAGCCATTAGTAAGAAACATGGCTTATACTTTTGGTGCCATCTGGTTCTACAGTAAGCTAATTTTAAAAGGGAAAAAAAAATCGTCTTGCTGTTAAGTGCTAATGTGGACAGAGCTATTTCACTATTCTGACTCCACTGGAAATGGCTGAGCAATCTGCATTTGAAATATGAGGGCTTAAAACATTGTCTTTAAAAAAATTACAGTGTGCACCAGCTCTTCTATCATCTGCACTCTGAATGTTAACTAAGCACCCAAGAGTACCAAAAGCTGCTATTTAAACCAATAAGCTTTGTTTCACTGGCTAGGTCCACTTCAGCCCAGGCCTTCCTTAAAATCCTGGAATTCCTGAGGTTCTTCTGACTAAATTAACTTTTTTGCTAAAGTAACTTTACATCCCTGCTTCACCCCTTCCTGCAACCCAGTGACACATGCCAACAATGCTCTCTTGTACAAGTTAGAGGGGAGTTCACATTCCACATAAAAGCCTTCTCATAATACAGATATATAAATATAACATTATTTTAAATGTTGCCATTAAGCCTTTAAATAATCATATAGTGAGGTCAAAATAACTCTATCATTACCTTCTTATTAATTAAGACTTTACAATTCTCAAAAAGGTGTCTATCTGAAAAATAAATAAACAACAGCAGATACCCCACACTAGCCGCTTCTCATTTTGCTTTCCAACCCCTTGAAACATTTATGTTTCTATAAATAATCCCATTCAGGCTGGAATTCCATACCTATAATTCAATAATGTGCTCTAAACAGCAACTTTCTCAGCTGTTGCTCTAATCAGCAACTAAACTCAGCTCTGCAGAAAACTTATAGAAATATTTTCTCCTAGTATGTATTACAAATATTTAAAATCAGGTCTGGTTTTTAAGACAGTCCAAGTAAGTGCCTGATCTTAGGTATTCTCCACCCCTCGCTGGCCACGAGCAGGATTAGTTCACCAATATTTGTGTGCTTCACACTCTGTATAAAACACTAGGAGAAATCTTTAAAAACAGAAGCAAAAAAGCCACGTGCAGGACCTGGAATTTGAAAAAAACTACTAACTTCAGTTATGGTGCTCCCAGTCTCTGCCCAGCTTCTCTGGGTTTCTAACATCATTAGTCACCACATTTCTGCATCAGGAGCCAAGTTCAATTAACTCAGTGAAGAAACTGTCAGTGGGAAGATGAGGGTTTTACAAGCAACGTCCTCCTCTCAGCCTGGGTGCTCCTCCACAGGACTGGGGCAGTTAAAGTCTTAACATCCAAGCTCAGTTTTTAGATTTGACGTGGATTAAGCTTTTTGTGTTAAAAACCACAACCAAAAGAAAGGAAATATTATAGCTTTTCTTCAACCTGCCCATTCCAGTGCTGGACACATGCCCAAAACAAAAGCATCCAACTACAAATTTCTGCAAAATGCCTACACAATTTTAACCCAGCTAAATATGAGGCTTTTTTTTTAAAGTTATGCTCTATCTCGATTTCAATATTGAGTCTCAGAGGATGAAAATAAAGGTGGCATTTCCCAGTAAATCAGATTATGCCAGCTCTTCTTTTCTCCCCCCTACAAATTCCAGCTATAAATTTGATTTCCTAAGCCACTTACATTTCTCTTGAAGTCTCCTTGCTTGACTGCTAGACTCAAGTTTAATACAATCACTCCCATGTCATCTTCTAAACTGTTGGGATCTTCCAGTTTTAAAACCTGTTCAGTAGTTCTTCAAGCAAAAAAAAAAAGGAAAAAAAAAAAAGTCGTGCCTTTATTGACTCCAGTTAACTCGAGTTGATTATTAAAGGTCAGGCTGAGCTGTGCAAATTTCAGCTTCTTGTCTGAAATTCCCAATACTGAGTTTAAATGTTAAAATGGGAAATCTGGAGAGTTCCTTCTTGGTACTGACAAAATACACCCCTCTTTTAATAATGCAGCACAGTGTTCCTATAGCACTGCTCACTACTCATAACTCTCCATATGCAGGTACACACTGAATTAAGTTACTACTACCTCCACTTCACAGGGAAGAGTGACAGGGAAACTCATCCAAGTGAATTTTCTAATATTAATGGTTTGTATTTGACTCCAGAGATATTTATTCTGCCTGCTTTTAATCCCCCTCCACGACTCTGTTCCCTTGCTGAAAACAGGAATGCTGGTATTTACCTGGTGGCACTATCTCATGGATAAATTAAAGTTTCCAGAAATTCAGATACAACATCCACAGGAGCTACAATACCCCCTGCACAGGGACAACCCATTTTCCCCAAAAAAGTCATCACACAGCAAGGGAGTATAAAAGAAACAACTAAAACTTGAATTCCTGGCTTCCAGCTCCACATTGAGCCCAAGCAGCAGCAGCAGCAGACAAAAGGCACAGGGCTTGCCTCGGCACTAAATCAGGGCCAGATGCAGCTGCTGCAGGCACGGATGGACGCTGGGGGAGGCTGGAAAAGGGGCGCTGGCAGCAGCCAGGCAAAACGCTCCCCAGCCCCAGAGAAAGGCACCCCGAGCCCCGTGGGGCTGAGAACAGGTCCCAGCCTTCTCCCCCTCTTCCTCCATAAATCATCCTGGTGTAGCTCTCCTTAAACAATGCTGCACACAGAAACTCCTAGTCCCAGAACTGGGCTCCGTCCAGGTTGGATTTGAATCCAGTGTGTAATGCCGGATAAAAACGTGTGCAGAAGATTTATCTCAAATGATTACTCTTAAAATGCGCTCCCCTCTCTTCTATCAAAAAAAAAGTTCTCACAAATAGACAAATTCCAAGCCAGAACAAAAAGCATTTCATTACTTCCCTCTGTTTCTCAATTAAGCTGCATTAATAACCTTTAATTAAATCATCTGTTACCTATTGAGTTCAAGTTCAGTGAGAGCTACAGATGCCGAACCCATGAAGTCTGAGGAGGTTAAATCACGATCGTACACCTGGTGGCAAAATAAGACAAATATTTCCAATTTTCACATCATAAGCCAGTTTTATCCCACGCGATGAAAGAACAGATATTTTAAGCCCTTTCAGTTCAATTTTGTATTTGAAAGATCAAAGCTTCGATATAATTCAGGGATCACTTTCCATCTCCCTGCTTTAATTTGTATTTTTAGCTAAATATTTAACCAGCATTTTGAAAGTATCTTCTTAATATTATGTAAACAGAGACATGTGTGCTGCTATGGATTGTGCCTGCTCCTTTATACTCCACACGACAGCATAATGAAACGCTGCACAAAAATCAGGTACTTCTGCTTACAGATGTTTTAGCAATTAGTGCTCACAACTGGTAGCTTGCGGTTCTGGTAACTGCAACGTTACTCACAACCAGAAAAGGCTTTGCTACTTGTCACGGCTGCATCCCAGGTAATAATTCTGTGCAGCCCAGCCAAACTGCACTCCTGAAACGTGCTTCTGAAACCGCTCTTGGTTTCCCTGAGTTTGCACAAGCACAGGGAGGGAGAGAGAGAGAGAGAGCAGAATTCAGCTCCACGGCTTTAAACAGATCCAGTCAAGGAGTTTTATTTCAAACTTGGGTTTTTGCAGACAGAAAGCAAAACATGCAAGTAAAATCTGGGAAAGACATATGTGCGTTTTAATTTGAAATTGCTGAAGCTCTTAAACCGGGTTGTGTTTTATGCCGTGCTGCTACAGCGAATAAAAATCAATATGTTTCTAAAGTTGAAAATAATTGCTTAAAAAAATATTGGCCTGTCTTTCAAAAATCTGAGACCAAAACTTACCTTGATCCAGAGTTTTTGATCGAGGGTCTGTATAGGCAGCACAACAGTTTCATCCCAAACTGGGTTGAGGTTCTTGTAGACTACCTTACTTTTGTAGAGGGTTTTCCCATTCAGTTTAAACTTCACATATGGGTCACTTGTACCTGTGATAATTAATTTAAAAATAAATTAGCATGCCCCTATGCAACTCTACAACCTTAAATTACATTTTCATAAAATCAAAACAGTCAGTGGTAATTACCTATTTTATACACACACGTATACTTAATCACCTATATAACAATTGCTCATTCATACAGGAAATTTATAGACAGAACCAGAAAGTTGTCTGAAAGCAGGCAACAAAAAAAAAAATCTTCCTAGTTTTCTTGATCGCTGTTGTTTTATTTTTAAAGAATAATTGTTGTTTAACAACCCTGTTAAAATTTTAATTTGGTACAAGAGCAAACAGAAGCAGCATTGAAGCACTGTTTACCAGGCCAACTAGCGACACAGTGGAAGAGAGAAAATGTGATCCTGTGACTGCGAATATATTCAAAGGACCAAAACTCCAAAGCATCGTAACTGGGATAGGAGCTCCAAGGAAACCAGTAACAATAGCTAAAGTACCCGGCAGGATTTCATCACTGGTGTCACTTTGCCAATTTACTTAAAACCCCATTTGAGGTTTCAGTGAAAAAAATACCAACGTTTTTCATCAGCTCAGGATAAAAACCACACAGAGAACAGACTCTGTAAAACCAAGCACTGTCCAGGTAACACGTTTTTTAATCCAAGTGGCACAATTTGCCATGGCAATAATGTCCCGTGTTTTTATGGAGCAGATGTCCATGGACAGAGCGTGAGGCTTGTGCCACACGGCAGCAATAGAAAGACTTGCATCTGTCAAAGGAAAACAGAAGAGGGAATCAACTTTTTATTACTGTTATTAAACTGGTAGCTGTCTGCACTAACACCAACCACCGTGTGGGAGACCAGATAAGAGGGGGAACAAGGTACAGGAAGGATTTAACTAGATGATGGCTGATTTAGTTATTCATACAGACTCTGCAAAAAAAAACCCTCACAAGCTGCAAATAAGGGGGGAAAAAAATCAAACTGAGATGTAGCAGCATCTACAATTAACTGAGCCTAGGTGCCATTCACCTGTCATATCCAGTATTTTCTGTATTGTACGTTATATTTGGAGTTAAACTTCCCTCCTAACAGCTCCGTTTCATCAGAAGGGTAACAGCTAAGGTGATGGTCCTGGCTGCCCCCCAGCCTGCAGCGAGTGGAAAAGACTGATTTCTACAGCAGACTTCAGAGTCAGAAATAATCTGAACTTGTCCTCCCTGGCTCCCATTGAGATATTGGCCAACAAACACATGGCAGTCCAGGATAACCCAGCCTAAGAGCAGTACTCAGTCTTGCCAGTGATTTGGTGCACCCGTGAGGATGTGAAAAATCCATATCTAAACATCCAAAGCTCTGAGCAGTGTTATGCGAAGACAGACTTAAACTCAAGAAAAAACAATTATGTGTAAGCATCTATTTGGAATTACACAGCACTGTAAAGAACTGTTCTTCTGGGAGACAGACATATTTCTAAGAATTACAGGAAGTTTTTATTCCACTTCAATTTTAAAAGGGAAGAGTTGTAGAACCTGGTCCATTCTGCACACAAAGTGTGTTTTCTTCACAGAACAAAAATATCAGTTGGTTTTCAAATACTGCCTGCAGCTGATCCTTTTCCTAAATAATAGTTGTTGAAAAAATCTTTTTTTTGGTTAAAAAAGAAAAAAAAAAAAAAAGCTGCAGACTTCTTAAATAGAATTTTCTTTTTCGTCTCCTCTACGAGAGAATAATAATAAGGGCCTGATCCAAAGCCAGGAAAGTCAGAGGGCAGCTTCTCACTGTTCCCAGTGGGTTAAGACTAGACCTTCCCCTAAAAATTTCTCAGAACTATGATTATACTCTTATACAAAGCATTCAGCTTAAAACCAGCACAATTTCCAGGAGTGGGAACACACAGATAGATCACAGCCCCACAGTGTGGGGGGCAGCAGTCCTCAAAAGATGCAGAATTAAGAAATAACAGCACTGAGCTCTTTGGTGTCACTTCAAAAAGATTTTAGAAGACAAAGGCAAAAAATCCCCTGACTTTTATTTACAGGGTAAGCTGGACAAAGCTGCATAACTAAAAACAAGAGTAATAATAATGTCCACAACCTATTCTGTGCATGAAATAGCAACTGGCCAAGACAAGGAAAGCAAGTGATGAAATGAAAGCACGAAGAGGCAATGGAGGCAGGTGGTCTATGGCCATAACTCATCTGCTTTTGGCACAGAAAACCCATGAAAAAGGGCAAAACCTGAAAAGAGACAGAAAAATAGGAGACATAGAATAAAAGCAAACAGCCAGCAAGTTCAATACCCACAAGCAGAAAACTCCAAGCTCTTTCTCTGAGGATGGGAAGCAGGAAGACTATAGCTAAGTAAGCATCCCAATTGCACTGAAGCTCTGAAAAAGCTTTCCAGGTTGTTATACAGTAAATGAAAATAAAAGGGGAGGGGGAGGGAAGGGCTGCCCAGCACTGCTCATGCGAGCCAGGCTTTAGCGATCATTCTCACGTATTTATTTTTAATAAACTCCTCCTTTAAATGTACACATATTTATATATAGAAACATACATATGTATATAAAAGGAATATATACAAAAGGAATATTTTGTTTATGTAAAAATATATATTGTACACTAAAAAAAAAAAAAAAAACCAAAACAGTGAAGGGTGGGGGGAGAAGCTATAATAAAAAGAGGCCTTTAATTAAATAAGATTGCCACTCTGGGATCAGGCCTTCATGCTTGTCAGCTTACTCTCAAAATAAACATCTCAAAGCAGGGCCTCAGTGGTGTCACTTACTCCAGCAAGGCAGCCTGGGTAATCCCTCGCTATCTTGACAGCTCCATAATGTTCCAGCGGCTTCACGGGTGAGCGGCGGCACCCGCGCCGCGGAAAATATTAATGCCGCGAATTAATGGCGAGAGGGGGACGGCGGCTTACAAAAGCCAAACAAGGGAAAGGTGTCAAGTTAGTACCGGTGTTAATTGTGAGGGAAAATAATTGTGGCAGGGCGGGGGGTCCTGCGGCGCTCGCCTGTCGGGCTGTCACGGGGGTGACATCTCAACTAGGCAGGCGGGGGACAGGGGTCGGCACGGGAGCGCAGCTCCCGCGTCCTACAAACGACGGGATGGCACCTCCGTGCCACCCAGCAGCTGGACTGTCACCTCGCTGGTGGGACACGGAGCACCTGGGGGTTGGTGGTGGTCACTGGGGTGAAGCTGAGTGGCCAGCGGAGAAATGCCAGGGATGGACGTGGCACCACAGCCCCCAAGGCCTGCCCCGAGTCGCCGCCAGGATGCTGACACTGCTCCCTGCTCGTTGTGTCTGGTTCTGGTTTCCTTTAGGACACCCAAGGTTGCATCCAGGTGACCAAAATAGTTGACAGGGAGTGAGAAATAAGCCAGGTGGGCAAGCCTCTCCCGATGGGATGAACAGCACAGACTGCAAATTACAGACTGCATTTGAATTCAGGGCTTGAAGCCTTCTGGATTCAAGCTCAGAAAGATGTCTGGGTCTATTAAAAGCTATTTATTAGAGACAATCTACAATCTAGGCAGAAAAACATAACTTTTCTTTGAAAAGAGCCTGGTGATGTTAGAGATGAACCAGTCTAAAAAAAGGATTTTTGTTTATAATCTTCTTTTAACTGTGACAGAAATGGATAATTTTCTGAAGAAGCCAGACCAATTAAAAAAAAAAAAGGGCTTTTTAGCATCCATTTCCTAGTAAGGGCAACAGAATCAACAGCTTTTAAGCACACATATGCAAGGCTCTTCTGAAAGCAAGGTCTCACTCGTATCAGCTGTAGCAGTATCACCAGGGGAATGGATAATTGTTAAAGTCAGTTGGGAATTTTGTCCCCCTGAAAATATTTCCCTGGTGGGAAAAGCAAGGTGCTTTGAGGTTAATTTGAATATTATGCAGTGAGACAAGTAGGTCCTCACACAATAAAATATACGGACAAAAAAATATATAAAACCCAAGATAATCTACTACTCAGCCTAAAACAAACCAAATAAGAGCAAAAAGAGAGGCTGACCTCTAAAAAAAAAAAAAACAAACCAATCATTCCATCAGCTAGGCCTCTTTCCCCATGAGAGAAAGGACATTCATCACGACAACGATGCTCCCTGGAATTCCTTTGCATAATACCAATTTCACTTCTATTTTCTTCCACCAACACTAAAAAGCAATGAGTGCAGGCAGACAAGACAACACCTAAAACCTGAGAAAGCTTCAGTGAGCAAAAAGTTGCTGAGACAGAGCAGCAGGAGAGGGTTTAGCAGCCCAAGAAACTGTTAATGGTGTTTTTAAATGGATACTGCTGCCCTCTAGCAGCTACCGAGAGATGGATCACATCCACTGCTTCAGAATGAGGAAAAAAATAACCCAACAAACCCAGAAGACCCAATATAATTTCAAGCCACACACTGTTTTATGGGAGCAAGCTTACTGGAAATGTAGCATATGAAACAAGTCTCGTTCTATAAATAAATAAATAAAAATGACCACCAAATTGCCTTAAAATCCTGAAAAAATCAAAGAGCAGCATGAAATATAACCAAGACCATCTTAAGTTTTGGTTAAAAAACCAGATTTTAATCTGAAGAAGGAAATTAAGGATTTATTTTATATGCATGTAAAGAATGAATATCTGAAAATCTTCCTAGAAATAGAATTACTGGAGTTATTTACGACAAGGAGTAAAAGACATTCTAAAATGGAACACACATTTTTTCCTTTTAAGTGGAAAACCACTACATCCTTGTAGTGAAACAGCCGAGATCAAGGCTTAAAGGGGAAATCAGAAAAAAAAAAGCATTCTGCTGGCAGGAAATTCAGGTGATTTTGGAAAGTTTTGTGCCCAGCTAGTTTTACGTGGCCAGATGGAAATGAAACATTGCTTGGAAACAAGCAGCCCCAATAGGTTCCAGAGGAAAATAAAACCAACCAGGAAAAAAAAAAAAATACACACAAACCTAAAAAAACACCACCACAAAAAGCCCAATAAACCGAAAGGACCAGAGAAGAGTGAAGAAAGTGTGCAAACCCACAGCTGATGGGAGGATGACAGAGGGGAAAAAAACCCTGAACTCAAACATTAATAGAATGAAAGATGCAGATATAACCCTTTCTATTCAAGACACTTCAGGAACACTGAAAAAAAGTAAAGGAACTTAGAAAAACCTACCCAAATGCCATGTGACACACATTAGGGACACGTGACATAAAGAACAGAATTGTCTTTGGTAAGAATTAGTCCAGCTTAACACTGCTTTAGGAACCGGCAGAGGCTCTAAGACATCCCTGGAGCTTTCTCTTCTCCATGCTAAATCACCCCAACTCAGCGTTGTTTCTTGTATTCTGAGTCTTCAGCCAAATAAAATCTCCTTACAGGGGTCCCAGAAAGATGCAGTGTGAGCTGTCAAGGCAGGCAGGTGCCCCTCAAGATCCAGCCCTGACAACTGCTGGAGCTGGAACAGTCTAAGAAACCTGTTTTCTAAACTACAATTCCGACACAAGCAGAGTCACAGGGTGTTCTCTGGGCCCAGATATTCCCTTCCTATGCTGCCATTCCTGCATTTCCTAATTTAACATTACATGGATGGGAAGACATATAAACTGCTTTTGTTTGAACCCCTCCTGTTTTTCTGAGGTTCCTATCCCAGTGCATTCCTTTCCCACAGCCAGCGCAGGCAGGATGCTCACAGGGATCCCTGTGCACAAGGGCAGGGTTTCAGGCACACACGTTGCACTTCCAGAAACCGGGCTTGGCACAGACAGACGCTCTCAGCACAAGCCCTCGTTCACAGACCCACACGGCATCCAGAAAACACCCAAATAAGTGCTCAGCACCATTCAAATTCTCAGCAGTTGTAAATTAGCCATGATTACGCCTTTCAAAGAGAAGTGCGAAAAGTTGCCTAATACATTGCAATAATTAATAAATCTGAAGGCCTAATGATCTAATTGCAGATACCCTGAAAACAGAGAAAGTCGAAATTAATCAGCGTGTTTGCAGAGAGCGATTCAGCCTAATTGCTTTGAGCATTTGCTTTCCAAACAATTACTTGCTCCAAGCTGACAAATACCCAGCACAGCACACACACATCCCTTCCTCTGGCACTCTGGTATCAGCACGGACCCAGGCAGTCCACAGAACCATAGAATACCCTGAGCTGGCAAAACCCACCAGGATCACCGAGGTCTAACTTCTGGGTAGCCCCGAGCTACGAGTGGTGGGTTCCTGCAGGGTCACTCCTGCCGGAAGTTAAAAGCGTGTGTCATTCTATAACCTTTCTTCCCTTTTATTTTGTCCTTGGGAGACTGATCGCTGGCACAGCCCGCAGGGAGCCCCCCAGGACCCTCTGGCAGTGGGGGCTGTGAGGTGTGAGAGCAGAGGATGATGTGCTGTGGGCAGGGAAAGCAGGATGCACCCATCGAGGCACTGCACCTCCTGTACTGCTGCACCTCCCCTCGCTCCCCTCGCACGTTCAGCTGCCTCTGTCACCAGAGGAAAGAAAGGAGAGGGAAACCAAAGTGCAGCAACAGGAAACAAATGAAACCTCAAAGAAAGAGAGATGGGGCACAAAGGTCCCTTAAAAAAGATCTACAAAACACAAAACCAGGTAGAAAAGAGAGACACACAAAGGTCAGGCTGGAACAACGTGGTTGAAGGGGAAAGAAAAAGAGAAAAGACACCAACCACAGCCACTCACCAGCTGACATCACATCCGAGAACTGTGTTCCTTGAAACCACACTGTTTAACAGATGAAAAATAAACTTTAAAAGCGCAAGATTTGGAAATGGGAGGGGCTTCTCACCTTCACAGGCACCCAAAACCCAGTTTCTGTTTATTCTTCCAGAAGCAGAGCTGGGTTTGCCACCTGAAGGAAGGCAGCCCTTCCGTACAGCTGTGGCATCACTTTGCTCACTGCTGTGTAAAGGTGACTCAGACAGGAGCAATGTGCACAGTCAGAGCATCCCAGTGCCAAAAGGGAGCAGGATTTCATTAGGTTGACTCAAACAATCATGAGGCATCACCCTGCCCTGTGAAGGTGAACCAGCAGGTGGAAACGGGCTCCAGCCTCTCCCAGCTCAAAGCATGAAGCTGAGCTTCACAAAACAAGGGTCAAAAGGGCCATAAAACCACTGAAGGTGTGACAGGATGCCAACACTTAGAGCACCAGTGATTTTTCTAAAGCCAAATGAGATACGGAATAATCGACTCTCTGTTCTGCCAAACTGCTGCAGTGCTCCAAGGATTTTTAATCAATAAAAGACATTTCTGCTTTCTTACTACCTGCAGTACTAAACTACACAGACACAAACTCCTTGTCATCGCTGAAACACATCTAGTAACAGTAACACTATAAAAAATACATGAAAATCTAACTTCTGGTGCCGTGTATATACACAGAGAGACCCACAGCCTTCAGTGTTTGGCTCATCCCCTACAAGAACCATAAATGTAGGACCCGTGCACTGCCTAACATTGGCCCCAAAGGTAATGCCCCCACAGGTAACATGGCAAATTTGCCATCTGCTTAGGCAGTTTCTAAGGTGTGACTGGGTGGGACTGTAAGCAAGTAAATCAGACTCCAAGCAAGCTGATGACCAACAGGTAACACCTCTCTCATCCTGCATCCCTAGAGGGGACACTAATTTTGACCCAAAAAAGGGGTTTTTGGAGCTTCTTCGCTTTTCCCCAGAACCTGCTCTAGCAGCACTTGGATTCCTTGGCTGGGGCACATATATTGGGTGTTGCTGAATGGAGGCTTTTTCTTTCACTTACACTTCAAAAAATAGATAAAAGAGGAGGAGAATACACTGAAACTGTGATTTTTCTTTTCTGCATTGTTGTGCAGTTTAGAGAAAGCACACGCATCTGAACCAGACTCCTGGCCTGATGCACCCTCTCTGAAGAGAACAGTACAAGGAGAGGAGCTGAAGAAAGCCAGGGACTGGAGAGACACGAGAGACAGATAAAAAGCAATGCAAGAAGCAAAAAGTGAAGAGAAAAATAAGAAAGAGCAGATATTAACAGGATTAATACTACAGAGGGGAAAAAATGCAATAAAAATCTGGTAAAGTGAAGGAGGAGTTTATATCACAGCAAAGGGAACATATCCTGGAGAAAGCAGTATATAGTGAGGCAGAAAGTCTGAAAAAAATACTGGGAAAGTTGGAAAAATGTGAAGTCGTGGTGGTCTTACAGCCTGCAGTTCTAAGTAGAACTCCTGCCCACCTTTACTCAGCCAAGCATAATTAATTCCTAATTAATAACTGTTACACATATAGTAAGCAAATTCAGGGAGAAACCTGTGAATTTGCAGAGTAGCGCCAGGATTTTTCAGCAACAGCTGTTTCCAAAGGCAGAAATATTTCTTCTTGGTCACACACCTTGGATTTATTTTTATATATGTACCCAGATAAATACTTCTTAACACTGGGACAAGACAGAGGCTCAAACAGACTGAACATGAGTACAAGAGACTACTCAGCTGCCAGGAGAGGGCATCACCCACCCACACTGCAGCCGCTAAGCCTGAGCTATTTAAACTGCTGTAAAATAGAATTAAGGGGAAGTGCAAACATGAGAAGATAGCAGGACACCACACTTCAATACCATTTTCTTTAAGTACATAAAGAAACTCCCTCAAAAAATGTAAACTGATGGGTTTGACGACTGCTTTGAGACTTTTTTCCAGATAAATCGCAGATCGCATAATAACTGAAAATTAAAATTAAAGAAAAATTACGAAACTTACTTATTAAATTTTTTTTAGACTAAAGATGCTGGCATAAACCCTTCACTCAGTCTGTGGTGAATATTTTGCTACTGAATGTACAGAACACTCCACACAATATTTGGAGTTTCCATCAATGACTGCGAGGTATGACACTTAAATTGAATAAAAACAGGAGCAGCAAAGTCCTTCTGAAACACTCTGACTCTCTGCACCACTCCCACCTAACCACAGCAATTCTGAAGTTGCTCACACCAGGCTGACCAGAGGAGGGGTCAAAACACAGGACCAGCAACTCAGCTTTCACAGAATATCCTGATTTGAAAGAGATCCACAAGGATCATGGAGGCTTTACACACTGGAGAGCTCTGGCACCTCTTTGCACACAGAAGAGGGTCTGAGCCCTCTCCCAGCTGTGCCAGCTGTGGCAGCACTGCTGGGTTAGCTCTAGGGTTTGCTGCTCCCAAAACGTGAATGAGGATGACTTGGCCTTCAGCCCAAGCACAGTGTGACTCACAGGACACGCGGGCCACAGAGGTGTTCCTAAACTCAAATTGTTCAGAGCACACTGGTACACCCCAGCACAGCAGCTCTAACCAGCACCAGGGCGGGGGGAGAGGAGGGAAGTCACACGCTCCCAGCCCACAAGTTCTCTCTGAGGTTTTCTCACACTGAAGAGGTGAGCAGAGCTGACAACCTCCCACTTTGAAAGGCACTCTGAGAAAGCCCAGTGGTTGTAGGTCAAGCCCCAGCGTCACACAAAGATGTCACATAACCAGAGTGACAGCAAGCCTATAAAGATGGGCATCAGCAGTGTGCTCTTTTTTTTTTAAGCAGCCACCACTGCAGCATGGTGGTGACTGATGAATAATCATTAAGTCACTGTTTTCTCCCCTCCTGCTGCCCGTGCAATAAAAAGCAGCAGGTTTTACTGGAGGAAGCATCACCTCACGTACTCAGTTTACTAAATGAGAGGTCATTTGCCACAAAGCAACAGAGACTCATCAAAAGGGATTTTTTTTCCCCCTTATGTTGTTTCACGATGCTGTCCAATGCTTCACTAAGACAAGCATTTGCTTTCTTACACAACAAAACACAGCCTAGAGCAAAGTATGCTCTGTCTTCTCTAGAAATACTACTCTGCTGGAATTGCTCATTTCTAGCATCTTTCTCATAGGAGCAGTTGGATGTGTCCTGGCTTGTGCAGCCTGCTAGCAAAATCTGATGAACTGCTACACTGTTAGGAAATACAGGCTTCTGTATAACCAGCAAAGATCTTAATCTAAGTATTCGTTCACTCCTTCCAAAAACTGGTAGGAAAAACAAGCATACACTCCACCAAAAGTTACTGTTGTGCGAAGCCATGAAAAACCAGCACGGAAGAAGTTAACTGAAACACCAGGTAACAGAAATCCCAATGAGCAGCCCATGTGAGAACATTTCTAAATCAGACAGGTCCCTCCAGGTGCAAACCTTCTCAGGCCTTTAGGCTGTGCAAGCTTATTCTGTTTAAAACTGAGTGAATAAACCCCGTGGCTTCACCTCAAAAGGAGCTGCTCAGACATTCTGCAAGACAAAAGTACCAGAACTGTTTCCACATGCAGGAAAAAAAAATTTAATTCAAGATTGGATGTGTGGAAGAGCTCTCTGACAGGTTCAGATCGAAGATCCTGAAGCAGCTGCTGCTGCAGGGTCCTACAGCCTGCACAGAGCCTCTGCCAGGACAGCTCTTCCTCCCCAGCAAGTGACTGGCTGCTTAAAAGCATTTTCACTCCCTCTTTCAACAGCCTGAAGAAAAGGGCTAACAGCAGGCATTTTCACACAGTTTTTCAGGAATTCCCCAAATATTTTACAATTTATTTGATACGTCATCTGGGGGTGGGTTTTGGGTTTTTAGCACGCTGTCATTGTTCAGTCACATCCCAGATTAGAGAGGATTGCTGGCTTACAGCCCTGCTCCTGTGGTTTCCCTTTTATTACCATCTTTGCAGATAGCCCCAAAAGCACTCCTAAGAGCGGCTCCATCATTTAATAAAGCTCCAAATAGTCTTTGTTTTGTTGGTTTTTTTAAGCTCAAATATAATTTCTTGCAGTTCCTGGATAGGTACAGGTGCTAAGGGCAGCCAAGAGGGAGCTGTGCAGCTGCATAATCAGGCAGGAGGAGCAGCAAGCAGAGGGCAGCCCCTTCCCCTGTGTATCCAAGGTGGATAAACCCAATCTCTGGGTGCTCTGACCTGGAGGAGAGACACAAGTCCACGACTTGTTGCACTGCAGATAAGCAGCTTGCTGCCAATCTGAGATCAGTGAAAGGAGAGCTGTGTGAATTCTAAAGGAAGCCAGAGGAAAGGTGGGGCTCACCACAGCGATCCCTGATAACCAGGTTCCGGCCTTCCTTCAGGTGGATGGTCAGCAGGTAGGCAAAGGGGCTGGGCAGGTCACTCAGGCAGTCGTTTGCTTCCTCCAGAGCCTAAAGAGAACAAAGGACTCAGTCACACACCTCTGGAAGCAGATCATAAATGAGCCAGGAGGCAGGTGTGCTCCCAGTGTTGCAGAGACTAAGTCCTGCTCTTTCCTTAGGGCAATCTTTTACAGAAAGGAAAAAAAAAAACAAAAAGGGAAAAGAAAAAAAAATTTCTTTCCCAGGCTTTACTTCACTATGCAAGTAGCTAAGTATCAGCATCAAGCATGTTCAACAAAGCAAGGGTTATGCCTGAAAGTGAGTGGCAATGTAACAATAGCAAATGCACACGTTTTCCAAATCCGACCAGCTTATCAGCATATTTTTTTTCTAGCTGTTTCTTGTGCATTCACAGCATCTCTCGAGTTGGAAGAGACCCCTAAAGATCGAGCCCTTTGTATGCATGGGATGACCTCACGAGGGAGAACACATTTCCCATGGTTAATGAGACGAGAGGACAGCATTTCTGCATGCAGTTCCGAGGGAGAGAAGCCCAGAGGCAGGCAGTGCTGGTTGTGAGGCTGGGCAGATGCAAACTCGAGAGGATTTTTGCTCCTCAGAGGTGCTCTTACACACCTCAGCATCATCCTCCAGCTGGAACACACAGTGAAAACAGCTCTGGACAGCACCTGAGAGGTTATCAGAGGGCAAAGGGCGAGAAGTTCATCCACAAGGCAAACATGCTTAACATGAGAATAACATGTCAGAACTGCCAATGCCTTTTCACACTGCCCCAAAACTGATTTTGGTGTCTGTCAAAGCCCACGGCTGTGTTATTTGCTGTATTTCCTTTAATCCAGTTTGTTCCTAGACTGTTATTTGAGTATTTATGCTGATGCTCTCATCAGTTACCAGTACAATATAGATATTATAGAGTACTTCAAAAAAATCCAGAACATTTGGGTCTATTCAAAACATTAGCAACCACTTTGAACTACGAAAAACCCAAACAAACAAAAACACAAAGCCACCACTAAACACACAATATCTTCACAAACTGGAAAAAACAAAACAGAACAAAACACCTTTTGCCCAACACTGGGCAAATAAATTGTGCTGCTGATCAAGTTTCAAAATGACAGGACTTACCATTTGGTCATCAAAATTTTGAGATGATAGGGAAGAGTCAAAATCCATTTCTCCACATGGGTACTATAAAACAAAAGATACAATGAATTAGACAACAACACAGGAAAGAAAATCAGTCAAGAAATTACCCATACATATGTGTAATGAGTGAAATGCTCTTACTTATGCATATAGATAATTTAAATATGTATTTCTTTTTCCTGTTTTACAGTAACTGCATTTAGTCTCCTGAGTTAAATCCAGGAAAATAAGTGCCTGCTTCCAGCTAAGAATAAATTTCTTCTTCTCCTCCCCAGCATTACGTGCTGAAGGTTCTTATCACAAACTCTTCTGATGTCTGAAGGTTGTTTTGTCTGGCAGCCAGCTGCACTCACTTGACCACAACTTCTCCTTCACCATCCAAAAAGCAAGTTCCACTTAAAGGTTTTTTAAATAGTTTTTTTAACTTGGATTGGTGTTGAGGGGTCTTTTTTGTTGTTGTTGTTTGTGTGGGGTTTTTTGTTGGTTTGAGTTTAAAAAAAAATGCTAAGGGAAAAAGTTAAAAAGAAATGGTCTAAGGGAAAGGTGCCCTGGTTTTGGATAGAGTTAATTTTCTTCCTAGTAGTTGGTACGGTGCTCTGTTTTGGATTTAGGGTGAGAACAGTGTTGATAACACACTGATGTTTTTAGTTGTTGCTGGACAGGGACAGTCCCACAGCTCAGAACTGGCTGGGCATCAGTCAGCAGGNTAATTATTTTTCAATATTATATAAAATATATAATTAATATATTTAAATTTTTAGCATTTTAAGTTTTAATATGTTTATATTAGAATATATAAAATATAATTAAAATTATTACCTCTTCCTTTTCTGAATGCACAAATTCTACTTTTTATCCCTGATTCTCTCCTGCATATGATGGCTCCCACTGAGCAGCGAGTAAGAAAGAAGCTGTGTCATATTTAGCTGCCTCTTGGGTTAAACCATGGCAAAAGAGAAAAGAAAAATACAAGGCACATATGCTTCCCCCACCCTTCTGCAGTAACTGGAATATCCAAAGGATTTTTACCCAGTACCCGGCATAGGAGAGGAAGTCAAACACTTCTTCCTAAATACTGACTCACCCAAAAACTTGAGGCTACAGTGGCCCAGCATCGAGTCTGTCTGAAGGGATTTATCAGCCAAGACACCTCTGATGCTCTTCTGGCTGCTACAACAGCCCACGATCATCACTGAAGCTGAAGAGGACCTACGTGCCTGGGCAGCCCTTCTGGTCTAAGGCAGGGCAGTCACAGCCCATTCAAACACCAAGAGTTATGCTGGGGATAATCTCGGGCTGCAGAAACGCACACGAGGTGGAATTCGAGCCTCATGTGAAAGTGTTCTCATGTGCAGTGTGGTAACATCCAAACCTCTCAGATGAGAGCAGCATTGTGTGGAGCACCACAGAAACATTTAAAGTGAACCAGCTCCTGCACCAAAGTACATAAATCTTAGCTCTATTGACATGCTGAAATAAACATAAATACCCCTTTGTGTAATTCTTTCCTCCTGCTCCTGCAAATACATATATTACATATCAGGAAGTACAGTAATCCAGCATTGCAAGTAAAATTTCCCTTGCACGACAGACAAAATTTAACTTTATGGTTCCCACAGTAATCATAACTTGGCCACCTTGCAAAAACACATTAAAAGTGGAAAAATTATCATCATAAAGAGCAGCAGAAGAATTTTCTCACACAAAAGAGCTGAGTTACAGCTGCTAGGGGAACCCTAACTTTGAATTTTCTGACTAGTATGCATAAAATCTCACTCGTGTGCATTAAACTTAGCGTTTCTTGGAGTCTCTGGCTTCACAGGAATCTCCTTCAGGCACCATCATTGGCACTGGTAATGGTTTCTCTTAACAGCTTGTTTTACATGGCACAAACACAGGATCAAACAAATGCACTGAAATTACAGTAATTTTAAAAGTACTGTCTTGGCTAGCTTGATAACATTTACAATAAAAAAATTACCCCCAAAATTATGATTTTATCTTTATTCTGCTTTTTGTTTACTTGCATTACATCCACAGATACTGAACAATTACAATTTTAACTAGTAAAACTTGTTTTTTTTCCTTTTAGCTCCACACAATGTAAATTACTACTATTCTAGGTAGCTAGCAGCAATGAGATCACTGAATATAGATAAAAGTCTTGGTGAAAACATAGTCCTGGAATCTTGATTTTTATCAAACTACGGTGACACTGCTCAACTTCAAACAAAAGTGGGCACATCCAGGCAGGTCACAGACCCAAATGTATCTGCATGAAAACGAATCAAGCAAGAGTAGATGTATGAATAGACAGGAATTGGAAGTTCTTCTTGACAAGCTTTGCCACCTCTGCCTCCTCTTTTTTCTGCAGAAGAATGATTCAAAATACAAGGGCACTGAGTGAATCAGCAACAGGACAAGGCTTTGGGTTGCCAGGGACCCACTGCAAAGTGTTGGCAAGGAGATAAAGAGGTGTCAGGGCACACGTGGCCATGGACAAAACCCACTGGCAAAAAAAAAATGGCATTACAGGAGCCCTTTACGACCTGAATGAAGCAGGGAGGGATCCAGTGCAACTTCACTTGCTTCTTCAGACTTGCCTAGCTGGGTGCGATGGGGAACAGAAAGCAAATCTCTCGACAAATGGAAAAATGGTACCTGTGGGCAGAGCCTTCAGTGGGCAGTGCTGAGCAGCCACAGCTCTGCACTGAGGCTTCAGACAAATGTGAAAGCCACAAGCACACACTGATCTCACCCGCGAGGCTCGGAGAGGATCTCACGGTACTGGGCGGCCAAAGACAACCGGGAAATGAGTGGGTGGCATGTGACAAGCAATTCAGGGGAAAAGGAGCTCAACCTACATTCTTGCTTTTTTTAGTTTGTTTAATTCCACGGATCTGCCTTCCTTCTGATTTCCCTCCCTGGGCAGGGAGTGATGCTCACACAAGAACAATGCGAACTCTCGTCGTGCTCCTCCACAGCAACCCCACCCAGCATTCAGAGACCAAAAACCTCTGTAACAAACTGCTCCCATCCGAGGCACACACGGCACGAATCCTCTACTCTTCAATTAAGTGCAAGCAAAGCTGAATAGTGAAGCTGTCATGGAATCAGAATTCTGAGGCTCGGGTTGGAAGGGACCCTAAAGATCATTCACTTCCAAACTCCCTGCCATGGACACCTTCCAGCATTCAATCTGGTTTTCACCAGGTTCAATAAAATTAAATCTGCTCAGTATTCCTTATTCATTTCTGCTTTCCTTCGCTTCACTCTCTCCTACTATTTTTGAGGAAAATAATCTTTGTAAGTTGCACTGGAGGCAGATTACAGTAAGGAAGCATATTCACAGAGTGAGATGATTTGCCATACAAGTAAATACTAAATGATTTACACACACTAGCAAATACAGAAAGATATAAGTGCTGCAGAAAATAAGCCAGACTCAGACTGTGCACCTGGATGAAACTTGACTTGAGGTTAATCTATTTCATCACCTCATTCTCCTAGAACACTCAGTTTGCCCAAAATCAAAGCAGGATTTAGTATTAACTTTGTTGTGCTGTGGTAGATTTTAGATTAGGGTTTCTGGCGTACAACAGCAGGAAAAAATTGCTGCTGTCGTTAAAACCTGGAAAAACTTCCAAAATAATAAGAGTCCATATATTTACCATATACCGAGTGAGGTGCTACAACTTTTGAGTAACGTTTGAGCAACGTTTGAGCAGCCAAGCAAAGCACTACACTATTTCTGTCACTTTTCTTAAGTACCCCTCAGAATAATGACCACTCCAGCAAGATGAAACCAATTTGTGAACAATTTAGCAACACTAAACCGCAAGTAATGGTCGGTAACTACCAGTCTGACACTTTGCATCACAACAGATGGGGAGCTAACATCCATTTGGTAGGAGTACACAGGCCTTTGAGATGGAAAACAAGCAGTTTGTATCAGAAAGGACCATTTTCCCTACAGCAGCCTAACTATCCTTTTGAACAGTGCAGTTAAAAAAAAATTAACCTGTGAAATCCCCATTCCCAAGGGAGGACTTGAAACAAAAACCGCCTGGTTCCCATTTCTGCATCTTGGATGACTACAGAGGCAGCTCCCACAACTGCAACAATCAGGTTAATGAGAAAAGGGCCTCCAAAAGTTCAAAATGTAAGCTTCCCAGTGAGAACTCAGCAGGAGGAGACATACTTCTACAAAATATAAATAAGACAAATTTTTGCCCGAAGTGTTTCATGCAGCCACAATCTTCACCTGCTGTCTATATAATCTTCACCTGCTGTCTATATAATCTTCACCTGCTGTCTATATAACGAAGCCGTCGTGCAACTCCTCAGGATTCCCAATTTGCTAAGGCCAGGAAGGAATGGTTTAATGTCACTATTGGTCTCTGATCCTCCTGTGCACGGGACATTATGTCCAGACACAAATACTGACCGCAGAGGCAGGGGGCAAGGAAAGGGGGACAAGACAGGGAGTGCAGAGAAAACATTTTGGTTTTTCTCCTCCTTAAATCATCACCACAAAAGCCCAAAGGACAGTCCTGAGAATGATGCTACATGTTCTGTTTTCCATCGTGTGCTTGTTTTGGTTAATTCCAGGTACGGGCAGAGTTCACCTTGCTCACAGCCATCTTTCACCTATTGCTTTCATCAGAGTCTTGAGTAGGTGGATGGCAAATTGATTTTGCTACGAAGCAACCTAGTATTAACTGTATTAACTAAAAAGCAAATGTATCAGCACCTCATTTCAGAGCTCTGAGGACTGCAACAACTTTTGATCTGAGCTAGCAATTCCAACAAATCTGAAAAATCTGAAGTAGTATATTACAAATAATAGAAGAATAATAGAAGAATAAAAAATTGGAGCAGGGTTATTTGCAGCCCCAGATTGACAGGAAGGATAGCTGAATTAGTCTTGAATAATGTGGATATCATGTAAAGTTTAGGCTTATTTTTATTCCCCACTCATTCCTTGAGCAGAGCCCTCTCCTCAAAGACTGGTTTGGGTGGGAAAGGATCTTAAAGCTCATCTCATTCCAACCCCCTGCCATGGGCAGGGACACCTCCCCCTACACCAGGTTGCTCGGAGCCCTGTCCCATCTGGCCTGGATTGGATCCTCCAACCCTTTATAACCCAGAAAATTAAGGAGAAGCACAAGGAGCCCACAGGAGGTGGTCACGGATCCGATGCTCCAGCACCCACCTCTGTCCCCTCGTCGCTCAGCACGGCGCTCAGGCGGGAGCTCTGCAGCAGGTCAAAGAGGTCCTCGCTGGATTTCCTCTTCCCCTGGGACACGGGGCTGCCCACAGCCTCAGCTCCTCGGGAGGACATCAGGTGAATGCCCACAGCTTTCGTGTCCGGGGGGGTGACTGTCACCTCCGTCCGTGTCCCCTGCTGTGACGCCCACAGCCAGTCCTCTCCCACTGCCTTCACCGAAGAGTTTCTGCTTTTCAGGGACACCACAGACTTGGAAAAGCTCTTGGGGGAGCAGCTTGATGACACCTGAGTACTCAAGTAAGTCGATTCTTCTTCTTCTTCTTCCATGAGAGTCTCCACCTCCAGCATGTCAGGCACGGACACACTGAGACAGCGGTCCAAGGAATGGCCCTTCCTCTCCAGCATTTTGCGAGACCTCTTCTTTGTCTTCCTCACACTCAGGTTTTGCAGGAACGGCCGGGTTTTCTGTTTCAGGGATCCCCATACAGATTGTTTATCCAAGTCCATTGCTGCAAGGGGAATCTCAGCAATGCCTCCTGCACAGAACAGCTTCAGCGACTCCCAGGCTGACTAAAAGGAACGTAGGAAGAAGGCAAGTCAATCACAAAAGTGAACAGCCGCTCAAGACTATGATTCATGTTGTCTCATCTTAAAACTTTCAGTCATTTCTCTGAACAGTTAAAACGGAGCATGTCACATTACTAAGTGCTTCCAAATACAATCTGGTGGGTAGGTTTGATTATTTAGGAGGAAAATAGCCAGAGCAAGTATTTATTCCTACACAAGAATGCAATGTCTGCCCACTACCTTCATCATTGCTAAGAGGGGTCATTGTATTTCTTCTTCTGTCAAGTCCTGATTTGTGAAAACTTGAGATTTATCCAGTTTGAAACTGTTTCTGTACGAACATAACTGATGGGACTTAAATCGTGACAATGCAAGCAGCACGAAACATGCTGGCAAAGCTGGCACTGACATTTCTGCTGCCACTTTCCCAGGCCATGTAGGGTTTTGTTGGCTTTTTCCGAGGCTACATGGATTCTTACTGGATGTGTTGTTGGCACATACGAAAAACAGCTCCACAAACTAAGCAGCTGAGGCTGAACAGGGCACACTGAACATGAGGACCCCAAAACACTCCCTTACATTAACCGACTGTCAGTGAAAACTGCAGAATTCTTTTTCCTTGTAAAGTAAGACAACTGAGAGAAAAATAATACACAAATGGATGGGTGGATCACTTTTGAAAACCTACTGGTGGACTCACCTTTGAGTTGATTCATAGTGAGCATTTACACAGTTGGGAAGGTGAGGAATAAAAGAACTAAGACAAAATCACTCACTGTATGTGCATGGTAAGGGAGCAGGGGACACCTCTGTGCACAGGAATATCCTCACAGACAGACTCTTCCCTGGTTAACAGCTGAGCAATCATCCTTATTCTGTGAAAAGAGGTGGTCAAATCATCACCAAAACTCAGTAAGGAAAAAGCTGATGAAACCTGCAGATTTACTCCTTTACAGTCACACACACAGAGGTTACAGTACATACCCATGTCCTCAGAAATATACCCCCATGAACTACATAATGGCTGCTTCCGAAACTCACAGCATATTTACCTTCTAACTATTACACAGTTGACAAAAAATTACTTTCTACTGTTTTCCTGATTACTAGGAAAAATGCCAGGACAGGCAATAGAAATACAACTGTTGGATTAATCCACACAGAGAAATTACTGCCTGCTTTCAAAGAAATCTACTCTTGCATTCATTAATTTGAATGAGGCTGTATAACCAGTTACTTAATAACTTATTTAAATATCTTTATGACTAACCTCACCACACTTGCAGAGTGTTCAGGAATCTACCAAAAAATTCTCTAACTGCATTACTGTGTAACTAAAGCTGCGCAATCCTCCCCTCCCCCATTTATATTGGCAAATAAATAATATCAGCATCGTTATATTCCATACAAAAAATTAATAAGCTTAATGGCGTTGCATGCATTCACAAGGCAATAACAGGTTTTGCCCAAATAGAAAGGTGTGTTAGTGTGGGTGTATCAATTTAACACAGCCACAATTATCAAAGTACTCATGGACAAACTGAAATTGTTTTTTCCCCTCACAGCACCACTAGGAAGCAAAAACAATTTTCTGAACCTCACAGAGGAAGATCTCCCATAGAAAGACCCACCACACCTTTGTGTTTCTCACTGAACTCAGGCTAGAACAAAAGATTTGCAGAGGGAGGGGAAAAGACATAAATGCCAGCCCAATTTGACTGGGGATGGAGGGATGTCTGTGCTGGAGCAGCACCTGATGCCCTGCACAAGCCCACGAGACACGGCTGGATTTGCTCACATCAGCTGAGAGCTTTCACTTAGGCTCTTCCCTCTTTCCATAAATGTTGACAAGGCAGCCACAGGCCTCCCTGGTAGCGTTACATCACGTGCCAGCAACAGAAGTTATTAGGCGAAACACATTTGCACAAAACATTACGAAACACACTGTTGGGAGTCATTTAAACAACTCATCTTCTGCTGGTGCTCTCTGCATGGCTCGCCTACTTGTACTGAAACCTGCTGGAGCCAAGATGTTGCAAATAAAGGCAGAGAGCCCAGCTCAGAATCCACTTCCCAAGGCACTTAATGCTTCCTATTCCCTTCCTGTTATTCTCCACCCCTCTCATTTTGAGGACCCACTGCTGTTGTTTTTGTTTGCTTTGAGATTTTTGTTACCAAGGAGCAGATTTGTTCCTGTAGGTTTCTCCAGTTGCTTCCCCCAAGTCAAATGTTCTTTTTCCCAGTTACATACATTGCCTCAGTTGCTGATCAGAAATGCCCATTCAGTAAGGATGGTGAAGGGATCACACTGTGTCTCTGAGACCCACTTGCATTTAACCCAGAGTGAGCAGAGCCCTCCCCAAGCCCAGCAGAAACACAGTGGAATAAAAAAATTTTGAAAAATTAAAAAGGGAAAAAAAGTTGGGGAAAAGTTTCTGACAAGACAGCAGGGATGGCTCCAGAGAGCTGCCACCTCACAGCTCCTCCACTGGGGCAACACATCAGTGGTGTTTGCTGCACAGGCAGCAGCAGGTTGCCTGAGCTGGGGCCACAGAAGAAATAAGCCCATCCCAGGTCACTGGATTGCCTGGAAGTTTAGCCATACTCTGCCCCTGAACCTTTACATCCACATTCCTGCTGCAGCTATGACTTCTCTTACATAAGTATTGTATTTACAAATAAGTTAACCAAAATGATGGCTATGATACAGAATTAACAACAAATGCACAATGTGCTCTCATCTGAGGAAAGGGTAAATACACTCTGAAGTGCAAATGCACTGTGACATCAGCCACCTGCTGATGGCCTTTTTTTCGCTCCCTCAGTTCAAGCAGAAGACACACAGATCACCACCATGACCAGAAATCTGATCCCCAGGGAGGTCACTGGAAGACTGGGAATGGGGACCACCCTACTTCCCAACGTGGTGCTGGAGCCAGGGGTGCCAGGATTACTGGGGTACCCCCTGCCAGGCCAGCACAAATTCACACATACAACTCTCCTCTCTTCCTGCATCAATTTTCTCTGCTTTTCTCTTCCCTACTGAACAACATCAATCGAAATACTTTATTTTGAAGAGAGCAAAATTCTCCCTTGCATGTAGAAAGTGTGTTCTTGGTACCAACATGTTGTTCACGCAGTCCTTATCCTCCACAGGCCAGAAGTTTTCCCTCTTCCTTCCTCAGCCTCAGAAGTTCATGGCCAACTGTATCGCCAAATATTCCCTAAGCAACCACAGGGAAAAAACATACTTTGCCAAATTCTTGGTCTAAGCTTGGCCTCCTTATTCTTCCCCTTTCAATGGCACATTGTAGCAAAAATCTGCAAGCAGAAACCATTCAAAGAGACACACTTCCTGTTATCAATTTAACTCTGTTGTTTTTGATTTAATTGTTCTTATGTAACAAGAAAAAAAATAATGTTTTCAGTCTATCTCCTTCAGCCTTCTCTTTAATACACTGCCAAATCTCAAATGCTCAGAAGAATCCATACACTTTAATCTCTTCCTTCAGAGAGACTGCTTTTGATTGCACCTGTCACTTTTATTATATCCTTTTATTTTGCCATCTCCTCCTCTTTCGGGGGCAATAGGGACAAGAAAGAAAGGATTAGTGACAGAAAAGTTGGTCACAGCTCACCATGATTGAACAAATATTTCTAGCATTTTATCCTCCCTTAAGTATCTTCTAATTATGGTCCTTGGGACTTCTCTAATTTTTTTTTAATGAATTTTGGTTTCTTTCAGTAAAACACTCTGTAAGTACTCCCTTAAATTCATATAATATTTAGAGCTAAATGATTTTTTAAGATGTTCTAACAGGTGCCTCTAAGAGATATTTCAAATGCCATTGAAAGCCTAGAGAAATCATCCTGCAATTCTACTTCACTTACTGTCTTGACAGGAAGCCAGCAAAGCCACAAGTGAGAAACACTGCAAGACACTCTGCAAACATTTTTAAAGTGCCCAATATAGCCAAACAAATAAACTGAACAAACCCAAATTGATTTACACACTGGAAATTACTGGAATAAATTGTCTTTCTTCACTATGGAACAACTCCCTGCACACCCAGAAGTGCACAGTGCTCACCGAAGCACCCTGAGACACTCCCTGTTAATACTTCTAAAGTATCATCCTCAAAGTCAGCCAAGATGACAAAAACACAGCTGAGCACCATGCCACCACTATTACAGCTCCCATAAATTTATTAATCCTTGTACTCATTTGTTTATCCAATGAAGGTGAAAACTTTGGGTCAGTGTGCATGCCAGCTGCCTCTAAGGTCCAATTCAGTCAGTGTGTTTTCAGCTACAACTAAATGCTAATAAACACTTAAATCCACCACAGCTGAAATCACTAACACGTGCATTAGAGGCTGTTAGGAAGATGCTCCTCACTTGAATGCATATTAAGTGGTTCAAACTGGAAGGAACTAATGGAAGTCCCTCAGTGTAAAACCTGTATCGATTCTGGAATAGAATACTCACCCCAATCTCTGCCTGTCTGGCACATTCACTGACTTACAACCTAATGCACGAGACACTGTACAAATTACAAGAAAAGATAATTACATTTCTCTAATGCAACACAATATTTGGATAAGGGAATTTCTAATATGAGTACAACCCCTTTAGGTTTATAATTGCTGATATTGGTGCACTGAGAAACAAGGCTGACAAGGTGATAAGGGAGCAGGGGGGTAAGGGACTGAGGACTTTTCTTCGTATTTTTCTTTTATCTTTTTGCTATAAATTCAGTCTTCTGGTTCTAGGAGCCATAAATGAAACCATTCCTCCCTGGGAGAGAAAGGAAAAAATCAGGGAAATAGCTCTCTGCTGGCTGAACAACCACTGTGCTGCGTGGTTATTTCTATAACAGAACATACCAAGTAGTCCAGGTTTTTAATATCATTATAATTCAAACAGCCAAATACAAACCTTTGCTGGGAATGGAAGGACTTTTTCTAAAGAAACCAAGACTTCCTTCTTTGCAATGGCTTATTTCAGTACCTTATCTGGAAATGCTTTATGCTAAGCACCAACAGCCACAGAGATAAGAAAATATCATCCAAATAAAGTAACCCTTTGTTCAGCATTACGAGTTTGCCCTGGAGCTTTACAAACCCAGCACCAGTTATTATAAGAAAAGGGAGTACCTTACCAGGGGCAGGATGTTCCTTGGACCATCAACACCTTCAAGCAAGCATTGTGCTTCCTTTGCAGAAAAAAACAAGTCCAAAGTGAAAGGCTGAGGTGGGTGGGCCTGAGCCCATTCCTCCCTGGGTATGATCCCAGAAGGCAGCAAGGGACACTGAATTCCATACAGCACGATATGGAGAAACTGAGACAGCCTTTTCTCCCTGCAGCATACGGCAGATACCTGGACTTAAATTTGATAAGGCACCAGAAAAAAAGTCTAATATCAATCTGATTCTGAACAAGCTAATTACCCTGGGGAAATAAGTGTTAGAATTATTTTTAGCACTAACAAGCATCACAGGGAGCGCACTGATGCAGAGCAGGTAAAGTCTTCACTGCACAGGTGATTTGCTGCTAAAGCTGGGTCATGGCTTGGCCAGCTTCCAAATCTTCCCACTGAGCTTAAGCTTCCCTGTAGGGCTTCAAATTATGTCAGTCTGTGGATACAGATCCTGCTCTTCTGTTGCTCTGTTGTAACAGATTCATTTGCAAAGCATAGTGGATGCTAAACTCAAATGTATAAAATAAAGCAGAAACTTGACCTGTTGCTGTCAGCCAAATTAGTACAAGTGCTTCATAAGAGACAATTTTATATGCTACAATGGAAACAAGATAACCAAAAGACACCAGCTTTATTTCTTTGATGAGGGGTGAAAGAAATCTACGGTCCCTGCAGAAGACCACAAGTAACATCCAGGGTAAACACAAAGCTTAAAGAAAAGCCTGTTTGTTACATGCAGATAATAAAGGCATCTAAAGTAATATTTTCTATTTTAGGTTTGGGGTTTGTTGTTTTGGATTGGGTTTGGGTTTTTTTCACAGATCTCTGGGTTTTTAGGCTCTGGGCTTTTAGATCCCATGCTTGGCTTTTTGATTTTTAATTGGCTCAAATGTGATGAGTTCCATCTTTCACAAACACAAGAAACAAGCACACATCCTCCTCCACTTAGCACACAAGAGAGGAACAGGGGCACTTTAACTCCTTAGAGGCTCTTTTACACAATCTGGAGGGCTTTTTTCTCAACATTTATAAGCAGACAGTAACTACAAGAAGTAAGAGAACGACCAGCTGCTACAAGTATCTTAAAATAGCATCTGATAGTGAAAGTTACTGAGAAAATACCCTGCACCTGCCTCCAGCTTATGAAAGTACTGCTTTCATTTTGCATCTGTCTTTTCTAAAACAGAAGAAAAATGATGAGTATGTATAGAGGAAATGAAGGAGGAAGTGTTTGGGTGGATTTTTACAAACATATTTCACAAGTTCATTCCACTCTTTCAGCTTCCTTCAAAATATAGTGGCTTGCAATTGTACCTGTGCAAGCCAGAAGGCCCTTTCAACATTTTCAGTCTAATTCGTGGGATTGTACCAGAATGGGACAATCAAATACAATCTTTACAGTGCAAACAACACCTGCTGAGCATCAGAACTCCCCAGGGACACCTATGCACAAAGATCTGCTTCCTGCAGCGATGAAGTGCACCTCAAACCAGACTCCAAGAAAGATCCTGGAGGGACAGATGCTGCTCCTGGATGGCACTGTGCTGTGTGCTGCACCAGCAATGGGACATCACCACTGACTATATCTGGTTTATAATTTGCCTCATTATTCCCAATCACATCAGAAGATCCCTGGGAATGGTGGCACCTGGAGCAGGGTACCTCGAGGAGCAGGGGGAGAGGGAAAGCTGATGAACAGCGAGAAGAAGGAGAGGTGTGGGTACAAGCAGAGTAAGAATGAGATAAAAAGAGCTCTAAAATGACTGAGGTTTATCAGGGCTCACATGAGGGACAACACAAAACCAGGACAGAGGCAAGGTACACACTGAAGGAGCTGGTCCTCGTCAGAGGAGCTCTGGTGGGAATCCAGCCCTGCGGCCTCCTTCCTCCTTACTCTCTCCTTCAAGCCCCTGCTCACCTCCCTCACAACAAAAGGTTTATTTTTATAACAAGAGGTGCACAGAAATAGATCCTCCCTTTCCACAGCTCTCAGGGAAAACAAACCTAGGAAGGAAATCGGAGACTCATTTCCACTGGAGGCCAAATCAACCCATGCCTTTTACTACCACTCCAATCATATATTTCTATAAAAGAAGCTTGTGACTCTATGCAAATGGCTTGTCCGTGTGCCAGCATTGCTCCCTAAATATCTACTATTACTGTCACACTTCTTATCAAAATTCAGTGACTATAGAGGAAAGATCTATTAAAAGCTCTGTGTGATTCTTTATTTAACAATTTACTAAAACAACCCAAACAGAACACTTTTGATTCATAAAAATGGCCTGATGACAATCTGAGCAGGACAAAAACCTGCTGGTTTGCCTTTTTTTTCTGCTCCTTACTCCAGCATGTTGCTCTTCCCAACAGCAATATGGCAGAAGCCAGGCTCAGAGCTCACCATGAGAGTTGGGCACATGGGAGAGTTGAGATTACTTTGAATCTGTATTGACCTGCACAATTAAATGTCCTCTCACATTTAACATCTCCACATGGCTTGGGTGTAGATAAAGTGAACCAGTGTTTTTGCAGTCTTTTAATTCCCAAAGGCAGGAGGCTGAAGAACCTTAAGGAAAAGGAGAGGTTGGTGTGGTGTAGCACGGCACTGAATGAGGGAATTGCACCAGGAATGGCCCTGATTTGCTGCAAGAGCCACATCTCTCTCTACAGAAAATAACAGCACTTAAATATCTGGAGCTGTGTGACAGAGAAAGCCTTGAGGAATGTCTTGGGTAACTCAAGTGTTTGAGGGTCTCACCCTGGACAATAATTCAGTACTTTAAATATGAAGAAGCCAAAGCATACAACTAAAACCAGTCACACGGCTTCCCTGAAGTCATGACACCAAAGTGCTCAGCACACAAACGGCAGCACAACCCAAAGACTCCTTTAACTCCTTTAAACTTCCTTTTTTTTTTTTAACTGTAAAGACTGAAGGTATGCCAGCACACATCTCTAAATGCCAGTAATTCTTCACAGGAAGGAGCCAGCTTTGAGGTTTCTCTTTCCATTCACCATCTGAGTTTTCAGCCTCCTGGCACCAGAAATCTGCACCTTGTCTCCAGGTTCTGTTACAGCACCATTTTTGCACTGAGAAGATCAGGTAAAGTCGGCAGATTCAACTCATGTGCACTGGCAATTACACTCTGGCACTTCCAAAGCCTTAACACTGGGGTTTAGGTTTGCCAAAGCTGAAATCCCTAAATACCGGCATCATCACCATCAAGAAAACCACAAACTATGACTCCAGCAGCTATTTTCAGCTTGAATAAAAGGGTCGAAAATTAAAATATAGGAATATTATGCTGGGGTGAATAATTAGTGACCTGTTCAGGATTTTACCCGCAGAAGTTCAGAGAACCTCAACTACAGCAAAGCCTGGTTTGTTAATTCTGGTTCCTGGAAGTGATCCAACCAGAAAAGCTCCACAAAACAGGAATACTGGCACTGCTGAGCTAGGATGACACCTGATGAAATAAAATTCATTTTCAATTTTTCTGTGATTCTGTATGACAAGCCTGCTCTGTGAAAACCTGCACACACATTATGCAGCCCTTAAAAAATGATTTGGCCCTGATTCATCTGGGGCAAATTTGCCATAGGCAGGGTGGGGTAGATTGCTAAACTTTAAATACCTTCCCTTAAGCATATTCACAGCTCTTGCTCACGCTGCCCAACCACGCTGGCTGCTCCTTTGTACACTGCTACCACAGTGGGGTTTTTTTGTTTTAATACTCCTTTCATGCATACATAGCTCCAGGCAGGATAGTTTAGAACAGATCAAGCTGACCACTGGTCATTATCGTGCCCCATTCACATATTCTCAAAGTAAATGTTAAGTGCATAAATTATGACTACTTAGCCCGTAATTAACAAACAAAACATTTGAGTTTATTAATCATGGATGTTTAGTTCTGGTGAATACTGACTAAAAGGTATTTTAATTCAGCTGTCATAATCGTACAATTTCCTGGTTTGGCTCATGGATTAAAATCACATAAAGCTCAAAACCAGAACTTTTCAACAGGTGTCAATAAACCCTTTAAAGATGTAGTAATGGGGTTTTTTAATGTATTTAAGAACTATTCACATGCCAGTTCCTCTGTCTGGCAGATATGGACAGGAGTTATGGATCTGGCAAGTGTCTTGAAATACAAACTGCTCAGAGTCAGCTGAACAGATCTGGAGATTTTCTGGTTCAAACAACTTTTGCACCCAAGTGGGTGAATGTTTGATCTTCTTCAGTTTTCATTTACTTACTATCAGAGGCCAGAGAGATTTTTTGCTAAATGCTACTATGAAGCATTTGGTGACTGTGAGGAACCAGAAGCCTTCCTGTACTGAACACAAATGCTTGTAATGAGATTTGTATCTAATTGTTTTACAGAGTTGAACAATAGTCGGCCATTTATACAATAAAATAAATTAAAATCGCACCCCAAACACAAAGGCACCGTTCCCACTATCTGAATTTGGGTAGGGAGCATTTATTCTAAAATAATTACAAGCAATCCCAAATAGAAGGACTTCTACAAATCCACTAGAATATATAACTGGAATTAGATGTTTGCATTCAAAAAGAAAAACAAGACAAAACAAAACTCTCCAGTTAATTGTTTCCAAGTCGAAGTAACTGGGAACAAAGCCTGCTATTGAATGAGCATTAATGATCTGCCATTTGGTTCTGCAGATGTTTCCCATGAGGGAAGATAGCAAAAACCATTCCTCTTGAAACCCAGGGAAGCAGTGACAAGGGGATGAGTTATGTTCATTCATTTGGATATTTTTATTTGAAATTGTCAAAACCATTAGGTTCAATGAGATTTTACTTCAAGGGGAACCTGCATCCAATAAAATTTCAAAGAACTGAGCTCTGTAATCCCTCCTCACTTAAACCCAAATGAGTCAGACTTTAAAAAAAAGAACTTTCACAATCATGATAAAGTGAGCTGAGAGAGAGACTGCCCCATCCTTGCTGACAGCTCCTCATCATCACCACCTCCACATCAATGGCAACACAGACAAATGACTGCTCAAATAAATTAGCGTGGCCCCCTCATTTCCATTCACCCCCATTAAAAGATTATCAGACAATATAGATTATATACCCTGTCCTGGCTAGAAACTTACTTCTAGAGCAGGGCTTATCTGTTTGGGAGGAGAGAATGAAAGTGCACACTCATAAATCTTGAAAAGACAACAGAGCTGCTTCTGTGTCTTAATTTATGGCATTACGCAAAAGCAGAAATGTTTTATTTCTAAATTAACTCTGATCTCTGATCTTAGGGCAGCAAAGCTACACAATTCCAAGAACTCCCAAACCAGTGAAATTGCCCCAAACCTGAAGTTTCCAGTAAAGCAAAATTTACTCCACAGACTACATCTATAGCTCTAAGGAGGGGGCAACGGTAAGAATTGTCAAGGGTACAAGTACTTCCCAGAAAGGAAGGATATGAATAAGATCTGCCTTTATTTTTCCCCATCCCAAAAGGCCAACAAAACCAAACAAAGATCTCAAAACCTACGTTAGTATTTAGCTTGCATTTTAGCAAGTTGTTTTTGTGGGAAAGTGGAAACAAGCCAGTGAAGGAGCATCTGTGTAAATACGTATGAAACAGGCACCCACCACGGCAGGAGGAAAAGTCACCCCCTGGGTCACTGTGCTCCGGCTCTCACCGTGCACTGACCAAAACACCAGGAGCAAGCAAGCAAATTAATTAGTTTGAACTAAAGACCAGCAGAGATTGTTACCAAGAGGCTCTCCTTTAAGGCCAAGGGTGGTCACAGAGTGCATCCAAACCTACGCACAGGAGGGTCCTCTCTGGTGGCAGGGCAGGTTGGACACCTACATGATCAAACTGGAAGTCCCAGCTTCAGTTCCAAAGGCAGTCTTGAAGACTCCCAGCTGTGGGGTCTGTTTTCCTCAGAAAAGCAGCAGCTGAAGTCAAGAGGAAAACACAGACACACGATGTGTCCCCATCAGCCCTGACACAGGGTTTGACAGGAGACAATAAAAGAATGAGAATCAAGGGTTAAAAAAATGCCTAAAGGTCAGCATGTGAAGAAAACAACACCAAAAAAAGTCTTCTTAGAAAAGCAGCGTGCATTTGAGAAAATAGAAATGAAAACTGAAGTTATAACGTGCTCCAGATTTTCCCACAATAATCCAATTATTTTACAATGGAGCTTTGCAGCAGCAGTGTAGCCTTGCAAAATGTCAACCCCATCTGTGTTCTTCACAGATCATGTTTACGAATAGTCGGTTAATCAAAACTTAAGGAACTTACTTCAGGTTTTTTCCCCAAGTGTGAAAACTGAAGCTGCATCTAATGTTCACCTGCTTGAAACTATTCCAGACAAAATAGCAGTGATCCCAGGAAAACCCACCCAAATTTCCGTCACACACGGTACGCGAGGGGATCACATCACTCCAAATATCCACTTAGCCCAATAAGCTGCCTCTAACTCTGACCAAAAACAGATGCTCAGGGAAAGACTATAAGGTCAGAAAATCATACTGTGATTCTGCCTGCAAAATAATCTCCTGGTTTCCAGGAATCTGTGATTTAGGAGCTGCTTCAGCTAGAAATTGTATCTGCATCTTTGTGATTAACAGCCCTGGTGTACTTTTTCTCTATTAATTTGCCAAACAACTTTTAAAATTCATTTATATCTTTAACAACAGGAAGATATTGGAGTAATGAGTTCCACTGATAAATTATGCTTGTGTGAAGCAGAAGTATAATGTAGCTATGGAAGAATCTTTTTTTTGTTGTTGAAGAGGACCTTAGGAAAAAAAAATCTTTGAATCTTGCTCATTTATTCTCACCTCTTTAACATCTTGAGTTACGTGAAATTATAAATAATTGTTCTCTGTTTACTCCACATCACTTAGATTGTTCCCACTTCTGCATTCTCTTCTCTAATGATCTCTCTTAATTGAAAGAAAGGTTCATTCAAGGAACCTGGTTAATGTTACACCATCCAAACATCTGAGCTGGCACACACCACAGGCTTTTTTTTCCCCGAGATAACAGATTTCTCTGAATACATTATGTAGTGCAAAACAACCTAAGTTCAAAACCGTTTAGGAATGTTTCAAGAAAAGGTAATTAACGTCTTATTTTCTACAGTCTTTACAAATATTTTACCAAGTAATTTCTAAATTGAAAGAATAGTTTAAAGGGTTTGAAAATTACCTCTGGGCTGTGTAGCTTTTTAAAGGACTGAAGTTTTTGATTAAGAAACATTTGTAATTCTTAAATACTTCAAAAAAATTATAGCAAGACCCTCCTGTATATCACTCGAGAGGAGCTTTTTGATGAGTTAGTGTAAATACAATCATACTCCTGCAAGTGTTTACCCTGGCACAGCGAGGCATGGGGCCATAGGGGTGCCAAAAGTCAAATTAGGAGGTGACATCCTCAGGGCAGGACAGACAGGCTGCACATCCACAGTGCCTTGCTACTCACAGGATACCCAATGTCCAGGGCAGACAGAGAACATTTAAGAGAAATGAAGTCTCCATTAACAAGGTTTCCTTAGGACTGATCCCTAAACTGGACCAAAACCATCTGCCCACGCAGCAATCAACCCACTCCGTGGCTATGCTGGTAAACCTGTAGTTACACCCAAGCTAATTTCTCCAAGGCAGAAATTGCCAGGGATATAAAAAGGTGATCAATCATTTGATCTAACGTGGGAGACTTGGCCCAGTTTCTCTTATCATTCTTGGTCTTCATTAGAACCCTCACACACAAGACAATGGGGAGTTAATTCTTACGTGGATCACAGAAAATTTTATTTGGATTACAGTGGAATACTGAAAGAAAGCCTTGATATTGAGACACATCACTTGTCTGAATATGAATATTCCATCTGGTTCTATGATTTGATTTTACAGCATCTACAGCTTAGGAAACAGAGTTGCACTCAGGATCAGCTGTTACACTGATAGGCAATTTAAAATCAAAGTTGAAGGCACTCGTGGTTCCAACATCCTCACAATCCTGCAAAGACCAGTTAAGCCTTAAGAAACAGATCCCTTGGACCCAGGGAACATTTAACTGCTTAAGTTAAATGGGAATAGATTGAAGAAAAATGTTTTTTTTCTCATAAACAATCTTCTGTGCAAGCGTGTTATCTAATAAGTACAACTGGAAGTAAAATGGGAATGTGGGAAGAGTGCCAATGTAAACCCTCCAAATCTGAGGAAATCGGGAGCAATTTTCCACTCAAGGGTGGAAACAACACAGAGGAAATGCAGAGCATACTTGGCATGCTTTGCTCTCCTCTGCTGAGGTAAAGCTTCCCTCTCCCCCAGGCAGAGGGACCCCAGCCAAATGGAGGTGATGAGACCCCCACTCTCTGCATTTGGAACACTGTAATTCAAAACCCTATATTAAAATTAGTTCATGATACAGGTGATGGTGAACAAACAGAGAAAACCCAAAGTTTTCACAACAAGGTGACAGCACACATTTTTACACCCATCCTGTCTGAATTTGACAGCCACTGGTGGGGGCCTCATGCCAACCTTCTGCTGTCTATGAGAAATTCAAGGTAAGATGGGCAAGTCTGCACAGTGTAGACTAAAGGAGCAGAAGCAGACACTCTGTATTGCCTGGAAGTGTCAGTGGGAGGACCCAAGAAGCTTCTGGGGTCAGATTTATCCCCTGTCCCAAGCCCACTCCAACCACACAGGTGACTCCAGCTTCACCACAGGCAGACCCAAATCCCAATGAACTTCAACATCCAAAATGCAATCACTATTCTCCTCAGGAGCATTTTTTGCCTGAGCAGGTGCATTTTTTAATAATTGTCTGCTCAGGTAAGAGGAACAGTTAGTCCAAAAGCAGCTGCTTACATTGCCAAATGCAAAAGACACTGGGAAAGAAACCTGCAGTGAAATTAGTGAAATTGAGCCAGTTATGGTTCTAATTACCTTGAAAGACATAAGATAAGCAACACTTCTAGCACTGTTACAGCCTCTTGCACTGTTCCAGTAGGGGATGATTACAGGAATCCCTGGGCTGTTTAGACATCCACCTTCCTGTCACTGACTGCAGTGCCCCTCCTCAAGCCCTCATTTATAATTGACACCTTAAATCCACACATCTACAAACTATCCTATAGCTCCTTTAATGTAATCAAAGTTAAACTTGTCTTCACAGCACAGAATTTATCATTCTTATTAATTAAGTGAAAAAAATTTTAAGAAATAAAATGAAAATTTCCTCTCTGCACAATTTTCTTTGATTTTCTCTTTCCACAGGTAGAGCAAAGTGAAACTTCACATACTGAATCCATCTTCAGGCTACAGCACATGCAGGTTTATTTGCTTTACGATAAGCTATTTTATGATGGCATTGAACAGCAGCAAGAAATCAAACAAGTAAGATTATTACTCAAATACACCTATTCATCCTGACAGCTAAAACGACTCACTCAACAGTATCATCTGCTGAGAATTACTGCAAAACACATGACAAATTTCACAGTTTAATCACAGTAAATTAATAGTAAGATACCCAGGTGAGAACTTCTATTTTCTTAATGCCACATCGCACCAATTCAGCTTTCAGTGTGCTTTGAGCAACTGACTGTCATAAAACTAAGGGCACCAACTGGATCCTTGCCAGTTGCCATAGTTGTGCTAGGCAAATATCAGTGAAAATTTACACTATTTCTCGTAACAACCGTATGAGCAGCTCTTTTTTTAAAAAAAGAACCATGCCTTACACATTACACTTCCCTCAAAGTACCCTTAAAGCAACTTCTCTATGTCAATGCACTTGTGTGAATGTTCCACTTTGTTGTTTTTAGTTCTATAAAGTGGCTTATTTATTTAGTCAAAGTCAACTCAATTTCGGTCAGCAAGTGCACATGGCGATGCATCGGTTCAGTGAGAGTTGGCTGAGGAAGGAGAGAATTTCTCCAGCATCATTTTCTCACGTCAACGGCAACAAAAAGAATTATTCACACAAGGTGCGAGTCCCTGGAGCAGCACCACACAGCAAAAAGCGAAGTAACCCCGAGCCTCCCACGGCAGAGTTAGTTCTGCGGGGTGCCTGGGGAAGCACGAACAGCGGAACAGCGAGAGCGACTGAGGTGGCAGAAAACGGGCGAAACCCGACAGACCTCAAAAAACAAACACGCAAACAACAAAACAAAACACCCCAAACTATATAAGCACCCGCCCCGAACCCGCCGGGCTGCCCTGTCCGGGCGAGCTCCCC
>VZRQ01008680.1:882582-959744 GCA_013397975.1 Machaerirhynchus nigripectus | reverse complement strand
CGCTGTCACCGCCGCCCGTCCCCGTCCCCTCCCGCCTGCCGGGGCGGTGCCGCCGCCGGCGCCTCCCTGCGCGCTCCGCTGCCAGCCCGCCTCCGGACCTCCGGGGCTTCCCGCAACCCGCCCCCGCCGGCATCCGCTCCGCACCGCTTCACCAGGGCATCCCCCCCTGGGGCATCCCCCCCTGGAGCATCCCTCCGCAGGTCGTGTCGCTCGGAGCATCACTGTCCCCTCTCGGACCTGCATCCTGCCCGCCCACTCCCACCAAACCCAAAACCCCAGGGACATCGGGAACGGTGGTGGCAGTGGGCAGGGGACTGGCAGCACTGTCCTGGAGAGCCCTGGGTGAGGGTGGAGCTAGGAAGGAAACTACGGGAATGACGACAGGCCAAGGGAAATATAATCAACAGCAGCACTGCTGCCACGTAACACTTGTTCTTGGCTGCATCTCCCAACACGTTTTATTGGCAGCATCTCCAGGTGCCTGACAAGGGAGCCAAGGACTGCAGCCACGTTCCAGGCAAGGAAACTGAGGCAGGATTGGGTAAGGTGACATGCTTACCTGGCATGCCTGCTGCTGAAACATGGTCCCACGCGTGTTTCCTCATGAGTTTGCCACAGTGTGGGAAGGCAAACACCTCCCAAAAGCACCTTCAGTGCCAGGCTGTTTCTGGAGCACCCCGGGTCGCACACCTTTGTGGGGAGCTCACCCAGTCACCACTCCCACCTGCGGTGTTCAACATCCCTTGAGTGTGGTATCACTACAGGAGGTGCAGAGCAACGAGATGGGGAAAGACAGGCTTGGTGATGGGACATATTTACATTCCACGCATATCATTCTGATCAGAAATTACACCTTGTCTACGAGCGTAGCTGACGTAGTGACACCCATCTCGCACCATCAAGTGAAACTTGGTGATGCAACCACGTTATGCCATTGCAAAACAGAAATTGTCAAGGACACGTGGTAATTGTCACATTCTTTGCCACAGTGCAAAGAATCGTTCACTAACAACCAAATAAAAATGTGGGGAAAACATAAAAGCCATTACTCCAATTCTTTCAACAAGATCTGGAGAGGGAGAATTCACACTTATGCACAGTCCCATTCAGATCCACAAAATGAGGACCAGGGGCCATCGGTTCAGGACCTAAGAGCTACGCATCAGGGAGATTATTGCTTGAACACGTGAGCAATTTTAGAGGAACAGGGGAAAAAAAAACTGGCAATGCTTTATTTTGCCTCCTGACTTAAAAGTCGTGTTTGAATGGCAAGATCCTGATGTTCCAGCAGAAGCTCAACAACAACACTGGTTGCTGCAGACAGCATTGTAATATAAGTATACAGCAGCTCCTAAAGTGCATAAACCTTCCCAAAGTTTGTCTAAATGCTGAACAGTTTTACTCAGCTCATGCAATCAAAAATCTAAGGGGAAGTTGGCTGAGAACAGAAAACTAATCAACGACGTCAGATGAAAACAGAGAAGAAAGCAAGCTTGTGCCACTAATGGTTTTGTCTTCCTTTTGTCTAAACCAAGAAAAATACCAGCTTCAGCTAATTAGATAAGTTTAGAACTAAAGCAACACAGTGTTTAAAATACTTTTCTCTTAGGTGTGTGATCCCACAAAATGTATATCAAATATAGTTCCGTGCATGTTTTGTCAAACATTGCAGCCAAGAGAGAAAAAACTGTAAACATGCCCAAAGGCAATCTCATAAAGGTGGCTGCTGATTTCTGGAGTAGCAAAGGGAAGCAGCTTGTGTGTGCCTCTGCCAAAATGAAATCTAACAGTGCTCCTTGGATGCAATAGGAGAAAGAGATACAGAAATTAAATTCTCATAGCCAATATCCACCCAAATGAGAAAAGCTTGCCACGACTTAGTGGCAATAAAGAGATAAATTGATTAACTGTTACAAGATTACCCAAATATGGGCTCTGCAAAACATTAGCCTGAGAAATTTTCTTGTCTTAGGCATCATTTAACTGTATTAAGGATGCTGATAAGACCACAGAATGCTGATTATCAAGTTCTTTGTTAGTTCACTGCTAACCAAGAAAAGAAAGGGAGGACAGTACTGGGAAGATGCTTGGGACAGGAACTTTACATCACTGGCAGGCTAAGGGGAAGAGAGGAGGAAATGTGAAACTCTGGAAATATCAAAAAACATCAATGTGAGGGTGTTCTATGAATGTATCCAGTGTCTTCGAGTCAAGTCTTCGAGAGCCAAGTTATGCATTATTATAACAGTAAGTCATTAAGTATGACTTGAAGATGAGCACTAATTAAATCCCCCTGTAGAACACATTTTCAAAAAAAAAAAAAAAAGAAAAAAAGGCACAGTTAAAAATACAGTAAACAGAAGTGTTTGAGCATGAGAAATTTAAATGTGTATATCTAAACAAGATTTCTTATTAGCTTTCCATACTCACAAGGAGCCACTGTACACTTTCTGTTCATGCACACAAATGTTTTTCTTCTGGATTTTATTAAGGATATCATTATCAATTCCTGTGAGGGAAGAGAAAATATATAATTAAGAACCATAGTTGGCGTTATCAAATCCTACTCATCTTTTGTGTGAATATCTCATTTTCTCAGAAGGGAAAGAAGAGCTGTCTTCTCAGCAAAGAAAAAAAATCACAACTTTTCTTCCTTGCCTGCTTTTTCTCACCCTGTATTCTGACTGCTGAAAGAAAAAATGACCTTATCAGCCTTTATCAAAACCTGGCCAATGTGGATCAGTGTGAGGCTGCTGAAAATAATGGCTTTAGCTCCTTTCCTAATTACAGGTTCAGCTTCAACCTTTCAGAGAGGCACCAAGTGAAGCCTTAATATGCAGCCCACCCCTCTGCACAGCCTGTTTGCAGCAGCACTTCTTCAGGGTTATGAGGAAGAGACGTGAGGGCACAGGGGCACAAGGAGATCAAATCACAGAAGAAAACAGTAGAATGGTTTGGGTTGAAAGGGACATTGAAGCTCACCTAATTCCAGCCCCCTGCCCTGGGCAGGGACAGCTCTCACTAGACCAAGTTGCTCAGTGCCCATCCACTTCAACACTGGCCTTGGACACTGCCAGGGGTGGGGCATCCACAGCTTCTCTGGGCACCCTTTGCCAGGGCCTCACCACCCTCATGGGGAAGAATTTCTTCTGTGTATCTAACCCAAATTTCCCTGCCATGTAGGTTAAAACTCCTTTTCCTGACCTCGCTGGTGGTGTATCTGGTAACAAGTCTTTGGAGCTCAGTCAAGTTAAAAGCTTGTCAGTAATTCCTCCTCTTATCTCACCTACAAGTAGAAGGTGTTCACTGGAAGCACCACCAGAAGCTTTGAAGATGGCCTTATCACCATTTTGAGCTATTCTGTTTGCACCCACCTGTTCACCACCGGCTTTACTGACGTGTTTACAGCACTTGGCTTGACAGATTGCTTGGGACACCTGAGCCTGGGACACAACCCCTCAGGTATGCAACTGATAAAGGCTTCTCAAAACCCCAAAGTGAAATCTCCTGCAAGAGTTAAGTGTTATGTTTCATTTCTTTCGGACAAGTGGGTCCCAGAGACCTGGTGACCCTAAGACACAGAATTACAAGTCCCTAAGTTGCAGCTCATTTTCCTTTCAGCTGAGCACCTGGTTTACAGGCGGAATTTGGAGCAGGACCAAGGGTGTGCTTGCTCCCCGGATCTTTGAGTATTCAGCCCCAGAACACAAACTAAGCCAACTGCAAGGTTTAAGTCATTCTGTGCAATTGCACAAATAAATGCACTCAAGATTTTAGGAGACTTAAGCACGTCACTACTCTGGGATTAATAGATAAATAATGATAATTAGTTACGGCTTGACTACTCGCTTTCAGCTCCAACAGGTTACCTTGAAAAACCAGATATTTTTAATCCCACTTAACGTCATTATGATTCACCTTATCATCTAAATGTGTGATACATTCTTTAGTGGGTTCTCTGCTCTGAAATGTCACTGACCATTTTTCTGTCTGAACTGCGGAAATGCCACATGGGCAAACCTGAGCTTAAACTTCAAAGAAATGAAACCACCACAGCCTCAAGCTTCCTCTTCTCTCTTGTTCAATCCCATGCCCGTGTTTGTGTGCGGCTTCACCATTTAAACAGCACTGACATTTCCATCAGCTGTACCTGGTGAGAAAGAACAAAGATGTGAGACAATTGTTTCAACCACTCAGGATTCATTATTAGCTTTTAAATGCCACTTAAACAGGCTGTATTTTGTGACAGAACTTATAATTCAGAATCTGTGCAGTCATTTTCCTGACAATCCATTGAGGAGCAATGCTGGGGACTGTTTCTTGTGCAAACAATGAGCTTTTAGAAGATTTGAAAATTCCGTTTCTGATTCATCCCAAGAGTAGAGCAGAGCTGAGCAGTGGGTCTGTGGGCTCCTGAGACCAGCTGACAACTTCTAGAACAAAAGCGTAGTCAGGGATTTAAATAAGGGATTGTATCCAGAAATCTCCAAGGAATTTACCAGCATTAATCAATGCATCCTCAGACATCTCAGAAGTATTGTCAGAAAAAAGGCTGATAGGAGCAAAATTTTTGTTTGATGGTTGGCTCAGGGTTAGACAGGAAACCAGTGACAGTCAGGAATAAAATATGAAATTTTGATCCTTCCAGTAATATCAAAGCGTTTGGTAGGGGAGGAGGTGATGAGTGACTTATTTTGTTTGGGGTTTTGTGCTTGTACTTCCTGAAAAAGAAAACTGGACCCTAGTGTTTGCACAAAACTCTCACTAAGCTGAAATCCACAGCCTAAAACTGGAGCACAGCAGATCCCATCCCTGTTGGCAATACATATTTCCAGTACATTGTTTAATCAGAATAAGATAGAACTACTGACACTAGGGGATATTAGTCTTGCACAGACTCCTAGATGTTGAATGAGTTGTTCATTATTAAGGTTCCTGGATCAGAATGATCTGAATCAGATATATTTGCATGTAGGCATGGCCACAGATCTACTTAGAGCCTCACCTACTGTTGCTCTCCAAGTGTTATCCCATGAGTAAATAGACTGACTTTGTTTTACAAAACACTGACCTATGGACTCTTTAGTCTTTTAAATTCAATTACTTTTCAATATTAAAGACCCAGAAATTACCGAAGGTGAGCTGAGAACTATCATAACCAGATCTAACACAGTTTGAGAATGACAAGCCTGCAAAGCCAGGCCAAGTGTCACATACATCCTTAGAGCCACCAGTGGATAGATCCCTCAGGGTCATGATGGAATTGTTAAAGCCTATCATGCTTCCCATGCCAAGGACAGCTGCGCTTGCCAAGGAGGTTACCAATTCCATCTGCACACTGCCCCCCATGCCAAACGTGATCACACGCAGACCTGTCAGCAGGGCTGCAGCTGTGAGATCTCATTAATCCTCCTCTGTCAAAATAAACTGCACTAGCAGAACCCTTTTAATTAAACTCGTTCACCTTTCTCTCTTGGCTGCTGCAGACTTGTCCTAACTATCTCGTTTAGGAGTGTCTCTAGTCCCTACATCCCTCTCCTGCTCTGAGCTGCTCCAAGAAGGCTGGAGATGACTAAACCTGTAGGAGGGGTAATAAAACTCCCCAAGCAAAGCACAGTTCCTATACTTCAGTGTGATATGATCCGAAATGCTAAAACCCAGCAGTGCCCACAAGCAGGCCCTGTTTGGACACATGCCAGGTGTGATCAAAGGCTGCTAGCACAGCACAGCACAGCCCCTCGCCCTGCTCCCAGCCATTGTTCTCCAAGACAGCAATTCCTAACAGGAGAGGTGCTCTGCAGAGGGGGTTGACAGGCTTCAAAGCAGGTCTGTCATCCAGGCAATCTTCAGAACAGCCTGAGAGGAGGGCAGGAAATTGTGTCAGAACAAGGAAATGATAAGAATAACTGCCTATTTTTATAACTATGGATTTGTTGGTACTGGATCATTCCACTGATCCATCAGTTTCCCTGCCCTGCCTCTGTCAGGGACCAGTATTTGTCAGAGCTGAGGGAAGTGGAAACCCCACAGAAGGCATAGGGGCAATTGCACAATGCTGGAAGTTCAGGGAAATTGTCCTCAGCAGCTTCAGGAGTGGTTATGTTTGTAAATGAAAGCACAATACCCAGGAGCAATTATTCTAGCTGTGTTTTTCCTACTTCGTCAGTCTGTGTGCTCCAGAATATAAACAGGAATACTGAATTCCAGTAACTGGTGACTGTCTGTTTCCCAGAAAGGCCAGTGGGCTCTGCTTCTCATTCCCTTTGCTTGTTGAGAACCAGATCTGATGATTTCCCAGCCTACCTAGGAAAACCTATCAGTGATGCAAAGCATGGAGTTCTCTCTGTGAAAAGGTGAAGATCTGAGGTTATTATAGAAAGTGTTGGTGGAAGAGGCGCAGGGTGGAGCGTGAAGTGCTGGGGTAAGGCCTCAGCTGCTATGATTTAAAACAGCCCCTGAGGCTGCTCTAATTTACTTTGGAGCCTTTCCTAGAACAAGGTTGAACATTTTACAGAGAGGACATGAAACACAAAAGCCTTTTGCACAGGCAAAACCAAATGAAACAGTCCCTAGGCACAAGTTTCTAATCCCTCCTCTTTAAAAGCCCAGGTGTTTTGACTGGGAGTTTAAACCCTTGCATAAGTCAGGCCAGGTGGAAACTCCACCTCTGTGTACACAGCTATATTCCCTTTCCTCTGGGTTCGACAGAATCCAGGTTGAGTGTAGATAATTAGGGGGGAAAAAAGCACAGAGCAGCCTCTGATATAACATAAAAATAAAAAATGGGTGAATTTGAGGTGTAGAAGCAAGAGGTAGCACTTAGCTTTGAGAACACTCGTTAAAATTCATCTTCCACATGTCTGAGTTGTTTATGGAAGATCACCACAGTCACTCAGCCTTGATAAACTACAAGAGCCAGTCTGGAGATTTATGGCACTGCAGCCTGAAAAAAACCCACCTAATTCTTGTCTCAGCAGTTTGGGGCTGATATAAAATAAATATGTATAACAAAAGTGTTTTGAGCTTGCTTTTTCCCCTGCCTCCCTGATAAACCCAAGAGGTTACTGTTAAGGTTTTAAATATAAACCTAGGGACCAGGTGGGTGAAAGAGCACTAAAAGTTGAGTGATGTTTCTAGGTAACAGCCAGAGCTGACAGCCAGGTGCTTTATACACCCAGCTTCAGCACAACTGATAAGAGACATGCAGGCATCAATAAGTTGGGAATAAAGTCATATTCTGCTTTGCATAGGGATATGAATGAAGGTTTTAGTGCAAAAGGACCAAATCCAATTATATCTGTACATTTAACATCCTCAATATCAAAAAGATGCAGCAAAAGAAAACAGAGGAGAAAAACAACCTGTTGAGTGTGGGTGTTTTAAAGGGTTTTGTAATGCATAGCATAATGTATGCATTTTTATGGCATTTCTATAAATCACATGGCAAGATGTTTCAAAATTATGTATCCTTTAAGCATCTTGTTGTTCAATTTCTTTATGAGTCTCCAGTTGATGCAAATAATTCAGTATTGCGAAAGACTAAGCAGCCATGTTGGGAGAGATTTGGTTGTTCAAAAACCAGGATTTTTACCACTATTGCCATGCAGCCTTAACACCAAAATGTCTTATTTTTACTAAATCCTGGAGACAACTGATGCAATTCCATTGTTTGTCTAGCTCAGTAGAAACCAGGGCTCCAAACTGCCCAAGGTTTTGGGGAAAGTATTCCTGCATAGTTAACTTCTAAAACTTTCTTTCACCACAGACAGCATTTCCGTGTTGCAAGCTGTGATCCAGCAGCCGGCGAAGGAAGTTGTGACATGACTCCTCTTACACCGGGGGAAAACACCAGAGCATTTTGCTTTCCTTTTAGCCTCCTGTGCAGTTTTTCAAGCCACTTTCTGGGTGATGGGGGAGGAGGAGGAAAGGGGGAGAACCGTCCGGCAGTAACAAAGTAGGTGAAGGGCTGAGAGCAGGCAAGCAAATCACACCACATCTCCTCCTTGCTGGAATCACACTGCAGTCAAGGCATTCCTGGCAGCCAGCTGCTGCTACAGCCTGCCTCCACCTATGTTTCATAAAGGACTAAAGAGAGCAGTTCTGTGGGATCAAGGAAGAGGGGAACCAACCTAGACCATTTGCAAATCAAGTCTGTACAGGGAACAAGTTCACGAGAGCTTAAACATCTTTTTCACACGGCAAGACAAAAACTACACTGGTGTATATCTGCCTGAATTTAGTGCTAGAAAGAGTCAAGTGATGCCAGTCAAACATCCACATAAATGCCAATCAGCACACACTATACTCAATATCCTTGAACTTCGAACAGTATAATTCACCAGGCAGCAGCTGGTGAGTGCTTTTATTTGTTTTCCTATGAATATTCCTTTCTAAGACATGAGACGCTCTGTTCTGCTGAAGGCCAAATGTGAAATTATAATTGCAATAATGCCTAAGTGGAACAAACTGGGAATCCTTCCAGACTCTTATTTTGAAAACATGCAAGTAAGTTGGAGAGTTAGAGAGGCAACCATGGGGAGGAAAGGGGGCATGTACTGGGTAAAGGAAACAGATATTTGTTTGCCTGTTCTTCTCCCTACCACCAGTAAACACCTTAAAATTTAGTATAGGAAAGAAGGTTTGCAGTCAAAAGCAACTCTAGAACAGTTGATCAATCCAGGGGGATATCCACAATTTTTACTTGCTATCCCAGATGCCACAAAACACCCTTGGTACCTACATCTATTTCAAAGGTGATCACAAGGTATCGAAAACAGAGTTCTGCAGAAAAACATCAGATAAAAACATCAAGAATATTTTCTCTTTTTCTAGATTCCTTTAACAGAAAGATATTTTAAAAATGAAGATAGTAACTGTGTAAAAATAGTAGATAGTCCCTGAAAGCAGACCCTTGTGCCACATTAGAATAGAGACTCTAAAGGTCCATGCCAGTAATGGTACCAGACCCTCCAAAAGTGAGCAATATTCTGTGGTCACTCCCTGAATTATTTTCCATGCCCAGCCTGGCTCCCCTTACACCATTTCTCTGCCTGTGGCCAATACTCCAGAATGTCCCCAGATGGAAAAGACACATTCCAAGACTAATATGATCCTGATGGAAAAGCAGAGGTACTCTGATCAAAAAAAAAACTGAAATGAGCGTGGATTCAGCATCCAAACACTTACCTGTTCCACCTGGAAGAGGGGAGAGGACACAGCTCCAAGCACCCAGGGCATGGGGTCACAGGGACACACAGGAACAGAGAGCTCCACTGCTCTGGGACAGCACAAGGGGAGTTACTACAAACATTACAGTGCCTTTTCATACTGGTGCAGTTGAACTTCATTAATTAGGAGATGCCTTCAAGGTTACCCTCCCACTCCCTCTCATCCTGTACTCAAGCACCCAACACGGATCTTCCTGCTCCCTTCACCACCTTTTGATAAACAATTACATTCTCAGGAGACAAAAAAACTATTCTAGAGCCTTTTCTTGTCCCAGAGTTCTCACAAAATTCTTCCCAAACAGCCTGGCCTGTGAGTTCTGCTTTTCATTCAGCTCTGGAAACCCTGGGTTTCAGTGACTCTCTCCCACTTTGCCTGGTTTTGCATCACTTGGGAAAACCTGAACAGGTTGCATAGGTTTGAGTGGCTGTTCTGGCTGACACAAGCTGACAATCAGGTTTGCCTGAACCCTTCTCCTCTGTAGCTGTGAAAGAGAAGTTGAGCTTCAACAGCCTTTTAAACCCTGGTTTAAACACTTTTAAACACTAGTCTGATCAGCAGAAGGGGACTCTGCCTCCCCCCCAGCCCCCTTCAGATGCTCCTGCACCTTGCTACTCACTCAACTCAGCCCACCTGGGATCAGCTCCCTCTGCCAGAGCTTCCAATGGGGTAACCACTTCCAGCACTGAGATGTGACATGGATCACCTGGGAACAGGAATATTTTCCAGTGTCTCAGCTCAATGGAGAGGACCTCACTGGTCACATCATAGGGTTCATTGTGGTTTCTTCAGCTCACACCTTCTCAGTAGAATTATTGGTCTTGGCCTGGTTCCCAAAGACAGAGCAGATTAACTAGGTCAGATGTGGATTCTTACAATGCAAATCACTCCCCACCTGAGGAGAACTTCCTTTCTAAAAATTGCTTATTAATATTTGGGTTGAATTTGTCTGCCTAAAAATGGTGCAAGATGAAAACATTTCCCCTGTTTGGTTCTCAGTGCATGGGAAACAAACCCACATGAGTGTGGGCTATTGCTTCATTTGCCTTTATGAATATTTCACATGGCTGTATTTTACATACCTTTAAACCTTTGTGAGAAGGAGTGGGAATGCTGAGAAACTCTGATACAGCATAAACCTGCTTAAGTCTTACAGACTGGCTCTAATTTGTGGCCTGTCCAAAGAGCAACTCTTTCACCACCACCACCACCTTTTGTGCTTTTAGAGGAAATAGTGAAAATTTGCATAAGCATCAAATTTGTCCCACAATTTTTAAAGAGAAATGAAATCTAGGACTAATTTATTTAAAGGATCAAAATGTCATATTTCCAAAAGGCAATAAACTTCCTTAAAGAGTCTGAACCTCCAAAAAAAAAATAGGAAAATCCAGAGAAAAGAATGAAGTGTAATCTAAAAGTGAAGATTACTACACTGATTTTCAAAATTACAACACTAAGAATGAAGGAAAATGCTCCTTCTTTACAAGTCTATCACTCCTAACAGCTGATATATCAGTGATGTACACTGACAATCTTGTTTCTAAGACTGGTAGTTAAATAGAAAATATCTTTGGGAATTCGCCAAATTTCATTACATAAACCCAAAATGATCTTTATGAGGACTCAATCAAAACTGGGAAAGTTATTTTTATACCACTAGAAGAATTACAAACATCCTGTACAGACTCCAACATTCATTTCCTCCAATAGCTGTTGCGAGTCAGAGACTTCAAGGATAAAGCTTAGGAGCGGGGAAAACAGTTTCAGGAATAGTGCGTGCCCAGAGTTTAGCTGTGCTTTCAGTAAGACAGATGGAATTTTGAGTCATTCTTTTCCTCCATGCTATTCTTTATTCAGGGCCTGATGTTCCCATATGATTTAGTAAAGTTATAAAAAAGCATGAAATATTTCTCTCCAGTGTTGACAACACAAGACAGACTTGATGGAAGTCTCTCCTTCTCCTCCCCCTGAAATGAATATTTCCCCTCTCTTCCTTTGCCTCTCTCTGACAGGGAGAAACCACATCATAGCCTTGTTATAGAATATTGTTTCCTTCTGGTTATAGAAGGCCATGGGTTCTGTTGCATGTGTAAGTGGATGTGTCAAATGCATGTTTGCACTATTAAATGTATTTCCATTTTTAAATGGTCAGAGCACCCGAACTCTACAGAAAAGAAATAGCTGTTATGGGAAAGAAAGCTCAGATTCTCCATTTGTTTGTCTTGCATAGGAACTGCTTTGTACCTGAATTAAATAAGGTTAAAAAGGTTTTTCAGCCTATAATATTTGGCATCACCACATTTCTTCCACTTCCTTTACCACTAAACTTCATGCCATAGTACTCAGAACAGCACTGTTCTTGAGGGAGCTAAACAGAGACACAGCAGGAGCATCTTGCAGCAGGAGGCTCCAAGGCCATGGACACAGGCTGGTTTCTGGCTACCTCTACTTTTTTTGCCAAAGAAGGCCATTTCTGCAGTGTGCAGGCAACAAATGGGCTTAGGCTGTCCTTGTCTCCATCACAGAAACGCTCCTTCATTGTGGCTGAACTGCAAGTTTTACCCTCAGATGAGCTGGAAGGCCCAAACACCAGAGAGAGCAGGCCTGATGATAGAAGATAAAAAAGGTACAGTGGATGAGGAAAGTGCAGTTGTGCAGCTCTGGTACCAAATGGCCATTAAGTGTCAACAATAGAAATGTCAAGCACGGGTGGGAAAAGCAAAGGAAAAATCTTCCGGCTTGCTTGAGACACTAAACATGATCAGTTGACACTCAATAGATAGATGGCTTCAAGGAAGAGTTGTAGTCTGCCGGAAATCACCACTGAATCTGAAAATCAGATGGATAACAAATGGATATACAGAAATATCAAAAGCTTGAGCTCAAAGTGCATTTGAGGCATTGTTACTGTTCAGACTCCATGAATGCTTCCATATCCTGAAAACTTGGCTTTCAAGACAGTGTCAGTTTACAGTTGCCTGGTTAGAAGGTGGATACTGTTTAGAACCTTTTGAGAGGAACTGAACTAGGCAATGTGGTACCAGGCACTTTCCCTCAGATCATCACCAGGATCACATCTGGGAATCTTATCTTGCATAAGCTCTGAGTACAGTGATATTTGGGGTGGGGGAGAGGCCAGAAATTAAATCACAAGGTGACTAAATGAGACAAGGAGTTAAGCCCCTGGGAGACCCTGCAGAGCACGTGAAGTACAAGCCCACAGCTCTGAACACCAACTCGCCCCCATCCAGGATTACTGCTCATAAACAGATCCCAGGGCCACATGCCAGCCAGGAAATATGCTCCTGGTTATGTAAACAGCCAGCAAAAGTTCAGAGAACGTGTGCAAGCAGGAATGACACCAAAGAACAGGATCCAGGCACAGTCAGGGGAAAAGCCCAACCGCAGACTGACTGAGCTGATGGAACCAGGCCCTGGAGAAAGGGAGGTGCATGGGCAGCTCACCCAACCACTCTCTGCTCCAAAGCTGGTATTGTACTGAGGGGGCTGAAAGTCTGACCACCACCTGACAGAGGGAAATGAAAGACTTACGATAGGGGTTAAGAGTATACATAGAAGAGGAGGAAAAACAGTGAGATGCACAAAAATGTATCAGGTGAGGTCCAGAGTGTTAGTGCCATCTCCTGCAGAGGTGTTTGTACCTTCCCAAGAACAGCAGGAGGATGGTCAAGGAGTCATCAGGCTTGCCTAGGAATGGGGATATACCAACCCTCCAGGGTTATCTTCACGGTCAGAGTAGCCCTTCAAAAGCTATTTGCAGATTTCAGGATAGAACATTTCATTTGCAAAGTGTAGTGGAAAACCCTAAGGAGCCTGCAGAGGCTGTGGCAGTGTTCCAGCCTTGTGTTCAGCCTTGACCTCAGATAAGCATTAATTTTGATCAATAGCACCTTAAAGAAATTCCTGTTTCTAGACAAGGAGAGAAAACATAGAGATTTATGAACCAGAACATAAAGATCCATTTTGGGTTGCATTATTTTTCTTTTATAATAAATGGTTAGTGAGCAAAAGAAAAGTTTAAAATTGCAATAGGTTCTTTATTGCATCCAGCTGTTGTAAGCTGCAAGATAATTTATCTACATCTCAGCTGTAGAATCATGGAAATTTTAAGGGTGGAAAAGACCTCTGAAGATCGAGTCCAACCACTAACCCACCATGGTGTTGAAGGCTTTGCTACAGTCTGGGTGGACAGCAAGCCTTCCCCTCATCCACTGAGCAGGTCAGCTGCTCCCAGACGGAGATCAGGCTGGTCAGGCTGGACCTGCCCTTCACACCCTGTGCTGGCTGGGCCTGGTGCCCTGGTTGCCCTGCAATCCCACTGGAGATGATCTCTCCATAAAACTCCTGGGCACCCACATCACTCTGACAGGTCTGTGCCTCATTTCCGGCAAACTTGGAAAGACAAGAGAATGAAAGTATCAAACAGGCCCCCGGTGATTTGCAAGAGGTACAGCCAAAAGTGACAGCCTGTGCTCTGGGGGTACAGCATGTGTGTGATTGCACCTTGAGATACCCCTTCCTACAGGACAGGCATAAGCCAGAGGGCTGAATCAGCCTAACTCTGCTTGATGAGTCATTTCAATAAATTGTACTACATTATTTCCTATTTAAACTAGTAAATTACTCCATCTATAGGAAATGGTGTTAATTGAGGAAGATATTCAGGTTGCCTCTAATCCATTTACAAGGAAGGCAAAAAAAATTGCTTCAGAGTTCACACACCCGGTGGTGCTTTGCCCTGCTTTCCTGCATGACCACATTCCTTTGAGCAAGAGCTCTCCCATGCTGCTCCCAGAGCCTCATATCTCACCTGGTGATTGCTTAGCAAACAGCTTCTCCTGTAACTAGTGTCCTGTACTAATTATGGCTGCAAATAATGAACAAGCATTTCCCTTCTGCTGAGCTGGGCACACTACAGGCACAGCCAACATCTTTTTTTCTGGTTGCAAAGAAACTCCTGTCCTTCTAGACAAGCAGAGAAGCTATGAAGATTTATGTACCAGGAGGCAAAAATCCATTTTGAGCTGCACTATTTTTCTTTTATAATAAATGATTAGTTGCCTTTCAGCCCTGTCCTTGCTTATTAGTTATGGCTGAGGCCATGGGGCAGCAAGTGGGTTTGGAACCAGGACTAATATGGTTCTAGAGGCCTGTGATTAAACTTTGCTTTCCAGTCACCTCCCGAGGTATTTCCAGTGTAGTTTTAGGCAAGAAGCATTCAAACACTTAAAGACTTCATCCCAAGGGAAGTAGGCCCTTTAAAAAGATTAGATTTTTTAGTTGTCCCTGGAGAAATCTGTAGCCACAAAAAGGAAGTTTTCCTTTGCCTCCATGCCTTTGTATCTTACCTGTAATGGAAGAGTCCTTTCCTTGTTGCTTTTTATTCAGGCTTCAAGGGCTGGCCAGGGAATGGTTTCATGCTGTGTTTGTAGAGCCTAACAGGACCCTGAAGCTGTAATGACAATATGGCAAGACTGAAGTAAAGCTCATGTGCTCCAAAGCCAGACTGATTTCTGCTGTGCCTTTGATTCATCCTCAGAGAGAGGCTAAAAACAAAGTTTATTAATTTCGTTGAAAAAACATTCGACTCAACCAAAACTTACTAAAAGTGTCTTAAAAAGTTTGTGTCGCTCCCACCCAGTCCACTTCCTCCGGGAGCAAAGCACAAAAGGAATCGAGTACTGCTAGAGGTGAATCCCATCAGTCTTTCCCCGCAGCAGGGTTCAGCTCAGACAAGTATTGCACCTGACAGCGCGGGCTGAAGCTTTCATGGGTTTGTTCCTGACACTGCTTTGGGATGGGGAAGCCTGTTTGGATTTTGCTGCCGCACTGTGGCCATTGGGAGCAAAGCTCTCAAGGCAAGATGCTGCAGCTCATACAACTCCACGGCTACAGGCACAGATTGCAGCCCCTCTGTTTTCTTACACAAGTGGCTTATGTCGGTTATTTTCAGGAAAAATTAGATTCCTACGGGAATGCCAGAATATCTTTAATTCGACATCCAGTAAAGTCTCTAAACAAGGGCACGCCCCCATCCAGCAATGTGAGGGCGGTATTTTTTGCATCCTGTCATCTCAAAAAATGCATGCAGTCCGTAATAATGTCTATGAACACTTTTAACTGATAAATATTCTGTATTAGTTTGCATCATTTTGATAAGCGTGACAGCGAACACAAGTACCAATTTCCCCCAGCACAGAATCAGGTGTTGAAACTCAGAAAAGCAGATTTATATATGTGCAAGACAGAGAAAACAACCCTCAAATTTAGGCACTTATTGACCAGTGAGGAGGAAAATACCCATTTTCACTACGAGGTTATGCTTCTGCTTTGGCATTACCTTTACAAGTAAAGGTCTGAAGAGGGAGAATTTCTTTGCAATATTTCCCCAATTAAGAGAAAGAAATCTCTGGGAGCTCTGTCCAGCAGGATTACTGGACTCACTTGGTAAAACTAAATTACTTCATTGATCCTCACAGACATCCTCCTTCCCTTTAAAATCCATGTGAGAGGGAGGCATAAAGGCTGAAAAATTGAAGCCTAGATGTAGCTGAAAAACAGACTAGAAGGCTTGATTACATTTTCCATCAAGTTACCCTGGTTTATTGCATTGCAGCCCTGGAGAATTTGATTAGCAATTTCTCCTCTTCATTCATCCTCATGTCATCTGGACTTCAAACCTCTGATCCGTATCTGCAAACATGCTAACACAGATCCCAGCTCGGTCTTGTCACTACCCACTCCTGACATACCAGAATTTAAGTGTCAGAAACTCCACTTTATTTGTGGCTAACTGGTGCAAGTTCCCCACGGGCAGAAATAAGGGAAGCCCACGGCAAACCTGGACTGAAGTCAAAGCAAGGTGCATGAAGCAAGTTTATGGATTTTTTATGTGGTGTTGACAGAGAATGATATATTACCTCTAAAAAATGGAAAATTTAGAAGTGAATTAATGACTTGGCTTTGACACACGTCCTGTCTTTAGGCTCACGCAGTGCACCACGAGGACTTTGACACACACCAAAATGTGCTTCCTAGCAGCAAGGAAGATAAAGAGATCGGTCCCCTTGCAGCACACACCATCCCAGAGCAGATGCTGTGATGGAGGTAGTGAAAAATGCAAATTTAAAGTGCAAATCTAAAGCATAAAAACAGCTCTACCAGGTTATCTGGAGCTCTAACAGCAAAAGCCAAGGAATATCACCAACTAATATTGTTATCACAGCTCGTCTTTGCTTGCCACACATCCCTTGCACGAGATAGAAAAAGGACAAACTTCTCTACATCCTCTTTTACATGGATATTAATTTTGTGGGTTTTTTTTTCTTTTTTCAGGCCGTTTCAGAGATTTATACAAAAATCAAGCTTCCATTGCTCCGAAAGCTTTCCAGCAGTATTTTTACAACCCTACCCCAGCAGTATTACCGGTACCACCCCACACTGAAGACAAACCCTCCCCCTCAAAACCACGTGGATTTAAAAGTTTAGCCTGCTAGGTCACACAAAAAGCTCCGTCTGCAGTTCCCCTTGGATCTGGGGCTGCTCCCATGGAGCGTCACAGCAGGAGAAAGGGAGCTGTGGAAAGCCCAGGGGGCTCCCAGCCGAACAGAACTCCAGGAGGGACCGCGAGCAGAGCGGCTGTGCAGGTGCTTGGCTGCAGGGAGCGTTTGCTTTGCGAAGCCCAAGAAATCACGCAGAGAAGGTGGATCGGGGTTACACCATCTGCAAAGAGCTGCGGCATCTGCTTAGGGAGAGAGGAGCTGGAGGGCTCCGCGCACAAGCGAGCTCCGTGCCAGCAGATGGCACCGGGAAACCGTGAATCCATCTGCAGGATGCAGGCTCGCAGCTGCTCCCGCTGCCTCCAGCCCCGCAGCAATCCTTCACTCATCGAGGCTGCACAGCGGTAGATAAATACACTGATAAGAGTAATAATTCTGCACTAACTCGTGCACAGGGTTTTTCTGCTGCAGCTCCATTTATTTACTTGCTGCCCTTGCTGTGGGAAGGCTGATAATAGCTATGTACAGAGAGGGAGGAAAGGAAGTGGAAATTCGGTGGGCTGCCTGTTGATACATAGAAAAAGTGGTGTGGCAAGGGCAAATATTCTCCTCAGCCAAGCCAGCACTCTGCTCACTCGTCTCAGCTGCAGGAAACATGATGTGAATTTGGTCTCGGCATACCTGCATATACAGGCAGGTGGGGAGACTGGTAAATATTGTGGTTGAATTTTAATTCAATTGTTTTTCTTTATTTGCACTGTACTTCTTCATGAACATTCCTCTCCTGTTTACCATATGATGGAGCACCTGAAACTCAGCTCGCATTTCCACAACCTTCTCAGAAAAATGACACCAGTTACTGACAAAAGGTGGGAGGGAGTCACTTGGCTAAATACAACAAATATTTTGTTTCTGACTGTCGTCCCACAGCGAGAGGCCAGCATAGTTTGGCCAGCAAAACCCTTAAAAAGTGTTCCCAGCAATTGCTTCAGAGGCTGGGGTATGGGAAATTGCTGTCTTGGTGACAGCAAGGGGAAATGCTGGGGAACAGAAGAGAGCAGCTGTGATTGCAGGGCTAAGCCCTGGCCAAGAGAAACTGTATTTACAATATCCCTGAATTTCTGGATTTTATCCATTCCAGGTACTGCTGTGTAGTCTTCACCTCCAAATCGTATAAAGTTCCCTCCAAATCTAAGGCCTTTTCCTCACGTTACTATTTCCTTCTATAGATTGCTCAGAGGGCTTCCAGTTTTAAGAACAGCAATATTTACATTTGCTGTTGCATACCTCCTTCCACAGCCATGTCTTGGGGCTTTTAGGAGTGTGCCTGAGCAAACATGACTCTTTATATAGACTTCGAGAAGAGGTAACTCGAGTAAACACTGTGCGACTTAAAACCTTGAAAGCTAATATTTGGCAAGCTCTTGTGTTCACAACTTTGGAAAGGCTCGCCTCTGGAAATAAAGCAAGAATATCTTCTCCTTGAAAAAAAAAAAAAGAAAGAAAAAAAGAAAAAAGAAGACAGAGTGGCAAATCCACGCCCAGGACTAACACTGGAATTCCTGACTTCATACATTATCCTATGCTGGGAACAACCATACCCAGATGCTGGTTTTATAGAGCCAGGTTTTACAGATGTAGACCCCCGGGACAAGACTTTCAAGAAGAGTCTTTGTACCTGCCTGATCTGTATGGGCAAGCTGCCTCGAGGCTTGTGAAAAAAAATTGTGAAAAAGCTGAATCTCAGCACAGCAAAAGCAGGAGGAGTAGAAGCAACCAGGGACTGATTTAAAAAAAAAAAAAACCAAAACAAAACAAACAACCAAAAAACCCCAACAACCCTCACACCAAAAAAACCCAAAACTGAGTACTTGACTTGGTGGGGAAGTAGCTGCAAATGTGTTGTGGGCTGTAAAGAGTGCCCTAGCTCTAACACCTTTGCTCCCAATAAGTTAATTCAGGTCTTTCACAGCTTTAGCAGGTACTCTAGGAAAAGCTGCATCTCTAAAGGCAGTCCAGAGCTCTTTTGCAAACTCCTATGATTTCATTGCTCTTTATGTCAGCCCACTACTGCAACAAAGCTCCCAATTCCATGTATTAGTAATAAGGAGGGAGAGTCCCACATAAGCAACGCTCAAACATTACTTTCCTCTTCCAGACAAAGTAATTCAAAGATCAGCATCATCTCCCACGTTTCAACATGAAAACTAAGGCACAGAGCAGGGGGTGGGCTGTGCCAAGCAGGCTGGACAACAATTTGATTAGCAGGTCTTTCCAGATTACCTTAGCTGCACACTGGCTTGGCCCCACAGGAACTTTGAGAGGAAGCAAAGCCCAGTTACCATTCTTCTGCCGCTGCTTCCAAACTCCCCAGCAGAAAAGGAACACAAAGATCATTTGCCCAGGAGGATACTGATAGCAGGACAGAAATAACACAGTAAACACAATTCTCTTGAGCTCTCTGGCTCAGCGTAGAAACCAAAGGGGTCCATTTGCAAAACAGCTGCACTCAGCTCCACAGAGGTCTAGGGGATTCATTTCTCACACATGCTGGACTGGGTATTTATCTGATTTTTTTCCTGCTCTTCAAGAGACTTTGAACACAGTTCCAGATTTCCCAGTGTCTGTTTAGGAACTGCTCTCATGTTGCAGGTGGTCCTTTGCTATAGTGAATGGCACTTCCACAGGGACACTGTCTGTGGGCTGCCACAGCCAAGAGCACAGAGCACACTGTTGGGGGCTACACCAGGGCAACACCAACGACTGCAATGCCACGTCTTTTGACAGGCTCTCCAGGGACCTTCACAGATGTTTTGGAAGCTATTTTGCAGTAACAGCTTCACCAGAAGAGCTCGGCAGGAACGCTGCACTCCCCTCTCCTTGCAACCGCCCCCTGCCACATTATAACAATGATAAGTCTTCATTTTCTTTGTTGAATCTGTGACAGGAAGAGATGAAGAGATGATCACATGGAAGCACTGCTAAGAATCCCATGTGTAGGTAGTTGTTTGCAGCACTTGCTGTCACTCCCCAGAGCCACCAGCTTTGGAAAGTGAGAAGTGATCTCCCGCATCACAAACAACCCCACGCTGTTTTTATTTGGGCACTGGAGATAATGGAAGCACAACCCTGCTCACGAGCAGAGGCTTTAATCCTTTCCAAGGTGCAATAAGGAAGCACTGCAGCAATGAGAAAAAAAAAAATCTCTAGGCATGCAGGTATTTGGTTAAGCACAAAAAGGTCCTGGCATCTCTCCAGCCCAAATTGCTCTTGCCTTTGATGCTGGATTCCATCTACCTCATGTAATGGCCCATTGGTTTGGCTGTCAGCAAGAACTGGACCTGAGGCACATACCTCTGGAGGTAGTTGACTAATCCAATTAAGTGGAAGCAACAGAAAGTTGAGATCCCTCCTGTATTCCGGTCATGAGCGGGAAGGAGGCATAAACACGGGAATTTTATTTACCAAAAGAAGTTAAGAGTTTAAATTGGGAAACTTGCCACAGACAGTCATGGAAGTGATTTTACTATTATAATTAATAACTTTCCTTCAGCTTATCTCCACATGTTTTCATGGTAGCTGGTATCACTGCTTTGATTTTACAGGAAATCAAAGACAGATGAAATATCCTCTCCAAATTTCTTCTTCCTTCCAGGCCAGTAGCAGAGCCTGGAACAAAATATGGATCTCAAGAAATACCTGCAAGTTTAGATCCTGCCAGGCTCACCTTCTAATCCACTTTCAAGTTTGTGTTCAGACAAGCTCTTCAGAAGCTGTTAAATAAACCCAAAGAATTTCTGAATTATGTCACTTATCCACACTTGTTCCGATGCAATTCCTTTTTGCAGACCAATTTGGTATCCTTTTTTCCTCCCGTCTTTCTTTCTGCAGTTATTGCAAAGCCACCCACATGGTGCCTGTTCCATGGTGAACTGGATTTTCTTAGATGGCCCCACTCCTTCACTCAGCAAGAGCAGCCAAGCTCCAAGTGTGCTCTCGAGCTCAAGTTTGTAGAACCACAGAATGGTTTGGATTGGAATGGACCCTAAATCTCATTCCACCACCCTGCCATGGGCAGGGACAGCTTCCCTGGGTAATATTTGCTAAGAGCAGTGATTGTTTGGCTCTGAAAAAAAACTTATAAAGAGACAACACCGGTGTGTGCTTTTTTTGGATGTATTTTTTCACCTTTTTGTTGAATGCAAGTTGTCACTGATACACCTGATTTTTTGCCTGCCCATTCCTTACGGCAACTCTAGGTCCAGTTTTCCTCCTCCACACACTGGAAAGGATTCCAGTCACTGGAAAGGATTACAGGAACTGGTTGAACACCAGAGCAAGAGGCATTGCTTAGCAGGTACCCAAACAGTGTCCCAATACCAACTGCAGTGGTAGCTGACCTCTCCACTGCATCCTAATGGAAAACGCTGGGAGCACCAGGAAACACCAAAGCAGGCCTTGAGCTGCCACATTTTTCTGAAGACTTCTTTACAGGTCAACAGAAAACCAGTGTCCTAAAATCCCACACAGCCTCACTGCCCCTCTGGGGGCGACAGGACATCAATAAACAGCGACTTCACCTCAAACATAACCACAGCTACCTGTGTCACAGCCTACCCCAAATCCTCCCATGTTAGAGTTCACTGTCACCAGCTTTTCAACAAGCTGGACTTCTTTTACCTCTCATGAAAGACACCCCAGCAGCTTTGGGGCCTGATAACTCACACTCTCTCTACAGGATAACAAGTGCGGCTCCTGTGTGTTTGTGGGCTTGGGTAGATGCTCCATGAAAAGACCAAATTTGAGTGAAGCTTCACCACAGGAAAAATAAAGCTTTATATCAGTAGAAGCTTCATATCAGATCAATTAGCAGTAACACAAGGTCTGAACAGGAAGTCCCTTTCAATAGGGGCTTTTGATAAGTAACAAAAATTCACGTAAATCAATCGGCATTTTTGTGCCCACGCACTTCTGGTTCTGCCAGGGGAATCCACAGCCATCACTGCAAATATTAAGCTTGAACAATCTGGTCCAAAGGATGGGGAGATAGTCAGCAACCACAAAAATCTGCTAACACACACAGGTAATCTGAGAACTAAATTGCCAGCTGCATCTGCAAACCAAATTTTACGTTTTCCCCATGACCTACATTTTGACATAAACCCCAGAAATTTGGGGAGGATTCTTCCAGAGTGTTTCTGCAAAAATTCTGTAACTAATTACACAATCATCCTTGGCCATAATCCTGACATTTATGTTCAGAGTTTATGCACATGTAGAAGAGCTGCACACAGGGCAAATTTAAATTTCACATTTTGGACTCTAGGACAAAAGATTCGCAGGAGGAATATCACAACATTTTCATACCACCAGCCTTACTCTCAATATTTATGGCAGAAAAACTGGGCATAGGTTTGGAAATAACAGACGAATTTTCTGTGGACTTGTCCTGCACTTACTTTTCCAAATACAGACACATTATTTGCCTCAAAACAATTAAAAGCATGAGCCTTAGTTTGGGCAAAAGATTTTCTATGCTTTCATCTAGCTTTGACTCTGTTGGAATTTCTGGGGTCTAGGCACTCATCCCTTACTAGAAACTCTTCCAGCACATAGAGAATATTTGACATTTCTGCATGAGGAGCAGCTACCACTGCACGGGGGCACAGGGCACCTGACTTCACAGAAATGTTCAAATTTCCCTGAAAAATTATACTGGAACCCCCCAGCCATATGTCTGAGTTCACCTTTCACTCTCAAAATCCATGCTCTCCAGCAATCCCAGCTCCCTGACAACGACTTGGCTTCTGGGTTGGGATTACCCTGTTTGACCAAAATAGTTACCTTTTTGCTAAGCCTATTTTGGGGATATTGCTCATTAAAGAATTTGTTTAGAGAGATGGGAAAGAATCTCCCTTTCCTTTGTTTTCAAATGGATTCAGCACAACATAACCCCGAGCTCTTTTCTGTGGCTGAAACCAGCCAGCACAGGTAGCCAAGATGTGCTGGCAGGCAGCAGATCACCACTCAGTAAATACACATTACTCACCTCACAGCAGCCAAGCAACCCAACTCTTCACTTCACCTTTCAAGCACTAATTAATGGCAACAGCATGAAAATGTAATCTATGATCCCTCTATAAGCTGTCAAGTGTTTACAGAGGGGAAAAAGGAAAGTTTTAACAGAGCTGGGCAAAGGCAGCTCCTGCTCCACACCCAAATTTCTGCTCTGCCTCACAAAAATCTGCTCTTATTTCATTTTTATCACCACCACATGTTTACACCAGAAATGCCTTGGTGGGAAGCAAAGGACAGAGACAGTGATTTTAGCAATAGGAATGGGCTCTAAAACTTTCAGATTTCATAGATCCCTTCCTTTGGATGAGCCAGAGCTCAGTGCCTTTGTTTCTTCTCCCTGCACAGCCTGAAGGGGGAAAGTCATTGAAAATTCAAGAGAGGATGAAAAAGTAGTTCTGGCCTTGCCTTTCCCACGAACAGCTGTGCCAATGCATCTTTGCCTGGTCCAATTCTCAGCAGACATGGATTTGCAGCAGACAAATCTCCTCTACACCGGCACTTCATTGGCAGCCTCATCAGGACTCACAGCCCAAAGGCTGGGGCAAGCCATCCCAATTAAACCACTGACACCCCTGGAGAGATTTCTTTCTTTGAAGGAAGTAAGCAGGCTCCAATTCCACTGGCAGCAAAGCTGGCATCTTTGCCACAAATAAACAGCCAGCCCTTTTTCTCTGCAACTGCCAGCTTTGCCCCTACGTGCTCAAAATTCAGCTTTTTTTCTCTTGTTCTGTCATCACAGCTCACTGCCAGTAGCACTTTGTCTCAGCCCATTTTATGGGTCACACGTGCAGCATTGTCTTGTTCAAATTATGAAGGCACAAACACCACCTGCCACTGGTTTGTGGGTTGTTAATCTGCCTTATCTGTGTTCAGGTAATCCATGTGCCATTTTCTAAGCACCAAAATTCTGTGATTTCTATTTGTTTTACCCAAAACTCCATATTCTGAAATCTTGTGGTTATGAGAAGCCTGGGTTTGATTTAAAATAACAGTAGAATCAGCAAATTACAGAAATTACATTTAGTAACGTGAGTGACCCTGTGCTAAAACCAAAAATAATTTAAGGCAAGAGGCAAAAGGAAGAAGGGAGAAAAAACCAGCACCACCAGAAGAATAAGTACTGCAGTCCAGACTACAAGGGCAAAAATAAAATCCAGTTACAGGGTATTTCAGCCTAAGGTTAATTCCCAGTGAAGTTTCCAAACCCTGGTGAGGGTACATTTGCCTTACACTCATATCAGCACAACTCCTCTCAAGGCTGGGATAGTATCACTGAAGGCCACAGGATCAGGCCCTACAGGAGAAATAAATAGTATTTAACTGTTCAGAATTCCTTTTTTTCCTCTGCCTGGATTTCCTGTGGCACTTACCTGGGATCAGTGCAATATACCCCAATTTCCAGAAATGTGCACTGGCCACCCAATACGTGCATTTTCTTCAATGATGTGGTAATATCTTGCCTAGAGAATTTGGGGTCCAACCCCTTTCCTGCAGGAGTGTCCCCTATCCGTGGATCCTCTCACACTCCCTGTGTGCACTTCACTAAATGTGCCTGCAGCATTTTCAGACACCTTTACAGGAACCAGCCCTCCAGCTGAGCACGTTTCCAAAAAGGAACAAAGACACATTTACCCAAGCAAAAGAAATATTTGAAAATTCAGATGATTAAACACAGCCTGCTGTTCATTTTACCTCTGTGGTCTCCACTAAGTACCATAAATCCTGGTTTCCCTTTGAGACAAATTGTCACATTATAGCCCTGCTATACAGGCGTACACACATTCCTTGCTATAAAGAGAAGGAGAGAAATCCATGCCAGATTAGGACATATGGAATCTCTGTTTATGGATAAATCATTTTTAAAACCTCTCTCTCTCTCCCCCTCCATGAGTCATGTGTGAATTGCTTAAACTGTCCTGTCAACAATAGTTTATTTACATACGGAACTAATTAGCATTATTATGGCAGATTGGAGAAGCAGGATTATAGCTGGGAGACATCATCAAATCAGTGATGCCATTTTAGGAAGGTTGGGGAATGGAGGTTTGCAGAGTTCTAGCCCAGAATTTCATAAATTGGCCACCTTCTGAGGATGTCAAGATGAAACTCATGTTTAACATTTCTTCCATTACTGATAATATTAGTTCACAATTAAAAACCTGAGTCCTAATTTGTATTATCTTGATGGTTTTTTGCAATATGCATTTCAGAGCAGAGCCTGGTCAGCTTCTTTTTCTTGTAGTCCACTTTCTCAATTCCGTATCTTAGCACCACAAAATTGGGTTTAGATTTCCAGTACCACAGATCCATTAATAATTTTTAAAAGCTTTAAATGCCCTAAAACATTTATATTCTGTGTTTGAAGATTATTTAAAGTCAGCAACTAAATTTTAAACTAAATTAAATTTATATAGCCTCTTTACATTACTGAGCACAGTATATACAGCTACTCTGGGACTTGCATAGACCTTTCATCATTAATAAGTGGAACAAGATAATTACATGCTCCAGTAGCTCTTAGGGGTCTAAGAAGTTATCACCACATAACCTGCTTTATAATGCAGGAAGAAATCATCTGTGCTAGAGCTGGGGGTATAATTCAAAGACATTTCCATAAATATATAAACACTGTGAAATGAATTCATCTGATGTGCAGGCATTTCATTTCAGAGCTGCTAATGTGTTTGCCCATTAATTTGTCAGGAACGTTCACTTTGATTTGCTCCATTTACCTTAGGAGGATGTTCAACAGTAAAACAGTCAAAACTGCAAAATTAGTCTAAAGAAGGGCATCTTAGGTAAGCGTTGCTGAGTTTGCTCTAAAAGGTCCGTGCACAGACGTCTGCCCACCTAGAATAGCCAAATGTAGAGAGAGCAAGGGCCAGAACCTGCTCTGAGCTCTGGAGAGGATCTCTGACTCCACATACTCTTGACCGATGGAGCTGCCTCCTCCTTTGCTCCACAAAGAGAGGATCCCCTCTTCCATACTTCTTTTTGTCTTCTGTTTTATTCTTTTTGATTGCTCCCCAAGCAGACACCCTGCTCCCAACTTACTGCCTCTCTTCTGGGGCTAGGCCTCCACACCCGTTGTGACAAAGGACATCAGCACTCAGAAGGCTCTGGGAAAGCTTTCACATTATTTGGAATTTTGGTTAGTAAGTGCTTTCTGGCTGGTTCCAGGTTTCCCTGGGATTATTTCCGGCAATATTCAGACAGTAATGGACGAGTTTTCCCTGCAGAGCTTCACAAAGCTCCCTTCACAGCCAGAGTGGCTCTGTGAGAGGGCACAGCCTCCCTGTCCTGGGATGGAGCCCTGCGGCTCCCTCAGCTCCCTGGGGCCAGCAGGTAGCTGCCTTCTGGACCAGGAAGGAGCCCTTTGCTGGGAGATGCTTCACTTCTCCCCACAAGAGATGAAACAGTGATTCCTCAAGCCTTCTGCACCCTTTTAGATGCACAAAGACCCCTACAAGACACGCGAGCTCTTCAGCTGCTGCAGACACTGGCACAGCTGTGACAGTCATGACATAACAGGCTCACTTTGCTTTCTCTCACCCTTGAATCACCCTTTCGCACAGCCCCTGGCTCGGGGGATCTGCAGGGGGACCTTCCTGGTCTCCGCACACCCAGCCCGTGCAGGCAGGTCCACACAGCTGAACTGGGAGCATCACCCAACCCTGGCACAGGATCAGGGGCTGGAAAAGCAGAAAGTGTGGCCAAGCTTAGGAGCAAGCAAGTGGAAACCTGCACAGCCTTGGGCATCTAGAAATGGTCTGAAGAGGTATTACATAAGCACAGAGCAATTTTGCCATCTGAACAACTATGTTTCTGTTCGGTGCAGCTGTTTACGTTTTGGGGTGTTTTGTGGGTTTTTTTGCAAGAATGTTCCTAATATTTCCCCTTGTCTTGATTTTTCCAGTTTCTGACCATTTTTAATGGTTAGCAAGAGCTGAGCAACTAAAAGATTTGGACCTGGAGAAGTTGCATTGCTCAAAAGCAAAAAGAGAAGGTTTTAGTCTTGCTAAGAACTGAATTTGATAGCAGAGAGGAACAGAGCCCATTCCAGCACCACAAGCATTTCATTGGGCAGTTCAGGACTACATTGCCTTTTCCTCAGTGAAAGAGGACTGGCACACAAGCTCTGGGCTGGAGGCAAGAGGAAAGAATACTGGGAAGAGCACTGCCAGTCCTTGTTCACCAGCTTTGGGAACTAGAGGGTGATGCTGCCATTGGGGATGGGAATGGGAGGGAAGAAAATTGAGACAGATCCTGGGAACCTCAAGAAAGTGTTTCCTAAGCGAGGCTTGGCAAAGCCTGCCAGGTGAGATAAGCATTTCCACAGAAGCTGAGAGAAACAGATGCTCTTGAAAGGTACTTCCTTCCCAGCACCACCCCACAGATCCATTTGGAATGGCAACCTCCTCAGATGCTCTCTCCCAAAAAGAGATGCCAGCACTGCCCAGCAGCCAGATCTGCCCGGCAGGTATGAGGCAGATGTGCTGGGCTGGGCTTCCAGCAAGGACCACTGCTGTTTGCCTTGCACACTCCCCAAGCTGATACTTGAAACTTCAGCTTCCACTTATTCACATCTTCAGAGAGATAGCTTTGTTCCTTTGCTCTTGGCATTTTGATCTCCAAACACTTGAATAAGCAGCGTTTTGACTGCGTTAGGATGAGGGCAGCGGGGATCCTCTCCTGTCACTACAGCACATGCACTTAGTACACAAGAGGCTCTCAGCAAGTCAGGTTTCACTCCTGACATTGGGGTTTTCTGTGCGAACCATTTATTTTGCTGAGTTGGCATTTATACACCCTCCCCCTTTCACCATTTGAAATCCGAGACAAATATAAGCCTGAAGTCCTGACTCTTTTTTTTTCCTCCCCGAAAGCTAAGCTGGTGTTTACATGTGGCCACCCAAATTCCAGACCAAGCTGCTGAAACCCCGTTTCACTGTTCATAAAGCGTGTAAGGTCTGGCTGGTGCTGGTTCCCACATTCCTGATCCAGGCAAGCCGGATTAAAGTTCCTCCCTCACAGCCAGTGCCTCTCCTCCATGCATCTAAACTTACAGGGATGAATCGGCGCAAAGGAAAGCCTGGACAAGTGCAAACTAATTTTTCCACAAATTTAAGTGCAGGATAACCTCCCCTCCCTGCCTTTCTCCCCATCATCCAGCTGTGCCCATAAACCAGAGTCTGACGAACCAATGCAGGAGTTGAAGGCAGCTATTAAATCTGCTCCCTGGAGCTTTAACACTTGGAGCAATTTGTAGTGGAATTATTCTCCCAGCTCAGCTTGCAAACCACCTCCACACAGGGTTCAGTGCTGGGGTCAAGAAACCCGCTCTCTGCCAATCCTTCCTCTCCAGAGGAGGGGCTCAGATGGGCACACATCCCCACACTGCCATTCCAGCTGGCGAGGGAGGCCGAGTTCAGCCTCTTCTTCTTGAAACACGTTGTTAGTGTTAGCTAATCTGTGAGATATGCCAACTGTCTGGCAAGGGATTCCAGGCAGCATTGTTTGTTTAGGATAGGACTGGGCTCTATGACTCCAGATTAGACACGGGGTTTTTTTATTGTAACTACCTCAGCCAGGAATGTCTGAAGGTGTGTTGGGCTTGAGGAGGCAGGGAAACAGCAAAACAAGCCACAAGCCTAGAGCTTTATAAGGGTTTGTGTTTCTTTTTTTAGTTATTACCTTGCCTCCGCTTTAGATTCTTTGGGAAACCAGAATCTGTATACCAAATTCTCCTTATCACCACAGAACGGAGGCACTGACTTGTTTTTCAGCAATGGACTACAGAAACCAGACTGTTTATTGTTTGGGTTCTCTTGTTTGTGGTTTTTTTCTCCCTCTCCTCTGGAGGGCCCTCAAACACTTTACTGGTGAGCACTGGAAAAATGAAAAGAGGAGTCCCTCAGTACTCCTGCTCCCCCTTCATTGCCGCCACTGCTCCAGAGGAAATGAAGACTCTCAAGTCTCAGTAATGATCAGAGGATGAACTGGCTGGTTCCTCAGCAGAGCATCGAGCTGTTCTAGAGCCCTGGAGCCACCCCCATCCCATTTCCACTGCTCTCAGATGTTCATGTTCAGATACCTACACGAAGCACCCCAACAGCTCAACCTTGGCACATGGAAGCTCACAAAAAGCCCAGGCAGCTGAAGAGCTGTTGCTATTTCTCTCTAGTCCCAATATTGCCAAGGAAGGGGAATAAATGAGGACTTAGTTGAAACAAGCTGGAGCACTTGTTGCTCCATCCCCATGCAAAGTAGCCAACCGGGAAACAGCTTGCAGACAAAAAACATAGACCAGGCTTCAGCTCAAGGACTAGAAAGTGGCTCTATCATAGCTATAGAAGAGGAATATTATATTTAAGCCTCAAAATTACTCACCCTTAGCAAAAAATAGCCATTGTCAGCTCCTCCCTGAGAGCAGCTGCCCTTGGGATGGAGCAGGAGAGCTGATGGTCCCAGCCCAGGAGCCCTCCAAGCATTCCTCCAGGGAGCACAGCCTGGAAACTCCCTCCTCCAGGCAGACCAAACCTACTTTTTGCCACGGCCCTTCTGGGCTCTTCCCTCTGGCCAGCTCTGCCTCCCAGATGCTTGATTGCCAATTAACTGGTGTTCTTTGGCCCTTCCCAGGCTGGTGCCGTGGGAGTGGGAGTCACCAGCACATCCCTCCTGCCCACAGGTGGGCAGATCCAGCCATTCTCCATCAGGAGCATGTGTCCCTCCCTGCATATCAGCAAGGTGCTTTAATCAACTGCGTGTCATTTCCCCCAGTTCAACCTCAGCCTTTTGGCATTTGCATGGTTCCCAGGCTTGTGCCAAGGCAGTAAAAACTCACCTATATTTGCCTCCTTCACAATCTGCAGCATCAGTGTGGGTGCTTCTCTCAGCTCAAGGAAATCTCTTTACAAGAAACCTGTGTGGAATTGTTAAAGAACTTTGTTCACCAAAAGTAGCATCATAAAATACAAAGCACCAGCCAGTCTCTGAGCAGCCCAGGGCCTTGAAGAAGTGAAGCAGAAACTCACATAAACTTTGAGCAAGCACACACCAGGGAAAACTGCCCTGAAATTACCCTCTAGGATCTGCCTGTTGAGACAGGGTGAAGGTTCTGTGCAAAATGAACTTGCATTTATTCGGAAATAAATGACAAATGGCTCCATTTGTCTTTTATTCTCCCGTTAACGCTTGAACCTGGGGATTATTATCCCTGCAGTGCCTAAGGCTTGCAGATGAAGTGACCTCTTCATCTGGACAGGATTTCCTTCATTTGGGGAATACCTTTCATCAGCCCATTCAGCCTTTTCACCTGTACCTTTGACCGAATACTTACTTTTCAAGTAATTTTGAAGAGTTTGCCAATTTAATTCCATATCTGGGATTCAGCTACACACCTCTGGGGCAAGGAGAACTCCTGTGAAAGGTGCTTGACAAACAAGATCCACAATATAATAATTAATTCCATAAGCGTGAGCTGGGCACAAGCTCCATAAAGAGACAGTGTGAGCACTGTTGGTTTTTGCTTTAGCCACTTCTAGCCACCTTGAGCCATTCATCTGGTGTCTCTGCTTACCCCTCTCCTTCAAAGAGGAAATGATTGGCAGGATGAACAAATAAAACAACCCAACCTGATAAGAGCATGGAAATGTGATTTTGTCATTTTGTGCATTATCAGTGATATTTCTTATGGATTTGTTATGGAGTTTTCATTCTATTTTTGTAAAATCTAGGTATTTTAACTGTCATCACACATCTGGAGGAAGAGCAGGGAATGAAGATTCTCTAGGATGTAAATTATGTGAAATATCAATATTTCAAGTGAAAATGGATACCTTGGAGAAGAAAATGATGGTGAATAAAAATTGTGGGGTTCTGTCAACAAGAACATATTCAAAGAATACAAGTTCACACTCTTCTCCCTGTTACCCCTGCAACAAATGTGGTTATGTGTATTTTTCCATTTTATTTCCTCATGCTTCTCTCTTTTTATTACCCAGTCCAGCTGTTAATTTTCTCTCTCCCCTCTTATGTCTAACTTATGTTTATGATTAATTATTTCTGTAGGAGACTATACGTAAAAAGAAACGGAGAGTGCTTTCGAATATTTGACCCTTGATAGCAAATATCACATATCATTGGAATAATTATTATGCTTAATCCTAAAAATTCTGTTCTCATGTTTAAATCAAAAAGTTAAGACATTGTTCCATCCCATTTTAAACAACGTGTTCACAGCTTTATTTTCCAGTGAAGAGCAATATATTTCCACGCTGGGCCTGGGGAAAGAGGGAAAGTTGCTCCTTGGATGGGATTATATTTGTTCCTGTTCTTTTCATTGTGCTGCTCATTAACTCCAAAATCCAGTAACTTAATCTAAAAATTAGCTGTGTTTCTTGTAGGTTTTTTGCCATGTACCTCTCATCCCCAGCCCAAGGTCTTTGCAGTGATCTGGAGATGTGTAACACCCAGCAAGTGCCGTGTCTCTGCTCAGCCCAGTAGGATAAACCTGATTTATCCTCCAGTCAGCAGGGGGAAAAGCTTCAGGTACAGCAGAGGAAGGAGAGAGAGGCAAGAATAAGCTCTGGAAACATGCTGAGTCATCCAGAATGTTGCAGATAATGATTTAGGCCTGGCTGAAAGGAGATATTAATTTCTCAGTGTCATTTTCATTCTTTCCTACAGATTGCCTTAACCTTGGGCACAGACGGAAGAATTTCTTCCCTTCCCTGCAGCTTCTCTTCTGTCAGAGAAGGCAGCAAAACCCCACAAATGCTGTTTGTAAGAGCCATCTGAATAAATGGACAAGGCATTTATAGTAGTAGCTTTTTAATATATGTGGCTGCCTAAGAGGTGTGCTCTACCCAGATATACCTTTGCACTGGCATTTTCTTTCCTTCTCCCAAAGGAAGGGCTCAGGTGTTGGGTTACACGGCTTCCACCAACTCCAGGAAAGACACACCTGTCAAAAAGGGGCTCGTACTGCAATAAATATAAATGTCAATCTTTGTTTTGTTTCAGGAAACACGTGTATTTTTTTCTCCCAGAGAGAAGAACCACCAGCACCAAGATCTGTTTCGTTTTCTTCCATTTTCAGTCCTCAGTTGTTGTTTTCCTATTCTTTTTCTGTTGAGAGAGCTAAGTGCACGAAGGCAGAAAACCTGGAGAAAGAAATGGAAAATATGGATTGAGAAAACTTTAAAAATTACACTTGAAATGAGTCACGTTTCTGAAGTTCAATTTTGATTTTTGCAGGGCTTTTTCACTGGAATATCAAAATATATGAGGACAGTACGTTAATAATATTTGGACTATAATAGAATATTGACTTATTTTACCTCTGAGAGAGGGGAGGAATAAATCTAGGAATAAATCTAACTCAGAACATCCTGTTGCAGTCAGCTCTTTTCCTGCAGCAAAGAGGTGGGAAACAGTGGCCATCATTATCATTATCATCATTATGATACATAGAAATGTTGATCGTAATTATAGCACATGCCAGAGAGAGCTGTGAAGTGCATTTTGTTTCTAACAAAATATCCTGGAGGTGCAAATTAGACAAAAATAGGATTAATTAAGTCTCTTTTGTCTGCACATTTCCATGCTGAATTTAGGCACTTTAAAATGTGTTAGAGAAAAATCATCAGCAACAGCAAGATACGTTTGTGACATAAAAGTATATTTTTTAATGAAGCTGCTTCCAGGGGTGCCTTTCATGCTTGACCTAGAGGATGTTCTAGGTGGTCCAGAGGAACTCTGGACCTGAGGTGTGCTATGCAAAGCTTTGTGCTGTGAGAAACAAACATTGAACCAAGACAAAGTGATTCTTAAATGAACAGAAACATCTGTTAATTCTTTTCTGCTATGTAAGGCTGATGGATGTTTTAGCAACTCCAGATCCAGTAAAGGAGGAGAGAGAAGTTCCTCTTGTTGATAACAGCCTGATTCATGCACACAGAGGATACAGAGGAACAACAGGTAAACTGAATTTGCAGGTATCAAACCATGGAAATCAGGGGGTGAGGGAAGCCTTACAAAGGTGGGGAGATGCTATTGCTTCTTGCTGTGGTTGTACATATGTGTGTCATACCACTGACATCCAATATTTTACCTCAGAGCAGCGATGAAGGGTTTTCTTGTGAAAATGAGTAGAGAGGAGACCGGTACCAAAGGAGTCTTGAAACAAAGACACTTCCGTGCTCTGGTAGTACTCTGAGGGAGGAGGAACCAACTATCCAGGATTTTGTCATGAGCTGCTCAGAATGCTGCCTGAGAAAAGCCGTTCTATTGGGCTGGGGCTGGGATGTGTGAGTGCCCAAGCTCTTCCTAATTTGGCTCTCTAGAGTCGACAGTAATATCCTGTATCATGAAGAGACACTAAGATCCAAATGTCTGACCCACATGCCCAGATGTGGCCCATTAGCACATCTGCAGCAAATATCTCAGCTGCTTTGCCACTCTGTACTGGGAGCAAATAACCTTTTCCCCCCTCCCTGAACCCATCTCCCAGATTTACTTGCCATTCTTTTTCCTTTGCTGAAACTCTGAGTTCAAGCCTGGGGAAGTTCACACCACATCTTGCCCTGGACTTTCCATCCAGCATCACCACATTCAGGGTTTTCTTGTCCACTGGGGGGGTGTTTGTGATGACTGAATGAACTTGCCCTCAGTCAGCTTTGATTTCGTGTCAGCAAAAAGACCCAGAAGGCCTTCGTGAACCAGACTTCCTTCTTCTTCTCCTCCACTTCTTTTTAAGTCCCTTCTGACAAAACCAAGGACCCTTGGGCCATATTTCCTATTTATTTCGCTGTCTGAAGCTAATTTGAACAGATGCACGGAGAATGACAGTTAAACAGCCTGAAAAATAGGTTTTCAACCCCTGAGGCAGAAGTTTAAACTATTCTCTTTTTTTTATTTTTTTTTGCCTCTATCAAAACAGCCTGAGAAAACCCTGCTGCTGAGCTAGTGGCTAGTTTAGAAATTGCTGCATTCTCTTGTTTTACTTTTTAACCAGGTTTAGAGAGAAGGCTTTGTGTTTCAGATACAACAAAAGAACTACAACAAGAAGTAATTGTACATCACTGTTGGGTATCACCAGTCAAAGAAGATGAAACCATTTGTGAAATGCGCCTATTTTCCAGGGCTGATGTAGCTTGTAAGCTGTTTTATTTCTTCATTACTGCTCTCCTTAAGGCTCACTCATGCAGTTCAGGCAATTCACAAGCAGTAGGAACTCTAATCCTGCTGCCTTCTTTAAGATCTCATGGTACTTTCTGAAGAGAACCCTCACAAATCAAATTCTTCCCCTTCATCCAATTCTTCTCTCTTGATTTTCCTTTTTTTGTCTAAGAAACAGATCTGATTTGCTTCTGGGCTGGAGTTAACCAGAAGTGTTTAACCCCAGAGGCAGTTGCATTACAGCAAGGGACTACTTTGTACCTATGAAAATCACCTGAAGAGGAAATGAGAAAAGGTAAAATATCCTTGAACACAGATTATGCCATTAAAAGTGAACTATAACTTCATCAGAAACTGAAAAAAAAATACGAGAAATTTAGAACACCCATTCCTTTATACTAAAATAACACTGGGCCATGCTGTCCACTCTTGCAGCCTTCTAACAATTTAGGCAAGTGCTTATGTGATCACCAAGGAATCTCTGATTTTTCACCCTCTGTTTTATAGTGTTTTCAGGTCTCCAAGTATAAACATCTACTTGGATACTGAATGTCACACAAATGCCTTTAACAGCCCTGAATACAGCGAAACAGCACTTTACTACCAGGGTGTTAAGACACATTTATACAAAATATGTAAACAAAATTTCAAATATAAATGTGCACAAAAAATGAGTATAAAAATAATTGCAGGATACCAAGAAAAGCTAGACAGGTCTAAAATAAAACATTTGCAATGAACATTTACCCAGTTCTACTCCTAACCACCAGCAAGTGGGTAGAGAGACTCCATCAACCCCTTTGTTTTCTTTTGATGGCTTTGTTTAGCTTTTATTCTTACTAAAGACATCCAGAAAACTTCAGGGGGTTATTGGCCTTCGGACTATAACTGGGGGCCAGGTCTAATACCGTCATTTATCTGTGGAGATAAGAAGATAGAGCTGTTAAAGAACCACAGCCATTCAGGGAACACACTGATAAACAAACGCACTCATGTTACGTAGGTGTGGTATTCACGCACACACACGCGGGCGTAAGTGCAAATGAAAACACCTGAATATTAAAATAAATATTTCTCCTTTAACTTTCCCACATGCTGTTGCAGAGCTGAGCCAAAAGCAGAGCAGGAGCAAGGGACAACAGGTAACTCACTCTTCTGCTTCTGCCAAGGCTGTGGCTTCTCCCCGTGCCCACTGTGGGCAGTGCCCAAAGGAGCTGCGTGTGACACCCTCCAGGCCGTGGTGGCACCTCTGAACTACCAAAGACCAAACTCTACAAGGCATGGCATAGATCAGGAGTCAGTGTCTGCTGAGGTGTCTTGGTACCACTTCAATTATTCCTGTGTCTGGCCCTTTCCAGACACTCAGAGCTCGCATGGCTCCTGTAACCTCTTTGGAAGTTAAAAGGACACAACCTGCTATTCTCAAACTTCTCCCAGGGGTGCTGAAATCCCTCTCCTGTAACCATCACCAGTGGAGGTGATGCAGAGCAGCTCTGTTTGGCTTCCATCTCTTTCCAGGTGTGAGCTTCTTGGGCCTCTGTAGTGGCCTGATGGAGGAGAGGTAGCAATGTAAATCTATCAATTATACCTGTGTTCCTTCGTTACTTTCCATGTACCTGGTCTGAGCATTCCTGGATTCCCAGCACCAGGAATGCGACCATCACTGCTGCAGAGGCTCAGGGTGAGCCCTCCTCTGCAGGCACTGCATCTCTGTGCTGAACCAGCATCTGTCAGCTCAATAGGTTTGATTAGACCTGGCAGGAGATCCTATAACATTCCTTCCAGCAAACACTGGAGACCAGCCCATACAGCCTTCACTCAGTTTGCTCCATTTCTTCTTCTCATCATTCCTTGCACTGTTCTGCTCTCCACACCCCTTGTAGCTGCACTCCTCCTCCACTGCAAGTCAAGAATATACATGTTCAGTAGAGAAAAGAGCTCTTCTGTTAGTTAGGTACTGTCTGTGACAGGATAGTTTAGGATAGTTTAGTTCCTTCCTCGTGCCTGAGCTTGTGCTCCTATAGGTAAATATCTGATAGTATCACAGGAGAAACACGGAGGCCACCAAGCTTCAAGTCACCTCAGAAAGAAGCTGCGCTTGAGCCAGATGGCTGGAGCTGGTGGAGTGAAATCCAGGGCCTTGGAACAAATCCCAAAGCATCATTTCATCTGAACACGGCACACCTGGCAGTCCCTGTGACTGGGTAAATGCCTTTCAATCTAAAGCAGTGCAGCAAATTCGAACATGTCACCTCTCTGATAGGGAATCGATGCCTACTTTTAGTATTCAGCTTCCAGATCAGATTTTCCCTTTCCCTTTTTCACTGCTAAGTCCCTGTCCTTCCAGTGGCTGCCTTCTGCTTAGCCAGGAGAGTTTAAGAAAGGGCTGATGGGGAGGAAAATGGTCATTGTTGCTTCAGTCACAGTCAGGAGATGCAGGTCAGTGACAGATTGGTGACACACCTTGGGTGACAGGTTTCTGCCTGCACTGTCAGCCTATGAAGGGGATGCTGCTTATGGCACTCACTGGTCAGCTTTGCAACCTGAAACACTTTGCGATACTGTTTTCAAGATCTTCGTGCTCAGAGCCAGCGAAAAGAAAGTGGGGACTCAAACATTAAATGTCTGCAAGGCTCATGACAGCAATGTCTGTGCCAAAGAAATCTGGCATGTCTGAACTCCTCATCCTGAGAAGGCTGGTTTTTTCCCCTTTCTCCCCCACTCTCTATCTTTCTTTTCTTCTTGGTTTCCCACCATATCCTGGGTTTGAGTCACTGTGGGTTGTACTTTTATCAACAATGAAACACAGAGACACCTTTCACAGCTGCTGAGCTCATTTCTTGCTTGGAATTTGGCTTTCTAAAGGTGAGTTGTTTGCTTTTGGAGAGTTCACACACGTGTGCACAGCCTCAGACTTGCACACAAAGAATGCTCCGTTTGCTCTCGCCGTAGGAAAACAACAGCCGTACACAGCTGGGTCTGTCACTGGGGGTGGAGGCTGCTCCCCTGTTACCCTGGGACAGCAAGGGGATGCCAGATAAGTGCTGCCAGCCTAATTAGAGCCCTGCAAAATAACAAAATAAATAATAATTTTAAAAAAACCCCAATGGAAGATGAGCCTTTCCAAGATGCCAGATACACTGAGAAGTGACAACAGCATCAAGATTAATGTTACATGGGATTCTCACATGGAGAAATCATTTTAGAACTGCATTTGCAGCCTCTCGTTTCATCCTGCTGCATTCCTCAGTCCCAGGGGAATGTTATTACCTGGCCTGGACCAGTGAGTGGGCTGAGTTGCTCTTCCAGAGGCGCATCCTGCTGCTACCTGGCACAGCATCCCATCCCCACACATGCTGATACCTTTCAAAACTGGCATGTTTCTGCGGAGTTAGAAAACTTGATTAACTTTCCTTCTCAATATCCCTTCTTCCCCCGTATCCTAACCCCAGCACTCTGTTTTACATTCTAGCTCTGCCTCTGCACTTTCTGCTTCTCTCTCCTACCAGCAATTATGAACTCCAGGGAGAAAGGCTCATTGGATTATTTCCTGCCTGTCAAACAACAGGAAGCATCAGCAGCCTTGTGAGAAAACTGTTTCTCATGACACCATGAGGTGAATGAGCTGGGCCCAGGTGGCTTGGAGAACTTTGGAGAGCATCCTCATTAGTATCCAAGTGTTAGGATGTTTATCTGAGCTTCTGATCCTGTATCTCTTTCACATTCCCTGTAAACTTTGACTCTGTCTGCCATGGTTTCTCTGGCCAAATGCATTCCATGAGGAGGGTTATTTATTCCTCCTGATCAGCTCAGGGTGTGCATAGTGCTTCAAACTGCTCTGGTTGCATAAAGATACTTCCTGGTGGTGTTGCTTCTTTTACTTTGCTCTGACTTGTGGGGTTTTAGCTCGCACATATCCTGACAAGTGGGAATATGTGTATGTTGATAAACCCCTTTGCTAATTCCTTTGACATGAGCTAAAACTCTTCCAAGTAAAGAAAATTTTCTCCTTCATTGTGTTTCAGTCATCTAAAACTGGGGAAAAGAATTATATTGTGTGGTTCACTTCACTCATCATGTGAACTGAATAAGAAATAACTGATTCAAAGAGTACATAGCGTCCAAGACTGTTAATGAATACTGGGAGAACAGACTTGAAAGAGTGTAGGTTCACTTCCCAAATAACTTATGAAACAGAAAAGGAGCTATGGTCCTTCTTGGAAAAGCAGTGGGTCCTTGCTGGATTAAACATTTACCCTTAACAATAAACACATGCTTAAATCCACGTAAGACAAGTGAGACTAAAGAGTGCTGAGCTGGGACTCCATGGCAGAACATTTTCAGCTGTTTCCAGCCCTGGAATTCTTTCTCCACATCCTGCAGACGCTGCCGGAAATCCCCAAGACAGCCGAGGGTATTTGGGTATTCACTTCTGCATGTCAAAATTTCCCCGTAGGCTTTGCAAAACTTCAACCAGCTCTGCTTTGTGTTTGTCTGAATGACAATGTTAGCTACTGATTTCTGTTGGAGATGGTATAGTTCCAAAAATCAAAGGTTTGATTTTGCTGTAGTGGTTAAACGGAAATAAAAAACAGGCAAACTACCAATTTCCTGCCTGAAATGAAAGTAGCTACCAAGATGCAGTAAAAAAATGCAAAGATTCAAACTGTGTTATTGAGCAGAGTTTCTCAGGACATACCTGAAAGTGACTCTTCACTTTATTTTGCTCATCTATTTCCAGGTAGAAGAGTCTTTCTTTACTGCAATGTGTTGGCAGCAAATAACATTTCATGAGATGGATACAGTCTGCAATGTCCTGTCTGCAGTTCTTATTAACAATTTTTCCTGCTCATCTATGTCCGTGTTGTCTGAAACAAAGAGTCTACATGTCAGATGTTCATTATATTGATGATGTCCCAATGACAACCAATTTATTTTCCTGCCTGCACCTCAAAGAATTGTATTAGTAATGATGTCTATCTGCTCTAGAGATGCTTTGTTAAAGCTGATGGTCTGCCACGAGAATACTTAATTATATCTTCTTAAAGGAACACAATTAAGTTTGCAGGTAAAAGATGGCTCTAGAGTTAAAATGTATTTTCAAATTAGTTTTCCTGGTGGATAGGATGTTTAATTTTCATTTTGGTAGTCAAACTGGAGAATTGATCAGAGAGATTTGGTATGATGAATGCTCTCAAAAGCAGAGCTGACACTCATCAGAATTATCTTTTAACCTTCAGCCAATGTGATATTTGGTGGTAAAACCAGGGAAACAGACACACGTGGCAGTGCACGGAGTCATGAGACCCAGTGTGGTAGGGACACTGCTGATGGGGACAGGGCAGGCATCCCTCAGGGCTGTCAACCATTGTACAGGGCCCTGCTGAAGCTGCAGCTCTTCATTTGCATTTCTGTCAAGGCTTCCTGGGACAACAGCAAGGAACCTTCATTCCCAGCCGAGATCTCCAGTACTGCTCCTCCTGTAACAAGAACCTCGTCCTGCACACGAGTGTGTGTGTTTGGCACCAGAACTGTAAATATTCCCTGCTTGAACAAGCCTCTGTGGGACACTTGGCCATCCCATAATGGGGTACAGGGCTTGGGGCACCACCCACACTTGGAACCTTTGCCCAGAGAGGGTCAGTGTGAGTATAGGTTGGTCAAGAACCAACTGATTCACCAAAACCAGCAGAAAGTTTCCTGTTCCCCTGAAGCTTCAGAGAACCAAGGGTTCCTCGTCTGTGGTTTCCAAACTGTCCTGACACTGACAGAAGTAGGACTTTCTGTAACAGCTTCATCTGATTCCTTTTTGGGATCATTTATCCTTTCAGTTCAGTCTGCTCCGAAGTTTTCCACATCACCTCTGACATATTGAGTTTCCACATTAGCTGTAACATATTCATTATTTTTAGCTGAGCAATTCCTTTCTGAAAGCAAATCACTTTTTTTTTTTTTTTAGCATTTGGGAAACAATTCCAAAAAGATGCCTGAAAGGAATGTCATGAAAATACATGTAGCAATACTTTCCTGCAATACAAAACAGAACTCATTTAACATGCAGATCTCTGCAAATGTTGGAAACCACCTGCCTCCCAAAGCACACAATTCCATACTCCAAACCAGAAAAATAAATAAATATATAATATCTACATGCACACACACACATCTATGGATCCTTATCCAAGTCTATTTTAGTACAGCAGAAACCAGAAATTGTCGATGTAAAAAAGGACATAAAGAAGAAAGTCCTTTGTGCACTATTAATTTAAAAATAGTCTATCATAATTATTTCCAGAATATGTCAACATATAATTTAAAACAAATGTTTTGGATGAAAAAGTAGCTTTTCAAATTACTGGTGGCAAGTAGTATTTATAATAATACTGATTTTATTTGTGGTCTTTTCTCTCCTGCTTCCTGGTAAGCCACTCAATACTGGAGCATATTTACCATACAGTTTGGACAAGAAATAGCCAATCTGTTGTCTTTCTGCAAATTGTACAGTATGATATTTTGTTAGTTGATTTTAATAATGGTGATGATACCAGCTGGCTCAATCGCCTCCTAATATTTCTGTTTATTAACTGGGGAGACAGAAAAACTTAAAATTAAAAACAATTAATACTAAATCACAGAATGGTTTGTGTTGGAAGGGACCTTGAAGATCATCTTTTTCGATGGGCAAGGACACCTTCCACTAGCCCAGGGTACTCCAAGCCCCATCCAACCTGGCCTTGAACACTTCCAGGGATGGGGCAGCCACAGCTTCTCTGGGCACCCTGTGCCAGGGTCTCACTGCCTCACAGGAAAGAGTTTCTCCTGCATATGTAATCTAAATTTCCCCTCTTTCAGTTTGAACCCATTACTCTTCATCCTATCACTACAGTTCCTGATGGAGAGTCCCTCTCCAATAATTAATGATAATAAATACACTTCCAGGTGCAAACATCTGGTTGAAATCAATGAATTTAATTAGTTTAATGAGTTGCAACTCATTAAAAGAAAATACTGCAGAGAGTTGGCAAGTATTAATCACAATGTGACCAAAGTCTTCATGCTGATTAAACTTTTCATGTTATTTGTGAGTCAATTTTTGAATCAGGCTTTAAGTACTATACCTGCTCCAGCTGACAGAACAAACTAAAACAAAACAAAACAAAACAAAACAAAAAAAAGGCTGTTCTGAAAAAAAATCCAGATGAGACATTTGAGCCGGGCTGTGTTCAGGAACACTGGGAATATTCTTTGCTCTCCTGGTTCCTATGGCAGAAGATCCCTCTCCCTCACAGATGCTACTGATGCTGCTTAAGCCACTCTCTTCCCAGGTTAAAAGTTTCCCCACTAAGCCAATCCAGAGCACCAGATCCAATAGAAATGATCCACTGAGGAAACACCACACTCCAGCACTATGAATTTTCCATGCAAGTACAAGAGATTAAATCAAACCTCCAGATACTACAACAACAACAACAAAAAAAAACCCTCCTGTTCTTTAGCAAAGCTTGGATCGAGGTTTAGATCCAAGCTTCATGGCTCGGGATCATTGCCAATTCTGTCATGTCTTTCCATTCCTCTTTCTGGACACGATCAATAGTGGCCGTGCCAGTAGAAATGAGTGTTGGAGGCTGTTTTTAGAACCCTGGTGATTTGTGCGAAAGCAAAAAAAAAAGGAACAATACTCCAACTGAAGCCTCACTTCATGAAATTTCCATCTCCATCCTGCAGGCTTGGGGTTTGGATGAGGTTCAGTTTCGAGGTGCTTAGCACTCAACTCACCACCTAACGAGCACCGCGCCGGCCAAGACCTGGTTCTGCTCCGTTTCAACACAGCTTCAACTCGTCACCGAAATCAGTGGATGGACTTGAGATCTCACCAGAGTAACACACAAGAAAAGTTTAAGGGCCCTGGGAATTTGCTCCTTTTGCTAGATTTTGAATGCTTTAGTCTAACTCTTTACCACAATGCACTGACCCTGGAGTAAACCTCTTGAGATCAATGCACAGACCAGCTTTGGTGAGCTCTGCATTCAGCTTATTCCGAGAAAAACATCAACCTTTCATATTACAAGAGGAATGAAATTGTGTGGGTAGGTGTACCTGTGAGAAAAATGTTAATATTATTCTTGTTCTCTTACACATTTTGAACATGAACCACAGAATTCGTGTACTCTTTATAAACAAGCCCTCTATGAGACTTCCACATAAATATTGCATTCAGTCGGGTTCCTGACACATTATTAATAGGTTTTCTGTTTTCACCCAACAGATTTGATGGAAAACATTGTCTGCTCTGTGAGGAATACACAAGAACTAGTTGGCATCCATGCAATATATGCTGCTTGATGTAAATTGCTTCAGAGCTAGACTTACAAAATGTTTATGCAAGGCCTTGCAGCAATCTGTTTGGATACATGGCAGCTAGGGAACGTGTCACCTACAATGCTGCTGGGCAGAGTCTCCATTTAAATCACTTTAATGGTAATAAAAGCCATGCTGCACAGAATCCTCTGCAGAGACTGCAAGCCAAGCCATGTTTAAGAAAAGTTGATCTTTTATTTATCTTTATGGGGGGGCTGATAAACTGAGGCTTTTGCTGGATACCCTCAGCAGAAGCACATGGGGCCTTCTGGTGACAGTGCATCCCTTAGAGTGAAGCTGGGTGTGATACCCACCAATCACCTCTCCATGGTAGTGGCTCCACCTGCAGTCAACACTTTACCACACTTTTGTCTACAGATTCATTTTAAAGGTCTTTCAGAATAATTTTTTTTTAAATATACCATTGTATGATACTAAATCATCTGCTTATCTTGAGGTATGGAAATCAAAAACTTTTGTGGGGCATGAGGACTAAAAAGTCACCCTCATATTTACAAACCAGCAACAGGCTTTGCCATCTGAACCTCCTACAAGGAATGTCACATCTGAATGACAACCCACAGGTAAGCTTTCCATCCACCAGCAGCAGTAACATCTGGGGCATCCTATTCATTTGTTTTCTCAGAGGCAATCTCACAAGGATCTGGCCAAACAGCCCAGTGGGATCTGCACATCAGGAAGAGATCCTGACTCCAGGCACTCGCAGACGGGTGCTGCCCAGGGCATAGCCGGGTGACACAGAGCGGTGGTGACAGGAGCATGATGTCCCCACCGGGCTGTGCTGAGTGGTGTAATGGGTGTGTGGCTGGTGTTTTGCCACACTGGTTGCCAGTCACAGCCAGAGCAAGCTGCTGGTGAAGTGCAAAGAGAAAAGGCACTGATCCATCACAAGCCCTGGCTATACCGTGAGAGAGACCACAGGGGCTTTGCTTTGTTTCTCAGCTTGACTCAGCATGGAGCAGGTGCAGAGCTGGCAGCCAGGAGCAGCAAAGCCTAGAAAACACTGAGCTGAGTAAGGAGGAAATGATGGTGACCCACCATATAATTGCTCTGTGGATAATCTTTCCTCCCCCAAGGCCCTGCAGGGCTGTCTGCAGGCGAGCTCTCGCTTCAGTCACTCACACACCGAGTTCACAGGATTGGAGAGGCTCTTGCAAATCAGAGCAGCCTCCAAGTTTTAGGTAACAGTATTACCTCTGATGGCCCTACCCCACTCTGTGCAGCTTTCAGATGCGTGGTTGTGCAGGGATAGAGCCACATCTATCTCCTCATCTGTTTTTTGTTCAGATCTCCACATTTTTCTATTCCCTGCTGCCTTTAACTCATTGTCTCCTGTTAAATTGATAGACAGGCTTGGCAACCATGCCCTCTTAAAAAAAAAAAAAGAGAATTAAAAAAAAAGCAGTGTCTTGCCAGACAGAGTTTAGAGACGGTTCTGCATACATCTGGAATGTAGCAAACCATGAAACACTGGTGTCCTCTTAAAGCTCCCCTTTAACCAGCCAGAGGTTGCATAAAGACAGTGCTGTAAAGGTCCAGCCCAGCTGGGCTGTAGGTAATGTACCAATGCTGAGGGAAGAACATTTTAAAAAGGCTGGATCACTCTGCTCCTTAAGCTCCCTTGTATTCTCCCTGTAAATCTGGCCACACTCACCATGACTGATCTAAAATATTCCATTTTTAATTAGTTCCAGGCTCGCAAATGTGATTGCTACATCTGCACAACATAGCAGTGCCAAATCAAAGTCTGAGGCTGATGAACAAGTACTGCACAGTTTAAAGACCTGTTGGAGGAGAAAATAGGGCTACTCTACTATTGGAAATGCCTTTTGGAAAGTTTGGAACGGCCAGGTCTCCACCTCAATCTCACATTCCCACTAAAAATGAGAAACTGGGAGATACCCTTTAACTTCTCCCAGATTGAAAAAAAACAGCTCTCAGAAAAATTGAAAATTTATAAATGTTGTGCTGTTCTGAAGATGTCTCTCTGCAGAGGTACCACCAGGAATTGCATCTGGAGGCTGGGAAATACTTTGACTCACTGACCTCATGTTTTAAAGCTGTCACTGACAGTGTGTGTGTTACTTTCTCTTGGGGCATCCCACAACACAGGGGTGGAACAAAGATCCCAGGTACTCCCAGGGGACACGACAAACTTCCTTTGCTCTGGATCTCTGCCTCCAGTGTCCTCTTTTGGTAGTGTCTAACTCGATGCTGTTGATTCTCTGTCCTCTGTCAGAGACATAAGAGGTTAATAAAGATGAGACCTAAATGCTGATGGGAGCCCTGTTGTCCCAATAGCCGGGTGCAACCTTTTCTCCATAAATACAAGTTCCTCTGCTTTGGAGCTGTGCTGAGCAGCTATTTGAAATGCAAGGCACTTCAGGGGGAAACTAAAGAATTCCTTGAGAAATTATCTTATAAGGAAGACAATAACATGAGAAGGAATGCATCACTAATAATAAAGCATATGAGCATGGCTGATAGACAGAGAGACAGATAGGCTGAGAGATAGTCCCCAGTATTACTCTGTGGAATTTTATGCCAACTGAAACTAACATTTCTGTGGTTCACAGAAATCATTGCTGTCCCTAATTAGATGTCAGGACTAAGCCATCCTAAGTCTGTGCATATGGGGTTTTTTTACATTTTTTTTTGTAAATGTTCTGTGTTACTTTTTTACTCTCTTGAGAGGAAGGCTGAAACTCTCACAAGGACTAGGAGGTGAAATCTAAACCATTACAAACTGTGGCTTACATAAATCTAACCATATGCACTTTTGGAATGTCTCTTATATTTTAAACTAGAGGTCTGTGTGTAACTGTTCTGGTTTTCAAGTCTCAAACCCGGGAAAATGGATGTCTCTGGGCTCTAATAAGATCTCTTGTACAAGGATTCTAGCACCTGGTTTCTCACTGCAGGATAAAAAGAGGGATTTCCCCCTCTTCTCTGCCTTTGTGAGACCCTCCCTGGAGTACTCTATCCAGCTCTGGGCCCCCAACATAAGAAGGACATGGACCCCTAAGAGTGAGTCCAGAGGAGGCCACACAGATGATCCAAGGGCCACAACACCTCTGCTCTGGAGACAGGCAGGGAGAGCTGGGGTTGTTCAGCCTGGAGAAGAGAAGGCTCTGGGTGGACCTTAGAACACCTTTCAATACCTGAAAGGGCTCCAAGAGAGCTGGAGAGGAACTGTGGACAAGAGCATGGAGTGACAGGACAAGGGGGAATGGCTTTAAATTGAAAAAGGGTAGGTTTACACTGGGTATTAGTAAGAGATTCTTCCCTTTGAGGGTGGTGAGGCCCTGGCACAGGTTGCCCAGAAAAGCTGTGAACGCCACATCCCTGGAAGTGTTCAAGGCCTGGTTGGATGGGGCTTGGACCAGCCTGGTCTAGTAAGTGGCATCCCTGTCCATGGCAGGGGCGCTGGTCTCTTCCAACCTAAACCATTCTACAAAATCTGATCACACAATCACTTTGTTTGCAACTTCTTACAGCTCCTGTGGCTGGGGGCTGCTTACAAAGGGGTGCTGAGGAGATGAGACTGGAGGGTGAGTTCCTGAGGTTAAGAACTGTCTAGAGGCAAAATGCCTTTGCTTCCCGAAGGCTTGAGTCTCTGGGTAGCTGGAACACAAGCCTGTCTGTTTCTGCCCTGCCTTGTCAGGATTAGCAGTACCTACCTGGGATCTGCAGTGTTGACCATGGCTGTCAATTAAAACTAAACACATTTCAGCGTGGCTGCCAGCCAAAAACACAGAACCTGCCAAAGAGTAAACGCAGAAGGTCTGCCTAGTTTCAAAACAATTGTGCCACCACTGCGAGAAGAGAGTGCATATAATTCCTCTGTTATCCAGGGGCTGCCAGTGCCAATTCCCAAATGATAGATGAGGTCTTCAAAAGGAGTCCTCCAGAGCTGACTGACTGCTATCATTCTTCAATGTGACATTTTTTTATTTTGTCATAACCTTTCTTAAAATATTCCTGATTCATAGCAGCGCTTTTGCTCAGTAAGCAATGAGGACACCAAAATGCATCAGACACAAATAAAACCACAGCACTTGATCAAAACACCACATCAAGTGGATTTAGATTTTTAGAATGGGTATCTGTTTGTGATGTTCCATGAAAGAACTACTGAGCTTGTGTAATTAAATAATAAGGGAAATTATTTTCGTAAAACTAAACCCATAGTGAGGGTGAAACTTTCTTATAAACTCTGTTCTGAAGGGCACAGGACAACCATCCTATGGCGGTTCAAACTAACAAAAGATGTATCAACTATAAAAAAGTAATCTGCAACTTCTAAACTGAAAATGGATACTCACGGAAAGAAATGTATCTAAAATAACAGTGATGATTGAACAGATCTCAGAAGATGGAAACGGATTGAACTGTGCCTGGAAGCCTTGGGACATTTGGACCTCTCAAAAAGGTGTCTCGAAACTGCTTGTGCTTGTGGCAGCAGGGAAGAAATGGGGCTGCTCTCATCCCACCTCCATGGGCCTCCAATCCAAAGCTTGGCTCTAATCCTTTGGAACTGGAAAGCAAAGAGTTTCTATTTCCTGAACTATTCAAGAACAATAGGAAATACATAAGAAGATGAAGAGGAATGGTTACAACTCTACATGATGCCCATAAGGTGGTGGAAAAGGCAGCCTGCACAAACTCTCGTGGAGATGATACTGGGGAGATGAGGAGAGACTTATTTCCTGGCATCTCAAGGGCCAGACCTTGGAATGCTGTAGAGCTCTTTTTTTTTTAGGTTTGTAAATCATCCTTAAAACCTATAACAGATGAAATATGTTTTTAATTTCACATTTAAAATGGAAACCAAACAAAGATGCCAGAGCACATTCTACTCTGTATAACTGCACTTGGTAAAGCCTATGACAGCCACGTTTTCTTTTGCCAGAGAAACCCACTTGCCTTTTCAATTAGGCTTAGATTCACTCCAGAAATGTGATGGTGCTGGGTTTAAATAGGGCTCACATGTTCCAGCTTTCACCATTATTGCCTCAAACCTCAACCGTGAAGATCTGACAACACGATGGGACAGGTAGATCAAGAGAAAGAAATATGGAGACACTAATAACCAAATACTCTACTTCAATCCCTGCCTTTCATTCAGAAAGCCCCTTCAGCACATTACAAATTGGGTTCTTTATCTCCCAAAACAATTTAATTCACCCATGAAATAAAACCATCTCAGGAGGTGGAGTATGAAGGAGAGCAGAGAAACAGACAGATGTTTAACATCAGCCCAACAAAATAATTTTCAACTGAAAAAAAAAAAAACAACACAAAAAGAAAATTAGCAAACCCAAAGACTTATTTATGCAAACACTAGATACTGCATCTCTTGCCTCTTTACTTTGAGGTTTCCATAATGCAGGTAATGGAGCCGATACCCAAAATTTACAAAGTTCTTAAAATGTTTTGGCAGCTCACAGGGAGTTAAATGTTACATAAGACTGAATGCCCTTCTGCCTGTCCAGGACAGGTAAGTACTCGCTTGCTGCTACAGTTTTTCTCCAGAGAAGTACTGCAATGTAAGCCTTTAATCCAGACTTCATCAAAGTATAGCAAGATGCCTTGGTCACCCTGATTTCTCTCATTTTCTGAGTGTAAATAGCTTCACTGAGGAGGCAATAGTAGCAGAATCACCAGTGTATGGTATTTTTCCATCTGTACATACATGTATAGAAAGAATCACTTTATTGTGAGGGTGCTCATCATCTCTCCTTTCATCTGCGCATGATGGGCAGCAGTGGCATGGAATTTTGGGCAACAAACAGAAAAACAGGTTTGCTGTCTCTGGACTTGCCCACCTTCTCTCAGCAGCAGCCTCAAACGCTGTTTTGTTTTGACATGTGTTTCCAATAAAAACACAAGGTTTATATTGACAAGAGGAATGCTGGAGCAGACCACTAGCATTTCAGAGCAGCCACAAATCCTTCTTTCTCTGAGCCCCCAAGGGTCAATTCCACGCAGCAAGAATCCCACTCTCTAATTATTCACGTTCCTCCACTGCCAGCCTCATTATCTGGTGAACTACTGTCAGCTGAAGCTGATTTTTTCAATTATTTAAAGAGACATTGTCAACTCAGCTATGCTCTATTTACATACATAAAATCAATAATCTCTTTCTCATTACCTCTTCTATGTCTGCTTTAAATACTACTGAAGTTTGGAGAGGGGCAGTAGAGATTTTCTTTTTTACAGTAAATACCCCAGAGAAATATTCTGGTGACCCATGCAAGGGCTGGGCTACTAAGACGTGTGAATGAAAACAAAATGTTGCTACCGGGATATGTTGCTGGAATGTCCTTAGTTTCATGCCTTAGCTAGAAGGTCCAAGGATTTTTTTTCTCAGGTTGTCATCTAAGAGATTGTGATCTAGAGGATATTTTGCTCCTGACTTAGAAAAGGGCTCTTCTTGTAACCTAGCAAAGGAGAGAAAGTTGTCAAAGTGAGGGAAGTTGTTCCCAAGAACCATGGTTCCTGGCTCTCTGTCATCAGGCCAAGTGATCAGGGTATTAAAGAATCAAAGTCCTAGTCTGTGTTTCTCCCCCACTTCCTCTTACACGTGAGAGAGGAGCAGCAAAAGCTCTGAGGGTCCCTTACGGTTCATCCCTTTGGAGCAGGGATGTACACGGCCCATATGGTCTGGGAAGGCATCAAGGCCTTTTGTACCCTCAGGCTGGCTAAAGGGCAATCCCAGCTTGCTCCAGCCACGCATCTCTTCAGGTACACAAAAATTCCCCTCACAACCCTCCAGCAAGAATTACAGTGCCGTGACCTGGATTTTCCTCCACATGTCTGCGGACCATCACCAAATGGATTAAGAAGAAATGCAGCCTGTGTGAGCTAAACATCTCCAAGAATCCCACACAATCATAGCAGAATAGCTGGGAAAAGGGCATTGGCTCCTTTTCATCTCCTTCAGGGGCAAGAGGGACATTTTTAGTGAGTCTCCTTTATTCGTCAGTCTCAAAGACATGATCCATGTGTTAAGAATCCTGTCTACACGGGAAACAAGAAGTATAGCCAAAACAACTGATACCACGGGACTTTTCCTTTTGCATCCCAAACAAGTAAAATAAGTATAGTGTGACATTTATTTTTTTAAAAATAATTCTACTCAAGTTTCCAAAAACAGCCAAAGGAAAACATCACAAAGAGCACAGAGAAAAAAGAAAAAGCCATTCCTGAGACACACTGCTATTACACGCCATGAATTGCCGTGGCTTCCCATTTCACCTCACACTGGCACAAACGAAAACGGAAGCCCGAACAAATTTCTTGAACCAGCAAGTCAGGCTCTCAGGAGAACAACTCAGAACATTTGTTGTCTTTCTACTTTGATGTGCTCTATAATCTCACACGAAATCAGGCCTCAGTGGGAACGGCCAGGCTCCGTGTACCAAAGGCAATGGGCTCCCCTCCTAGGGAGCTAATCAAAACCATCCAGTGTCAGCAGAGGGAAGGCAAAAGCAAAGCACCAGCAAATAACTAAATAAATACAATCGCTACCCCTTAAATAACCTTGTCACCGAAACACAGAACTGCGCTGATAACTCCATCCTTCTTCTGAGCAAACACACTGTGTGTATTTAACTTGACAGGTTTTCAAGACTCATATTCCATAGCTTTCCATATTGTCCTCAGCAGGACACAGCCAACAGTCTGGAAAATAATATCTTCTCTAACTCCACTATTCCCTCCCCCACTTTTTTTTTCTTGTAATCATCCATATTATTAATAGGAGGCAGCTGGTTCCCATTAATGTTGGGAAAAGTGGTCTATCTCAGGAATTAAGGTTTAAATTGGCTTGTAGTCTGGGGGAATTAGCCATCTGCACCTGGCCTAACATGGATATTTTCAGCCATACTAATCATAAACAGGGCTTTGTTCTAGTTGTGTCCACTTGGGTCTCTCACTCTGTCTTTTTTTTTTCCTACTTAGAGAGTGGGAAAAAAAAAAAGAAGAAAAAAAAATCCCATTAACCCTTTCACAGAATTAATCAAAACTTAACTACTTTATTACTGTCCTGCATTTTAATTTGTGTTTGTAACTGAGCACATCATTTAAGTTTGAGTGGGGCCCAGCACAAGCCCTGAAGCTTTTCAGAGGCTGAACAAAATTGGCAAGAGGAAGAGGCAGTTGTTTGGCAAGCCAGCTGTGATTTAGCAATAACTTCATGACATCCACACGAAGCTGAATACCACGTGGGCAGGAAAGGCTGAGCACCAGGGTAAAGCTGCAGAGAGGGAGGGTTGCAGTATGTAAAGCAAAAACACCAGAACATAGCAAATTACTGCAAAGAATGTACCATAATGTAAAGAGAATGTAGGTTTTGGGGTAGCTTTTCCCCCTGCCTTCCATTTTATGCCCATATTTGGCAAAACAGTTGTGTTTTCCAGAGGTTTGGGGCTGGGAAAAGAGTGGATTCAAAGGTGAGTGAAAATAGATGACATCATCAGGTCAGGGGACTGCTCTCTTTGTCTCACACACTTGGCAGTGAAGGTATAAGCTCTATCCCACCTCCAAAGTCTATAGGGAATCCATCCACAGCTGCAGTTATAGGAATAAGTAGTTATTCTACAGAGCCTATCCAGAAGTTTGACCACTATTTTTTTTTTTCCCAACAGCTGGATCTTTACAAAGATTTGTAAAAGACAGGATTTTCTCTTTCTCCCCATCAATCTTGCTGCCTTAGTGATTATAAACGGACAGTGCTAATGTGTTTAAAAACTGTATGGACAAGGTCTGGGAGAATAGGTTCATCAGTGGCTGTTAATGATCTGGACAAGAGTTTTGGCTTGAAAGCCACTGAACTACTGCACGCTGGAACTGCTGAGGCTCTGCCAAGGAACTGCTCAGTCTGATCACGTCCAAATCTCCTACTCTCCCTACAGACAGGATATTGCATTAGCCACGACACTGTAGCTGTTTGCACACACACCGTCACGAGGCCTTGTAGTGCAAGCAGAAATACACTCTTTAATCTGTCACTCACAGCTTCACCTATAGTTTTGGGGTTTTGTCTGAGCAAAGCCAGCTCCGGTGGCCACTCTTTGCGGTGCAGCATCCCTTCTCCACCCAGGCCTACCACCAAACAACTGCACTGAGGTGCCAAATCCAGTGTTGTGCCAATACACAGTCACCCCATCCCCCACTCTGCCAAATGCCAGCATGTCCTGGCACTGCACATGTCAAGTATAAGGAATCAGAGAGCTCCTTACAGCTCCCTCAAGCTTCCACGTGGTTGATGGGACCACCTAGCTGTAAATGGGCTTGTTTGCTTGCTCGCTCCTTTTGCAGGATCCAGCTAACACAAGCAGCCAAAACACTGCCCTCTCATGCAAGAACCTGCTGCCTTGCTATCTTCAGCTTCTCTGGGATCAGGAAGTGCCAAAATCTTGAAAAACAGCCTGGGTCTTCCAGGCCAGTTTGGAGTCTCAAGAGGCCCAGATAGTTTGGATAACCTACAGTCAAGCATTACAATTTATGGGAGCTTATCCAAACCAAACTCTGAATCAAGTCACTCACCCATCAGTAACTGAAACACCTCTCAGAACGAGGTGTGCTGCCAAGTGCTGTGAGGTGGGGCCAGGCAGCAAGGAGAAGGGACAGGTCAGATGGGGATGGACTGCTGAAGCCAGGCCTTGGAGGGCAGGGAAGGTGCAATCACCCTTCTATGAAAACATGGGCAAACAGCTGGCAGCAGAAGGAAACAGAGCATGAAGGAGGCAGTTTTTAATAAGCAACTTTGAAAAACTCATTCAGCTGCCCCCAGACAGATGTAAATCAGAAGGAACTGGTTTGTGAGAGTAGGGAGAAGTGCCGAAGCCACAATGGGGAAAGACAGAGACTACATCCACAGTGAAGGTCAGTGTAGGTCCCAGGGGACTGCAAGGTCCCAGAGCACCTTGTCTGCCCAGAAGTAGGGTACAGTAAAAAGGAATGAAAGGAAGGAGGTGAGGGCAGAAAGACATCTTTATCTTAAGTTTACAGAGACAGACACAAATTCCTGGAAATGAGAGTTCCCACCTCTTCAGGGAGGAGGATTTAGGCACAGAAGCCAGAGTAATGAATCTTGCACGAGAAAGGTATATTAAAAACAAAATGATAGAAACTACACAATGCAATAACTGAGAGAAAAGGCACCTGCAATCCCCAGGTATGTCATGTTGGAGGTGTGCACATTATCCATGATTCAGACGCAGTAACTCAAGAGAAATAGAAACCAAAAGCAAAGACTCCCCTGTGACTTGCTCCTTTGCCTGACTCCACCAGCAACATGAAGCCCATGACTTCCACCTGCTCTGACTCTCCTCCTCCTCCTAACTGAGGTCCTCAGGGCCTATCTTTGGAGTAATTGGTGCAGTGTCTGGTACGCTGCAAACCTGCTCTCCATCTCTGCTCTGGCTGGACAGTTAAACTTATTTCTTCTTCATCACAGCGCAGATCACAAAGTCCAGAACAAAAAGTGCAAAAGCCAGAGACAAACTCTGCTGGCTGGAGATGCAGCTGTGGAACAAACTTGCAGAGGAAATGAGACAAATCCAGTTAGAGCACCTTTGGGACACAGTGAAAAAGGTTTTCCATCACAAGCAGGATGATATTCACAGCATCACCATCCCTTTGCATCTGAGGAGAGAGATATTTTTAACCATAAAAAAGATGAGAACCAGAGATATCCCAGCCTTGCTTTTGCTGACCTTTCTTTTCTCTCATAAGCAACAGTCATGTATTAAATCTGTGTGAAAACCAGAAGGATAAACCATCAGGAAACTCAGTTTAAGAGGAAGGAAAATACTGACGGGAAATACTTCAGGAGATTGTGGAGATGCATCTCCTCCCACCCTTCCCTACCTGCTGCTCTCACAGAGCCACTGTTACCCCACAGCTATATAGATTTTTTTTGTAGCAAATAATCTACCTTTAAAAAATGCATTTATTTCCATCCCATTCCTGAATTTCTGTGCACATCCCCCATCCCAAATAATCCTTATTGGTGCATTTCGAAGCCAAACCTCTTGGAACACCCTGGATCTTGGAGACTGGCACCCTAACCATAGCTGGCCCTTCAAGAAGAGGGATTCATGTCACCAACCTCATCACACAAGAGCCTCTGAAAATCCAAAGCTTAACATGCTTCTTGACTCCAGCAAAAATGCAGTCTTGTAACAAAATAAACACAAGAAAAACCTCTTAATAGCACAAAGACCTAATTCAGGGAGTAGATTTCATTATGGAAATAGCACGTGCCTGTCTTACAGACCTTAAAGTATCCCACATGCTCTGCTTGTTTCAGAACCTGACTCCATAAAACAAAACACTGCAGGATAATCATATTTATTTGTTTGGTTTTCCACTTTGTTCAGTTATCCCAGCTTAAATCTAAGCCAAATGTTACACTCCAAAAACCCCATGGATATACATGTTTTTTGATTTACTAACAGAAGTAACAAAATAGGTTAGGAAAGCCAAGACCAGAGGTCCTCATTTGTAACCGTTTATCCTCGTGTAGTTAAAGGTCACCCACAAATTACAGACTGTGGGCTCTAGCGCCATTTTATATATATAAATATACATGTATATTTACAACTGCTACATACTTATTTTCCACGGTGTGGTGCCCAATGTTTCTGCTGCAGCCTGAAACGGAGCTGCCTCGCAGGAAGGCTGTGCCTGGTGCTATATTTAACACACAGGAACTCTTTTCATTGCTCACAAGTGAGAGGAGGAGAGGTAACACGGTTAAATCAGTTGTGCCGGAGACAGCCAAAGGTAGCTGTTGTGGTTTGCGAGCTAAATGGCTGCTCATGTCCCACATGAAATAGAGAAACAAACCTAGAAAACCATCCCGTTAAAAAATTATTCACTCACTAAAACAGAAAAAAAAATTGCTTGCAATTATTCCTATCTTTTTCTTAGCTGGAGGAATGACTGGAATGACAAGCTGAAGTTTTAGACATCAGAATGTATAATAACCATAAAATTTGTGAGGAATTATAAAAATGAAGGCATAGTACTTACATTCTCATTTATGAATCTTTAGAAATGAGCCTTTCAACATTTCTCTGTAGCTCCTGCCACTTGAAAAACTGAAAACCTGCATTCTCAGGGAAACACATGACTCAGGAAATCAACACTTTAAGAAAAACTGCAAACACTGTGGGACCAGCACCAGAACTGTGAAAGTGGGCAATAAGCCTGTGTAAATTGATTACCCAGCAAGTTTATAGGGCCAGTGAAATTATTAGGGAGTAATTTGTAGTCACCTACGAAAAAGAGATCTCGGGTTAAGCAGATGGTGTGTTACCATGCAGGGAACACTTAAAGCCAGTGAGATGCAGCGTCCACATTATTTACAACTTGCCATTTAAATTAGGCTTCAAAGCTGACCAGACTTCTATAGGTCTCCTCCAACCTGAAACACTCTGTGAGTTTAAGATTTTGGCATATATCTCTCTTCAGTGGGGGGTGAGGAGGAAGGCTTTTCAAGATGCAGAAAGGCGTCAATCCTGGTTGAAAAGTCAGAAGTGAGAAAAATGAGGTGAGAAAAATAAATGAATTATTATTATGCTTGGTCTTTAAATAATGTCCTCCCTGCAAAATGTGCTTTGAAGTTTTGGCATTTTCTAAGTGGTTCTTCAAGGGAATTAGACAGACCCTTCAGTTCTATGCTGCTGGGTGAGGTTCAGCACAGTTGCTCACTACTGTAAGGGACTTCACACACTCTGCGCACTTAGACTTGGTGCAGTATGCACAAACTGATGCTGTCTGCCTTTGAATTCCTCCAGCTCTTTCCCTTGGTCTCTAGTTTTATTTCTGATCAGACTTTCCATGAAAAGTCACCGCAAATTCCTAAGTCCCTAAAGATAACTTAGGTTTTCTTGCAGACTCAACAGCCCCACATACTCCACCTAGGAATAATACCCGGAAAAATTACCAAACCTTGTGTTTCCCACAAAACAAAGAGATTCATCTCATTAAAAGCCATTCTTTATATTCCAGCTTTAAATGGACATATCTCACTTTGCTTTCTTCTCGTTCGCACCTTCCATCCCTGTGCAAGCACAACAGCCCCAGAGGACAATCACAGGGTGGTTTGGGTTGGGAAAGACCTTAAAGATCATCGAATTCCAACTCCTTGCTGTGGACAAGGACACCTTGCACTAGACCTGGTTCCTCAGAGCCCCCTGGGACAGTCCCCATGCACAGAGACGGGACAGTCCCCACAGACTTGTGCTGCTGCCTCTGCCCCATGCTGTGCCCCGTGTGGGCAGCCCGAGTGCTGTGCCAGGAGGGCAAAGAGGTAAATACATGGAACTGCCCCCCAAAAGTGGGAAGTCAACGCATGGCACACACAGGGCAAAGGGAGAAGAAACCAAGCCCTGCTTCTCCCAGCCTTCTGCTCCCTTAGAGAATCACACAAGTACAAAACCATGAAAACAATAACCCCAGCTGCAAAGGCAATGAAGCAATTTGTTAGGGAGATGACATTTTTAATGAGAAACACTTGCTGGAGGAGAACAAAAGGCCCTGTTTGGTCAGAGAGATGCTCTTGATACTCTTCTGAAGTGCATGAAAAAGTAATTTCATTTAAGCGTCATACACAGAGCAGCTGAATTTCCTGGGGCTCCAGATGTTGTCCTGTGCAGATGCTGAACAAATGGAACTCTGTCTTGATGAAATGAAAAGAAAAAAGCAAGGCTTCCTAAACCAAAACCCATGCACCAGAGTATTTCACATCTTAAAAGAAGAAAAAGAGAAGAGAAAAAGAGAGAGAGAAAACCATGCAAACTGGGGGAAAAGCAAGTTCTTGAAGGTGGCAGCGTTGCCCATAGGATAGACTGCTCTTAATCACCCGATGGATAATTGAAGGAGACAAGAATCTGGATTTGCAAAATACCAAGATCTGGCTCTGTCGCCTCTTTTTCTTGGCTTTGCTCCATTTCTCTTTGACAGTTATCTGGCTGTGGTTACACTGAGTTTGCTCTCTAATTCTGCAAGCTTTTATTAGGCCAGAAGTTACTGGAACATTCTGGGGTGAGTGACGGATTCAGAATCAACAACTATAATATGCAAAGCTATAATCAATATTTACAAAGTGTAAAAGTGCAAGCCTGGTTCCTAATTGAAATGGCACAAGTTTATGTCCTGAATTTTGGGGAGGGCAAGGGGTTTGGTGCCTCGGTTGTAAAAGCTTTTGAAATAAGAGATCAGACCAATATCACCTCTCACATTAACGAAGACTAATGAAGTATAGTGACCTTGATATTCAGCTACTTCATTCCTGAACTTTGGGGTGGGTGACAGAAGTAGATGTAGATGATTCCTAGGCTTTGTAAGCCATACAGGGCCTACACAGACCCTGATGTAAATCAGAATAGCCTTAGGCCTGCTGGCTTATGCTCTCAGGGGTTTTTTTTCTGCCTTTTTAGGCTCTGAAAAAAATGGACACTATTCACTCTTTCTTCTAAGGCACAAGTCTCCTTCTGACACAACATTATCCTTCTGCTAAGTGGTAGCAGATGACAGAGTCCAAAGCACTGCACAAACACGAGAGCATTCCTGCCTCTTACTCAGGGCCCCTTCCCAAGAAGGCAATGCTGTCACAGACAACTCTGCCTTTGGGAAAGAAAAAAAAAAAAAAACAGTAATAAAAGCCAGGTTTGTGATGCTGGTCCATCAGCAGGTGGTACTGTGTAGTCAGTTTATAGTGAACGAAGTGAGAACGATAATATTGTTTTAAATTGGGATTTGGAAAGGGTGGTTAGCATCACATCTGACACCTCCCCGAAGGGCAAAGCTAAAGAGTGACACACCAGAGTACACACCAAACCAGGGGGAAGCACACAGTGGGTGTGTTAAGTAGATCTGAATAAGAACAGAGCTAAAAAATGGAAAAAGAAAACAATGTAGTGCATGCAAGTTATGAGAAGCTGGGACTGACCTTTTGTTTCTCTCTGTTGAGAGGCAGAAACAGGCGGAGAGCAGCTGCTCTCCTGCTCAGAGGGAAGAAGCTGCTCCCAGTAAGTCTCACCGGTCAGAGAGAAGTGATCTCAGAGTTCAGGCAAGAAGTAGATAAGAGGGTTCAAAAAGAACATTCCTTGTAAGTTTTTAAAAGCAATGCATCATAGGTCAAATGAGCTAGTTTTGTCCAAACTCAGTCAAACCTAAATCTTAGATGACCTAATGTAAACATCAGCAAACCAGCCACGGTGCTGGTGGCTCACAGAGGAGCATTGTGCTTTGGAGAAACCTGCTTGAAGCAATGCAATAAAAATGAATTGACCTTAGGATGGAAAAATCAGTTTTTACAGAATTATTGGGTGTGATCTAATGACTGCACTGAATAACCCAAATTCCAACAATAGGTAATGCTTTTAAGTGTGTTACCAGGTTTTGTTTCATGCATACCTTGCCAAAATAATCCCTTTGCATACACAGAACGTAGTCAGTGAAACTTAACTTCTGGTGAGCACTTATGAGAGCCTTCTACAAGCAAGCAATCTGTTACTTTATATTCTAAAGAGGTTTCCTTAAGGCCTGCCCCCACCAGCAATCAGCAGCATTCTGACAGTCTCCAAGTCTTGATTACTAATGAGGAGAAAAAAAAATCACTGGGGAAGAGGGAAACTAAAGATAAATAAGATATTTTGCCCTCATTTTTTCTCTGGGCACACCCTACAGCAAAGTGTGCTTGAGCCACGTGGGATACAAGTTTAATCCCACAGAATTTTTGCTGCAAGGATTTTGGGCCAGGGAGCGTTTTAGCATTTCCAGAGCAACAGCAAATGCTGCCACACTGAGCCAGCATAGAAGAGACAAACAGGGAGTGGTGCTGAGGGACTGAGGACTCCAGGGCAGTGAGAGAGCCACATGAACAAGGCAGTGTATTTTCAAGGGTCACCCTCTTATTAAGGATAACACCATTCCAGAGCAGGCACTGTTAAATCCTGCTCACGGGAGTACACAAGGCAGAATGTCATTGCAACCCCATGTTCCCTCTCTCCTGTGTCATTTTCCCCAGAAATCCAAGAATCATCTGCATGGCAGATGCAAGGCCTTCATCTGACAGAGAAGCCAGTGGAAATGGGCTGTGTGCCTCTCCTTAGAACCATGCAATTATTCTCCTTGTGCATCTCCAAGCAATGGACAGCCAGACAAATCTTTGGTAGTGTAGCAGAATCCAGGGTATCATTAAAAACAACCTGGATTCGAAATCCAATTTGCCTGTATCCATCTTTTCCGGGACTTCTTGGCCTTCTCTGTATTTCTTTTGATATTTTAAAACAATTTTTAAAATTCCCCTGGGCATAAATATAAAATAATTTCTTAAAATCGTCTGGAATACCCAGCTTCCTCACAGATTGCTAAGTGAACACACTTATCCCCTCAAAAACACCAGGGAATGATGATTTCCTCATTCAGGAATTGAATGTTCATTTTCATGGGTCATTAGAGATGGATAGCTCTAAAGGTAGTCTAAACCTTTAAACTCCCCTGTCTTTTCGAAAGGGGAGAAAACCAGGAGAAAGACGAAGAGAAAGGAAATAATGAACATTTGCAAAGCCACTAATGAGCTATTGCGGGTCATTACTTTTATTTCCAATAGGAATTTAAATTACAAACTGTTTTGAGAATCACTTGCATTAGGCATTTACTTCATAATGAATGTGACTGAAATTTTAAAAAGCTGGTGTGCAGGATGGTAGAGAGGCCATTAAAAACCCAAGTTACATATTGAATTCAGTGTACACATAATGACCATATTATTTCTAGGGAATTAACTTTTTTCCCCCGCTAACTTTCCAGACTCTGAATCATTTTCTAATAGGATCTCAACAGGCAATGGTATTAAAAATGTGTTAGATGTTAGCATCTGGGCCAGGAAAAGCATGACAATCTAATATAGAGAATCTAACCAGGGCATTCATCCAAGCCTGCCATCCATCTTTCCATTCTCCGTGGTGTCTCTCCCACTTCAGGGTACACAGATTGAGCAAGTCCTTGGAATAATGGCATTTAAATGAGGTAAAACCTACCTGATGACGTTTCCTTGCCAGGCAGGTTGCAGGTCCCAGAGAACTGATACCCCAGCTACAGTTGTCTTCCTCTCAGTAATGCCAGTTTGAATACAGAAGTGGTTTCAGTACATGGGAGCAGATTAAAACCAGCGATCTCATTCCATTAAAGGGAAAAGAGAACCCCAAAGCCCCAGCTGTCATGATCTTGACACTTGATTTTCATTCCACAGTGGAACAAAAATGAAACCTTTCAACAATTCTCATGAAAACTTTCAGGAGAGAGAGAATGAACTTGCTGGGTGGGTAAGGTCAGCAAACTGGAACAGCCACACTGGGGGAATTTGAAAAAAGGGGCTGGTGCCTCGTTTTTGTACTCAAGACAGGAGATTCAGTTTCAAGATCCTCCTTTATATCAAACAAATCTTACAGTAACTCTAAAGCAGCCTGGTCTGCAAAACTTATTCTTTTCCAGATTTTGGTAAAATGGCTTCTTTAGTAGAAATATTTTTAGGTTTTTTTGGTTTTGTTTTTGTTTTTTTGTTTGTTTGTTTGTTTTGTTTGGGGTTTTTGGTTTTTTTTTTTTGTGATCCTAATCCTTAAGCCTTTGGGGGAAAAAAACCCCAAAATCTTATTTTGACTAGCATGAAATTCACTGCCTAGATTTAGGATGTCCATTTACCCTCCTCCTATTTATCACAGTAGAACAAATGAGGTCACTTTAGGAAAAGAACAGTAAATACCTAAATGAAAAATACCTGCATCTTTCCTGTATGTCCACTTTTTCTGAGGTATCCAGGGGCGCTAAAAATTAATCAGCTGCACAGTGTACAGCTGCACATCATATTTGGATGCTAGTGAGCTTGATTAAAGTCTTTCTTCAGTAGTGCAGACTCCTAAGAAACCATAGCTGTCTTTGAAGGCTTAACATTGCCAGAGGCAATATAAAGAGAAAGAAGAAAAGCCATTTTAAACAAATTAGCCCATTCACGTGTTTTATCTTAGGAATCTTTGGAGAGAATAAAAGGAGGCAAATTATTCAAGTACACTTCTAGGGGCACAGTATGCAATGGTTATGTTCCCTCCCTTTGGAATAGATTTGCATAAAGGAGCTGAACTCAAGATTTGTTCAAAACTTCAAACTAAATCTTTAGTGTTTAGAGAGATTTTGTTTCCCTACTCAAACACACAGAATGTGGTCAGAACAATGGACACTTTCTTTGGACACTGTGTCCAGTCCCTTACACTGCAGGTACATATCAGAGAATTATAGAATCATCCAGAAACAATAATATCTTTGAAAAACCACTTTAAAAAGTCAATATAACATCAAGATGCTGCCTCTTCTTCTAACGCGGACATTCCACTTTATGCCAATGAACCTGCCTACATCAAAAAGCAAATCTCTTGCAATCATTAATCTACGGGGAGACACAATGAAACGTGTGAATTTGAAGAACATTTCCCTTCTAGTTGCTGGGCTTCACTTATAATTTGTATGTCTGCTCAGATGACCCCATGAATGCATTAATCCAGTTGGGCTGGGGTGCTCTAAAGTCAAAATCCATTTAACTGAGTACATTTTGTGTTCTCAGTACCCCATTCTAGATGCCCCTAGAACAAGGACGTGTCTGTGTTTCTAATAACTCCAGTGGACAATAGAAAGTAATTTCTCTGTTTAGTTTAGTACTGACTCGGGAAATGCCTAAACAAGGCAGAATGGTTTTTATTATTATAATTATTATTATTATTGTTTTAAGCAAAAGACAAAACAAGAGGGAACAAAAGTTAAAGCTATTGAGACTGAATGGTGTTTATTTTAATTCCAAAGGAAAGAGATTTACTTCCAAGGCTTGAGTATTTGCAATGTCCTTATTAGTTGGAGTGCATAAAAACAACAGAGAGAGGAAACAACATCTGTAACGGAAAAATGGGCTACCCAGATGTTACAGGACTTTCACTGAATTCCTACCTGTGTGTGGTTATTACAGACACTAAGGTATAAAGCAGAGCAGTGCTCATATTTATTGCAGGAGAGACTACATGTAAGCATGTGCATTATGTTCTAGAGTGTTCCATCCATTATTCACTGATGGTTTTGATGCACAACTTTGCCTTTGCCATGAATATTTACCTCAAAACAACTTACGAAGAAGCTGCTGCATAAAGTACTCAGATTACTGGGAATCCCACGAAACATCAAACTTTCGGTTCTGCATTTTGTTAAGAGTATTTTCAGAAAAACTCCAATTTTGGCCTGGTATTCTCATCTGAAAACATTCAGGCTCATAATATTTCATGAGGACATTTACACAGAGCTGCTTTGAGGGGAAAAAAAAAAAGAAAATGAGCAATAGAAACTTCATTTTGGCTTTAATCATAGTTATTATTGCTGATCAAGGGATATTAAAACAGTCCGCTGCAGATGGACTCACACATATATTGAATCAAAAGTTCAAAGTGAAACATTTCTTTGGCAGGTTGCTCATAACTCCTTATTGCTGCACCACAGGGCAAGCCAGTCAGTAAGACAAAAATCTATTAAAACACCTTTCTAAGGCTTTCACTCTGGGAGTTAAGAAGAGCACTAATTTTCTCATATTAATGTTGCATAAATACAGACTGGAGACTTCTCCATAGATATTTGTTAAGGTGGGAGTGAGTGTCTTTACAGAACGTCTTGGGAGTGTGATGCTGTGTTCATACTTCTGGCAAGGAGGGGAGGAAAGGAAAAAAATGGGTTTGAACAACTTTTTGCACCTCCTAAACTATGCAGAACTTGTACAACTGGAAGGTAGAACAAAACCCTACAGCAGGGTAGTAAAGATCAACTCATTGGGGTCTCTCTCCTAAACATGTCTTATGGGAGGAAAATGCTCGTTCTCAGATGCCCCGGTGGTGATTTCTGGGGTTTATCTCCCAGCTGAGAAATCCCATAGCAGAATAAAGCATTGCTTGATCAAGTTCCTTGATCAACTGGTCAAAAGTCAAAGATCTGGCTCTTAGAACCCCTCTCAAATTTAGATTTCATTACCATTGTGGAAGACTTAAGACAGCAACCACAGGCCTTGTTCACACATTTTTCTATAATTAGGTTACCTGCCCCCACAAAGAGATCCTTGCACAGTGAACGTTTGTAGAAAGACAAAGATACTTGGGAAGAACAAATGGATCCACTGTCACCCCTGGAGAATGGCATATCTCATTTTAAAGTGTCCCTTACAAACTTCAATACAGGAGCAGTGGATGAGAGTTAAGTGGGTATGTTTGGGATAAGGGAATGACTTGCTGAGATAGATGAGGATTTAAAGGAAAACAACTTGATTGAGAGGTTTGTTCTGCAGGGAGGGTCCAAAGATAGGGCCAGAGCAACAAGTCCAGAAGGTTGTTTTAGCAGCCATTTCAGCAGATTGAAATAGCCAAACCAAGTCCTTCAGCCATCATGAGCAGTCAGACAGAGTGACCTGAGAAGGTAAAAAGAAAAAAAAAAAGTATCTATTTTCTCTCCCTCTGTGACTGCCTTGCTGATGTGATTTTGCATGTTTACTGTCATGCCCAAGCACATGTGGAGTGCAGTCGGAGGCAAAGAGGAGGAGGGAGAGGCAGTAGGAAGTCAAACAAAAGTCCTATGAAAGGAAAGTCTGGAGTAAAAATAGCATGAAAGCCCCATTCTGTTGTCACGGGGCCAGATGCAGCAGGGCAGCATATCTAGAAATAGTGTGGGTCTCAGATGTTATGTGTCCATCTCTGTTTATACTGGTGATATATTGCCATTATTACTGCATTCATGTGCATCCACTGCACCCACAGTGCAGTCTCTGAGCTGTAGTGCAAACCTGAGTAATTACATTAATTTATCACACACACCTTTGGCTGCCTCACCACCTCCTCCCCTCCTGAATTCTCTTAGCCTTCCAAACAACACCCTGTGTTAGAAAATTTTAAAGTGTTTAAGAGGGAGGAAACCAGTAGGGTTCCATAAAATCTGAATAAGGTATTACAAAACATGCCCTGAAAATATGTTGGCTCCATCCTTCTTCTCTAACAGTGCAAACCAAGAGTAACACCAGTGTGGTTACACTGCTGCTCTATTAGAGGACGACACCACAGGTCAGATCCAACAACCACAGGGTGAAATTGCCTCCAGCACTAATAAAGCTTAATATCTCTTGTGAAATTATTAACCCTAATTATAGCTCCTTAACACTAGTACCTCTCTGGTTTGCCTGTGTTTTAACAGCAGTCCAGTTTTTGTCAGCACTGTTGGTGTTCAGAGGTTACTGCAGAACATCTCTGTTGATGAAGAACACCCTTAATTTTTACGGCCTAAGTGAACCATTTTTTTTTCTGTTCCCCACAATGAGATGAAAAAGTGAGCTAATAAAACTCTCACAATAAAAAATCTCACTCCTAGCAGATCAGCCCCTAAACTTGCAACATCTAGGGACGGACAACAAAAAGCAGCACTGAGCTTTTACTCTGATGGAGTTTAGGCAGTGGAAGCCACAAGTAACTAGGACACTACACCAGGAAGGACAGAGAATATTTGGTATTTTCAAGAGTCCTCCCTGGTCCCCCACTATCTCTTTTGTGTGGCTGCTGATACTCACAGCTTCTCCAAGGGACAGGACAATGAAATAGGTTTTGCTATGAATTTCACATCTGCACCGCAGAGGCTTCCTGGACACTGGCAGCAAGAAAGCAGCTTCTTTTGGGTGGGCTATCCTCATCTTCTGTGGCTTTCCTTCCACACCCATCAGGTGAATGAGATTTTTAAAATGTCCCCCATCTCACCCAGACACCAGCACAGCTGCAGAATCATGGCTTTCACCTTTGTAAATAACTGATTCTGGAGAGGGTTTCAGGTTGTTCAAAGCAGTTCTGTTAATAAGGTAGCATTGGGTTGATACATCTACACACACAGATCCCAAAGAGATTTTTGGGTGCAAGGGGGAATAATTCATCTGTTTCTTTGAATGCAAAATTACCTACATGCTCTTAAGTCTGTTTTAAACATTCAGGCCACCTTCTATACGGGCACATCCTAAATTTCATTTTCCTCTGAATCAACATAAATTCCCAAGAATCCATAATTCTGCCTGTAGCATTCCCTCACTGACCAGCTTAATATTTTACACTCCAAAAATCAAATAAGAAACTCCCTCAGATATCATTATCATTTTCCTCATATGACATCTCCCCTTCATCCCTTTTTAAAAGTCCTTTTAAAAAAGTATCAGAGTCATGAATGCAAACACAATGAGAGAAAGATTCAGCTCTCTGTGCTCCTGCCAGTCGAATTCATCCCACTTTTAAAGAAGTTTAATTCCACTTCTAAAGAAGTTTAATCCTACTTTTAAAGAAGTTACTTCTACTGGTCTCTATCTGCTTCAAGGTTACATGAGTGAAATCCTGAGATCAGAACCAGACACAGGAGCAGCTTATTCAGCAAAGCAAGTGAACTATTTTAATATAAATCAAATCTAACAGAGAGTCTGATGAGGTATCTAGTTTTATATCACACAGCAGGAAATAAGATTGAATAGTAAGGCTTTTTCATCTGAAATTCACTGATAATTCAAAAGTCTTTGGGTTCTGATGGCTGGGCATGTTTGTGTATAATTTACCTTAGTTTGGCAGTTCCAGTATAAACTGAAATTAAGGAAGTCAGCCCATAAGAAACGAAGATCTTGTGATTTCCATCATCTTAAAGGGGAGATAAGGGCTCTTCAAGCTACTGTGACACCTTGACAGCTCAGAGACAAGCAGGCACTTGGTTTAACATCAGTGCACAGAGGTCTGCCTCAGCTGATGCTCAGGGTCACCCACACAGCATCGCCTCATCCAGGAGACTCCTTCTGTTTGGACCTCTTTGGGGACATTTAAAAGACAGCTGCTGGGGCCAGCTCAGCTGTCAGTGGGAAAACGCCCCGTGGGAGAAGCAGACACAGCAGAGCTGTCAGCCTTGGAGCCCTGCACAGAGACTGAGTTATGCTTTGGGTACCGCAGGGAAACACAGGTCCATGAAAACAGGAGGGTTGGTTCAATAGTGGCAGTATGGGGTGGCTGTCAGTGCTAACTACAACAGATCTTTTAAAAACATAAACTTTTGGCGTGTAAACATTTTTAATCTTAAATAGTAACTTTCAAAGCTGATCAGATGGAGCCAAGGAGTTGTTTGATGCCTGAAACACCTGGGAGAAATCACTGCACCCCCATTTGTTCACCATGTTCAAGATGTTTCTCCCCTTTTCTGACTATGTTTAGTCGGTAAACAAGTGAAATGCCCTTCAGTGATGCCATCACACCGTCACACCGTGCTGCTGACCTGCAGTGCCAGTGGATAAAACCCGGCCTCACAAATTCTAAGAAATCGGTTTTGCACATATGAATCCTGTCCCCAGTACCTTTGATATGCAGAATTTGTACATAGCAGAGGGAAAGTCTGGCAATGAATTCCTATTGCTTAAGATCTGATCTTGATGCACAAAGAGAAGTCTTGAGATTAGGAAAAAACGCATTTGCTTCTGGGAAATATTCTACATGCACAAACGTGTTCAGAAGACAGCTTTTCCTAGCACAGGATTGTGATCTCTATCTGTAGCCCTCGGTTCAGAAGTAGAAAAAGGAGGGAAGAGTGGAGGGATCTGGATAAGAGGCTTCAAACTTACTGATAGTGCTCCAAAGCTTTCATAACTTGCTCCCACTCCTGCACAGGCAGGAGACCCACAGAAGCAATTCTCCAAATAAACCCTCAGAAATAATTTCTTCATCTAATTAACATCTCTTATGATCCACGTAACTCAAGAACAGCAGATGACAGAGCATTACAGTCTACCTGGTTTAGTGTGTAAGCAAAAGGGGAACAAAAGACAGTTCAAGTGAAGATTTCCAAATACAGATTCGTGCCAAGGTTCTACCAAATGATTTCTAAAGGTTGAATTAATCGGGGCTGACAACCTTTAAGGACTCAGTCAAGCTTTTTTAAGTGATACAAAATAAATGGGGGCAAAACTCTCACAATAATCTAAACTGAACTCATAGGCTTTACGAAAGCTGACATCTGCAAATGAGAAAATTACACATGGATGATCAAAGTTTCTCTCTGACATGATATATTTCCACATTTATAGATTTGAGGATTTTATGTGTGCCAGCAGAAACACATTCCTCATACATACTGGGCACACTCCTCAAGGCCCATCCTGGAAACATGCTCTGCAGAACCCAGGCCTGAATCTCCAGCTGTTGCATGGACTGGGAAGCAGGATTTGGTGAGGGAAGTGCTCATATTTGCTTCATGATAGTGTCCGTCAAGGTGTCCATGCAGTCCAGAGCCACTCTGATGGTTGCACAAGGGCTCAAGGTGCAAGTGAAGCATCCCCCAGCAGTTTTCCTCCTCCAGGGTAATAGCAACATGTTCTGACTGTTACCTGCAGAGTTTTATATTCACCAAACAGTGGCCAAGTACTTTAAATGTATGTGAGCCTCCCAGTGCCAGTGAAGATATTTAAGCAATCAAACCCTTGCAGCCAGGAGTTACAGCTGATTTCCTTACCCTGGAGACAATTAACTCCCATTAGCTGAGCAGAATCTCAGGGAACAGGCAAGTTGAAAGGGAAGGTGGGAAAGGCTGTCCTGTGAAGGTGGGATATATCTGTCTCTTAGGGCATGAAGTCCCTCCAGCAAGACACAGAACTCATACCAAGTCCCCTGAGTGCCAGAAAGAAAGGAAGTAAAGCACCTGTATCTATCCAGATCCTCCTGAGCAGACACCAAAAGTCCTCCCCAGCATCTTGATCCTATATTCTGAACAGCCTCAGGAAACATGCGCAGTATCTAAGAAATCTCCCAGCATCCGGCCATCCATAGGCACAAGACAGAAGCATCCTGCTGAAACACACTGAAACTGGTCTTCCCAAAGTGTGCACGAGCACAGATGTTTTGACAAATACGTGCTGCGACTGGCAAAGTTGTTTCATCTGCCTTCAGTATCACTGGATCCAGAATTACTTCCACATTATTTTCTTAGACCAAGACCTTAAGGGAGAAATAGAAGGGAAGAAGCGAGGGGAGTGTAGCAATCTCTTCTGTTAAACCCACCTCATGTGCGAGCACATAAAGCCAGAGGAGTTTGCTGCCTCATGCTGTGAGTGTACGTCTCAGCTTTTGGCAGAGGAACAAAACCCTGGGAGCAGTCTGGAGGCATTCATATGTTTTGCTGCTTGCTTTGGCTACTGTCGAAGGAGCCTAAGCCCTGTGTGCTCTTTGCAGAAATATGTTTGCACGGCATTTTTCTGAAAAGGGTCACAATGAAAATACCTGCCATTTAGACTCCTCCACCCCCGCCTTTAAAAAAAAAAAAGTTATTAAAAAAGCTGATTTTCACATTTTTCAAATAACAGTGGCAGCCTTATCCATAAGAATAATCAAAACAACTGGTTAAAATGTTTTTTTTTTAGACTACCCTCTGCATGCCTCATTTTTTATTCATCACAGCACATATTCTCCTCTGTGAGATCTTACTAGGATATAAAATATATTCAGACCTTGACTGCTGCCTAAGGAAGGTCTGAAAGCCTTGGGATCTCTTCTAAGGCCATGCATTTGACACGGGAGGAGGGCAGCACACCTGAACCAGCAGGAAGGTGACAGCTCTTCTGAAAGAAGGTACAAGGCAGCAGCAGATGACTGTGGGGTATCAACCCAACACTAACTCTGCTTCTCAAGCTAATTTAGCAGCCTGCATTGACTTCTCTGCTGCCTTGGCTGGGCAGCCTCTGGTGTATTTTGAAGTAGTACTTCACCTTTTGGTGCCGTGCAGAACACATTTCATTCCAGATCCTCAAAGTGCCTGGATGGGAAATGGAGCTGTGATCAGCTGCTTAATTACCCTCAATACCCAACACTGCAACTCCACACTTTGTCTTGGCAATTCAGGGTTAGGAATGGTCACAAGTTATCTGTGTTTGATTCCCTCTGGAATGAATGCTGAGGACAGTGAGAGCACATGGGAGAGGAAGGACTTTAATCATGAACCAAATTACAGCCTGGACCATAAGCCAGTTGCTCTGATGAACTGTCCCAAGAGGGGCAGAAGAAAGGAAGCAAATCTAGAGTACATCACTTTGGAAACTTCCATCATCACTAAATTACTTTACACCTGAAGTGACAGGAATTAAATTACCCTGCTGCTATTCCCCCAGTAGAACAGAAAGAGCTGTTAAAATGTCCCCATGAGTCCAAACCCAGGTTCTCTCAGTCCCATTCATTGCTGCAGCTCTTCAAGTTTGCTCCAGCTTCCATTGGCCCAAACTTTCTCCTCGTGCTGTAAGATGTGAAATATGGCATAAAGGGCAAAGGAGATGAATTTGATTGTTCTGGGTTCCTGCTCATGGTCTGATTGAAATATGAGGCATTATCTATTTTTCCTTCACATCAGAGGAGCCTCAAACCATTAGCTCTGAAATGAACCCCTTTGAGGCTCTCTGATAATGCACTGCAGCAAGCATTTCACAATCAAAACGAGTCTTGATATTTCTGAAAGACCCCAGAATCCAGCCAGCACATCTGCTTGGTCTGAATGACTGACTCACTTGGCCAAGTCCTGCTGCCTCTGTTTCCTTTTCCTAATAAAATGAGGATAAAAATTAAACCCTCAGTAGACTGAAGTTCTCATCCCAGTTCCAAATACGTTTTCCCCCATTTTTTTTAATGGCCTTCAAGAAAGGAGAATGTTTGGTTTTTTTCACTGCTGTCATTCTCATCTGTTGTTCATCACAAAACAGATTGAGGGATTTTATTGATACTGATATATGTCTGATCTTTACATGTCAAAAACCAAGGCAGAAAAGCATTTTGGAATGTGAAAAATACAGGAAATATAAGGAGGGAATGGAATGGAATAGAAAAGGGAAAATTCTATGTGAAATACAGTTTATTAAGAAAAATGCTTAGAGAACTCATCCTAAGCTTGAGATAACAATATGTATTAAATAAAACAAAGTGGCCTCTGCAAGTGGAATACAATTAGGAACACTCTAGGATCTTTCCTAAGGTATCAGCTATTTAGGAAAAGGACTGGAAGATATGGCTCAATGAAACAGGTAGGAGAATATATTAAAGGGACTTGTAACAGAGTTTTAATTTAATTAGATCATGGCCTGATGATGGGCACTGGACCTTCATCTGCATGGGGCCTTGGTTTTAACTCTCTGGAAGGCAAAGAGTAGGTCAGCAAGGGAAAATGGGTTGGGTAGGTTGTCTTTAAGGCACAGAGCAGAGAGAGCAATTGCCATCTGTAAAGAAACTCAGAAGTACAACAACCGCAGGACTGTCTTTGTTTCCCCAAATCTGTTGAAGCTGTGGTGTGTTTTACACATTAACCTCTCCATCCCGTGGGCAGCACAGGGCCAGATGATGCTGAGGTGATAGGTCACTGAGGCAATAAAGCTATGCCTTATTAATGTCTGTGCTCCTAAAAATGCACCCCCAAATTCCTTCCAGATATTCCACCGTGTGATGGAGGTTTTATTTGTGGGTTAAACCATAGAGCAAACTGCAACCCTCCTGCCCTCTTAAATCATGCAGCCTCCTTGGAATGACTAAAATTCCCTCTGAGTTGCATTACCCAGAGTTTGTAAATGTCTGGAAGGCATAAACCACTAATGCATGTAATTTTTCTTTTCTCTCCCACCATCTCTCCAGCTTTCCCACACAGATCGCTGCTTTTTCCCAACCACTTCAAGAACAGGATATATTTCTGTCTCAAACCCCATGCACTATCTCTCCTGATCCAGGGAGTCGGATTACACTGAGATTCAAAACATACTTCCTCGCTGAACAAACTGGACATTCCTTTTTCCCCTGCAAGGGGCTGTCTGCTGGCGAACCAGGTGTGACTTGGAGTGGGCACCGCCAGGGCTTCCCTCAGGGTTTCCCCCTTCCCTTCCTTGGAAGGCCTTGAAGAGAAGTTCATGACTGACTGTGGCCAAGAGCAAATACCTCGGTGCACATGCAGTGCACAGCACTGGATCCCTCACCCTGTTTCTTTGGATCCTATCCTTGGGTGAGGTGTTCCCATGCAAAGCTGCCTCTGCCTCTTCCCACAGTCCTCTGCAGGCTTCCTTCTGCCCAGCACGGAAGGTTTCCTGCTGCAGAAAACACATGTTAAGCCACAACAAACCTGTTTAGCTGTTTGTCTGTTCTTCTCCCCATCATTTCTGCCAGGTTCACTTTGCATAATGTCTAGCACTGGTTCCCAGGGATATTTTTCACATACAAGGAGCTTCTCTCCCCTCTGAATACTCTCAAGTTATTAGCATATTCAGCAGGCACTTATTTCTGTATTTTTCTTTCAAAGTAAGGCGCTCAAAAGCCTCAAACACCAAAGCCAAGGTGATCTGGGCCACTTCACCATTAATTTTGCGTCTCTCCAGCTCACCAAGATGACACGCTCTGTATCAAAAATGTATTGCTTGGGTTTGAGCACTTGGATTAATTTTTATGAATAAGATTTACCTGGATCTCTCTCAAAAATAATTTTACAGTCATCCTGTGGAGGAGCTTAGCATGAGCTCAGGCATTGCTTCTCATCCTTTCTTAATGCAAACTCTGACACATCTCAGACCTTTCTGCATCCAAAGTCTTCTCTATTAGTCACCAAACCCCTGCTCCATGCAAGAGTTATTCACAACCACCACACTAAAGTCACTCTCACCTTTGAATAGCACAGCTAAGAATTCTGGCATAAAATATCTGTGGTAAAAATCAAAGGGAGAAAAAAAGTCCCTCTCTGCTCAGTTTTATACTCAGACTGATGGCAACAATAAAGTAACAATTTTTTTTTTATATAAGTCTGTGTGACACTATAGCTATCTCAGCTACTTATCCTTACAGTTTAAAACTCCACATATATTTTGTTCTGGGCTTAACCTCCGGAAACCTCTATAAAAAGAAATTGACTTTTCTTGACTTCTTGTGGTGTTTACACCTCTACAAGCTGATGACTGTTAAGCTGGCAGCATCTCCAAGAGTCAAAAACAGACTAATCACTTAACATACACAGACAGGCTGAATTCAGATAAGGATATGAAAATCAACTTGCTTTTCAAAACTCACATTGACAAGTCATAACTTCTTCCATTTATGAAACTAATTCAGAAGTGTTAAAACAACAGGGGTGTTCAGCCTGCTTCTGGTTGAGACAGAAATGTACAATTTTGGCAGTGGCTTCCAAAAAAGACAAAAATGATACTAAAGGTGGGTGAGGGAGGAAAGTAAATGCAACCCAAGATTTGTGGTGCTGAAGTAGTGTGATATGAATGTAGCTCTGTGAAGCTTGCAGGAGGTTGTTTTCAGCAAGTTTCTTTGCTCCTGAATCTTTTTTCCCATCTTCCCAAGGTCAGTGATTTGTAACCACACGTTACAGTGTTGGCTTTGAACCTCAAAACCCCATCTTTAAGATTTTGGTTCTTGTTCACCCCAAAGGCAGGAACTATGCACAGCACTGCAGCTCCTGTCTGGGACCTCACATGTCTCCACTGCCAGATGACAAATACATGTGTGCCAATAGGTTTCTGTGTCTGTTTTCATATCTGGGACTCCTGCAGTGGATAAATAAACACTGAAGTGGCACAACTAGTTCTGCATGAAATCGGAGAATAGGTCTGATTTGCTGTATGCTAACAAATCTCAGCTCCATTCATTTCCTCCTCCTTCCTTCTTTTAAGAGGATTCTTCTCTCCTGGGGCACTTTTTTAAAGTATTATCCTTACTTTTTAAACAAGTGAGGATACTTCTCAATTTCTTCGAACCTCTGATCATTGCAACTAATCACGTAACCGTGGGTTGGTTGGAGATACCAGGCATTCCAAATGAGCTTTTCCAGGTTCCAGGCAATCAAACCCTGCCAGGTTTCCCAACTGCACTCAGCTGGGTGGAGTGAACTGCAGTGGGTTTGGCAAGTCAGCTGCTCCCACCACCCACACCTGCACACCCCTATTGGTGCCTTATTCCCTGAGCAACTCTTTCTTCTCCCCCCTCGTCCCACCCACCACGGCAGCTGGGCCAGGAGGGGAATTTGTAGTTCAGCAGTTCAAAAGAGAGCTCATTCATCCTGCTCTGAAAACTGTGTCAGGGGCACAGCTGCCCTGTTCTGACTTGCCTGGAGTGAGCAAGATGCTCCAGCTCTGAGCTCCCCTCTGAGCACACATGTGGAAGTCCTCCTGCTGTCACACCAGGCAGTGCCTGGCATTCCAGGGCTTTAGCTGGCTCTTCGGCCAGCAGATGAGGAGAATTCTCTGCTGACATCTGAAGGAACTCCGTGCTGCCAGGCAGCTGGGAGCCAAGACATCAAAAAATCCACCCTCTCAGCTTTTCCAAAGCAACACAATAATACCACACAGGCTCCATGGCTACATAAAGCTCCAGTGAATGTGGTATAAGCAACAAAATAAAAGCAAAGGCCTTCAGCTTTAAAAGCACCTCAAACAATGTGAGGACTTATTTTCCCCGTTTTATTATTTTTATGACTGTTTTTATTCTCCTTACAAAATGCTCAGCAATCAAGCAATATTAAAAGCACCTGAACATTAAACTTTCAAAAGGACACGGCCAAGGCTCAAAACTTTGTTTTCTTCCCTTTTATCTACACCTATGGGAAAAAAAAAAAAAAGACCAGAATGAAAACACAAGTTAATATTCCTGGAAAACCAAAAAAAAAAAAAGAGCCCTTTCTGCCTGCAGACTCCCAGCTGCCTTTCCACACAGCTACAAAAATGCGCTCCGTGAAAGCCTGCTGACACTATTTGTTGATTATGGCACACAGGGATTACCTGACCTGATAAAGCTGGGTTTCTTCCCCTCCTAGTGGGGCAGTGCTCATTTCCAGATGCAAACAGAGTTTTTCAAAAGAAGCACAGCAAAAGTAGGAAAAAAATTTGAGTGCTATATTCCTTTGCAGAGCATGGAAAATAAAGAGGACATATAAGTGCAAAGTCATTCTTTCCTTCTATTTCCTTGCAAATCATCTCTATCTGTTGCAAACTCAGCACTTCAGCTGGCAGGCAAATACCTGCCCAAGAAAACGCAATACCCTGGTCCCAGAGTCACTTGTGCCATTTTCCCCAGGACGTTCAAGCATTAATTTAAGGTCAGACACATTCTGTGTGAAAAAAATATAGGAAAGTTGGAGTCTTGCCTACTTCCACCTTGCTAACCATGATTTGGAAATAAATATAATTAAAACTAAGGGAAGAAACTAATTCAACTTTGTTGTTAAATGTGATGGTGCTTGTTTAGTACTCAGTGCTCCGCTGATCCATTGCTGCTCCCTCCAAGGGACACTCTCCCTCCATCTTTACAAGCCCATGGGATAAACAGAGATCCAGGGATGGTGACAAATCACACTGAACCAAGCTTGTGTTTATGATGTCCTCATTTTACCTCCTGCCTTATCTGTAATTAATATCTGTGAAGTGTTTTGAACTTTCTTTTTCTCTTATCTCAGCCATGGCGCAGCCCCTGGATGTGATGAGTTGAAACAGTCTCCTGGAGGGATTTGGGCTGGCAAAAGGGAGGAATCTCTACCTGCTTATCATTTTTGTTTGGCAGGATTAAAAATGATCGTAGCCAAGCTCTGCTTGCCATCTTTAATATTAATGTGGTTTGTTTTGGTCAGCGGGGTGAGTCTATTCGGTTGGGGTTCAGATCAAGCTGTGATTTTCCAAAGTGACTGACCAAGTTTCCCTCAGCAGTTTGCTTCTGCAATGATAGGTCCATGCCTGTGTAACCCGAGAAATTTCAGGGAGGTATGAGGAGGGGTTTATGAACCAAACCAATTGGAGGCAGTGCTGCTCTTGGCAGTGTCAAAATATGACCCATGTGGCAGGTTTGATTCCTTGGTATGTCCACAAACTCCCTTCTGTGAGGACTATAAAGTACAAACCAACATTTTAATTTGNTTGATTCCTTGGTATGTCCACAAATTCCCTTCTGTGAGGAAACCAACATTTTAATTTTTGACAAACAGTTGCACAAAGTAATTTACTTTGAAAAGATGCAAGGCAACTCAGCACCAGCCCTCTTCCGATTTTTTTAAAATTTTATTTCTACTATCTGTAATTACAGCCATGAAATCCAGGTAATAAGGGGGTTACATTTTCTGCTAAGAAAATGATGTCTATAATTACAGGCACATGTTCAACTGAGATACCGTGGTATCCAGTGCTTCCACAAAGATGATAATTGTCAACCTTTGCACTGTAATTAAGTCTAAATGGGAATCCTAATCGTTTTCCAAATGAGCAAACAGTAAGCCTATCTTGATTGGCTCCGTTGTGGCAATGAATGAAACTGATTTACTCTATGAGTTAATTAAGTTTTATGAAATCCCATGCCCCCTCTCCCCAAAACCCACATTGTCAGCAAATATTTGAGCTAATTAGTTCTGTATTGTTTCAGTGCTGTGTGATAGTATTACCTGCATTATCCCATTAGGAGCCTTGGTTTTCTGCAACCTTGATTTCAAATTTTCTCCCTTGGAGCAACTACTCTGCCTTTGATTCACCTGTTCCTTGGGTTCACGGCCTTCTTTTGCCTTTGAGGCTCATGATTTCAGCAGGGCTCATGAACTAGAGAGGATGCTGTGCACTTTGGTGCTCAGCTTTCCCAGCAAATGCTCCTGATGCCTCTGACTGTGACCTAAGCAGGCTCAGTGTAAGCGATCACGTCTCACAGGGTTTCTGTTCACTGCTATGCATGTGGGATATTTTTTCCTATCAAATGCCAGTGCAGGCAGCCCAGCAGGACTCTGCTTAGCATGGACCACACGGGGAGGCAGTGTGGATTGCTGGAGGCAATGTACCACCCCAGGTAAAATGTTATGCTACACGAGCCAGCCAGAACCAATGGAACCTGCCCTTGCCTTCTGTTCCCACATTAAACACAAACATAATTGTGTTGGAAGTGTTCAGCACTTGTGTGGATGTGGCACTTGGGATATGGTGCTGGGTTAACAGTTGGACTCGATGATCTCAGAGGTGTTTTCCAACCGTAAAGATTCTATCATTCCATATCATTAAATCAGCTACAGTTAAAGAGGTCATTTGAAGTCTCAGCTTGATTTGCTCCGTGCCTGGCAATTAGCACGTAACTGTGCAGAAGAAACTCTCCTACATCGCATCCTCAGTCTCCCAGAAAAGCCACAGACAGAAATGAGTTCAGGTGGAGGTTGGTAGGAGCTGCCACAGCTAGGGATGGAGAAGAAGGGGAATTTTGGATTCCCTCATCAGCCAATACAACACAGGTATACTGAGGCAGTACAGAGACACCGATTTACTGTCTGTGAAGCCCCAGTTTTGTTTCCCACTATCTCTGCTCCCTTTCCTTTTTCACCCCAGAGTTCCTAGAAGAACATATTTATTCTTCCTTTCATGAAGGACTTGAACAGCAACATAAATGCAGAGTAAAATGTTTCCAATGCACTTGCTCAAATATAAAGATTTGTGCAATTTAGTGGAAAAAATCACAGAGCTGAAAAAATATATGTGCTTCCTGTGGCGAGAGCACCTGAAAGGCAATGAAATTCCATTACCTGAAACAAGCCCATAAACAGCATTACATAGCAGCCACTTGTCAGTGCTGGATGCTATTTGTGGGAAGCCACTAATTGCAGCTTTCATAAAACGGTTTGACTCCCTTCCAGGCTGATGCACAGAGCATTCCAAGTGGGTGATTTAGGAGCTGCAGAAAGCCAAATGCCCCAGCCACAGGGGAAAGCTGCCACTTTGGGCCTCCCTCAGGAGAGCTCCCCAGCTGAGCAAGGTGTTGGCCACTTCCTGCCAACTGCCTTCCATGCTGTCAGTGTCTCCTCCTCCAGCAGGGCCACCCTAAAAATCAGGGATCTGTGGGAGCAAGGATGGTAGCAACATCGTAAGGGGCAGCCTGTGCGTGCAGCAGATTCCTGGGATTTAATATTATGGCAGAAAGACTAAGATTGCCATCTATTTGCCTGAACAGAGGCAATTAGTGTCTCTTAAGATGTGATTCTCAAGAGTTTGTGGTCCTAGCACAGAGACTACTAGACCTACAGAGACATCCTTCTTCCTGGAAAGACAGCTGGAGGTCAGGTGGGGCATGGTGAGCATCCCAAGGAGTTTGGGATGGTTAGGCAACACTCATGGCACGAATTACTTTCCCGTGGCCATACAATAAGCCCACAGCAGAAGCTGCTTTTCCAGTCTAAGGCTTTAGCAAAAGACCTTTCTTCCTAATTACCTTTCTTCTTATGTAACCTGGGCTCCCGCAGAGAACAAATACGGGAAATGAAATTTAAGTGAAATGCATTATCTTCGTTCTGAATCCAAAACACACAGGCCTCACCTCTGCCCCCAGCATTGCTTCATACCTTGCACCCGAGTCTATAGGGGTGACACAATAGGACATGCTTGACTGGCAGGTGGGAAAACTGGCATGCAGCAGTGTGATTCATCCATCCTTTCAGAGCACACACAGAAGACAATGTGCTGATGTTTGGATAGTTTGCATGTTCTTATCTCAGTGGAACTTGTTCACACAAGCAAGGTTTGATTATTATGTTATCTTAAGCCTTGCCCTATACTTGTCCTAGTAGCTGAAAACAAGTTATTTTAGCCAAAGGCTCCAAAAATCTCACCCTTCTTTTAAAATAAAAATAAACTGATCAGTGAATTAAAAAAAAAAAAAAAAAAAAAAAAAA
>VZRQ01008680.1:846732-882519 GCA_013397975.1 Machaerirhynchus nigripectus | reverse complement strand
AAAAAAAGATTAAGGCCACTCAGCAGCTGAAAAAGCAAGCACTTATTAAACCAAAATATTTAATGTTCACAGCCGTTCAATGGTTGGAAAAGCATGTTCTAATGACCATATTTAATAATGTTTAGAGCCACCCAGGGCCTTGAAAAGCAACTTCTTGCCTAACTTTACAGAGCTGCTGATCCTAATAAATAACATGCCTGTTGAACCCATGTGTAGTGAGTCAGATTCCCTGGCTCTTCTGGGGAGAAAAGGGTTAAAAACCTGAAGCAGAAGGTGCCCCTCTACTTTAGGGCACCTAGTAGAGAGAGGAGGGGTAAGAAGCAAGTGCTGCAGAAAGAAGCTGGGATCTCTGCCATTCTTCCAGTGGGGAATATCCAGCACCCGGAGGGTCACCACGTTTTCTCTGTGTGAGAAACTGGAGAACAAATACAGGTTTTCCAGTGCCAGGTTTGTGGTACCACAGATACCCCCTGTGTTTTCACAAACTGGGAGCACTGGGGATTGCAACTGAACAAAAGAAGACAGGGACAGATTTTTATCTGTGTTTCCAAGCAACCTATAACATAAAATTCTTCTTCAGTTTGATAATCTAATGGCTTGTCCTGAGGCAGAGTCACAGGTTCATTCAAATTTCATCATACTGGCACAGAGGATATTTGCTGGGGAATGGTCCTGCTGTAGCTGTTCCTTACTCAGAAACAGCCTGTGCATACTGAAAACGGTCTTAATTTTGCTGCTCTTAAAACAAAAATACTCAGGGTCTGGTCCTAGGAGAGCTGAGGTGTTGTGAACCTCTGAGCCTTTCAGCAGCGTGACTGCCTTGCATTTGAAACAGCGCTGCAGTTTGTTGTCAATATCCCACACTCCTCTAATTTTCATATGCGGAAAATAAACACTCGGAGCCATCTCGCCTTGTTGACGGGGATGCAGGGAGTCGTTCGAATCCCTCTGGGCATCTGGAGCCTTTCCAGCAGCTCAGCATGGTACCTGCAGAGCAATTTGTCTTTGCAAAAATATTTGGCCATTCAAAGCCACTAAGTGGCAGGGAAAAGCAAGTCCTGAAATATATGTTGTGCTTAGCGCCGGTTCATGCCGAGGGTTTTAAATGCAATGCAGAAACCCCTCCCAGAGACACCAGGCTGCTGCTCAGAGCACCCTTTCCACCAGCAGAAAGAGCAGAAATCAATGTATGTTAATCAAGGTATCAGATACGAGGGAGATCTATCAACAAATAGAAATAGGACCAGGCTGCTGGTGCCGTGCCAGGCACCTGGCCGAGGCTCAGTGCAAATAAAGACACAGCAAAGGCTCCCAGCACAGCACTGGGGTGACAATCAGCTGCAGTGTTTCAGCTCATGCTTGCAGGAGTCTGTGGTGCCCACCCGACCCCACATCAATGACCAACCCCGAGCTCAGCCTGTAATTAAGATGATGACAGGAATTGCTCTGAATATCTGACTTCAGCTGCCTCAAAGGAACTGAAATTTCTTGGGAAAAACTGGAAGCTTCAGCTGTTTAATTTCGGGTGGCACTGAGTGTCCCAGCTCATAGCAGTGACCTCCAGCTGAAAGGTCTCCATTAAGGACACACTGACCTGAATGTTTGCAAGTGGCACAGCCTCAGGCTCCTGCCCCAGTGACACGGGCTTTTACTCAGAGGGAAAACTCACAGGTTAATTTTCCCATGCTGAATTGCTGGCTTTGTGTTCCCAGCTAAAAGGCACGTGCAGCTCCCGTGAAAAGCCCTATCTGTAACGACACATCAAGCACCGACACATCAAGCAATGTGAATCTAGTCAGCAATGGGGGCAGCTCCATGGCAGGATTTGGGGTTCCAGGGGCTGGAAAAGAGGGTCACAATAAATCAGCAAGTGTGTAGTGTGAAGTTGAGTGAAGCTTTTAGGGTGCAGCACACCGGCTGTTCAGAGCTGGGTATCACAGATCTGTCACAGAGCCGAGACATTTACCACAAGAGATCATTCACAAAACTTGTATCTACGTCATCCTGTCCTGCCTGCTCCACAGGAGCCCTTTACAGCCTCCCTCAGCCCACGGGAAACACTTTTCTCCATGAACAAAGAGTTTAACACACAACTAGCAGGGTCTCACTGATGCCAGGACACCACACAAAGGAGTTTTACTGCTCCACAGCCGCAGACAAGAGAAACCTTCAAAAATAAGATGCAAGTCTCTCTGTTCCTTCCAGAGCAGGGCTGCAGGTGATCCCACCATGTCCACCTCCAAGTCCACCATCTGACATGTGAAGAAAGAACAGGGTCCTCCTCTCTCCTCAGCATTTACAGATTGAGACTTCAATCATCTCTGCGTCCTGCACCCACCTGGGTTGCCCTCTCCCTAGTGCCAGGCCCAAAATTTTGAGATTTTCCAGAAAATCCTGAGAGCTTTCAATACTGGCATGACTTAATGTAGAACTTTTTAATTTTTTATGTATGCCATGCAATCAAGAAAATGGCCTTTCCTCCCTCGTCTTCCCCCTATAAATTATTATTAATTTGAGCTGAAATGGAAGTTGGACTGATGCTAAAACACCAGGCAGAAAGGGCTGCAAAAGGTAAATGTGGGGGAGGTATTGATTGCTGTGGATCAGCCCAAAAGAAGGATTCTGGAGGGAAAAAACCCCAACACAAAGCACTGAAGGTAGCAGCTCAACAGGACACATCTGTTGCTGCTCCCAGCAACATTTGAGCATCCTGTAAGAAATTCGTTGTCACTTCTCATGGGACTTTTTTCCCATTTTCTGCAAACATCCTGACAAAATCCTACAGCTTAGCGTCCCCAGCAGCTCCCACCACCTGCTCTCTCCGGCCTCCAGCCCCGGGCTTGTCCAGGCTCTCAGAGATACTGTGCAGATGAGAACAGGCTACAGGAATCCCGGGGAGGAAGCACATGTCTGTCTGTACATCTAAATGAAAAATGCCCCGGATCCAGTTTCCTCCCGTTAAGATCGTACGAAACACTCGTGCTGTTCTCTCCTGAGGAGCTGCAGGGAACCACCTTAAGCCCTGTGACAGTTTTGACAACAGCTGCAGCAAGATTAATGTTTTAACTACATTAGTATCCTTAGTGGTACTAAGTGGTTTTTCATATATTTGCTCTTCCACAGTGGTACTACAGGATATTTACCCTCTGGGAATGCTCCACTTTAAACAATAAAAGGACATGAGGCTGTTTTCTCCCATACCAAATTTTCACTCACGATTCACAGTGAATTTATTTGGATTCATTCTGATTTAAAGTAATGCAAACAAAGCAAAAGAGAAAGAAAACTCCGGATCTGGGGAGTAAGGATGTTCAAGTTCAGCAAGGAATGCTCTGGTGGAAAAGGATGCCCCAGCACCCTGCAAATTTCTCCTACTCCAGGAAATTTTATAGGGTGAGAACAGATGAGTAAACTGCATGGAGCAAGTTGAAAATCTCATGTCAAGAGAAGCCAAACACAGTAAACTGAACTGGCACAGTTAAGGGAAATGGAAGGAAATGGAGGATAGATGGGGCTGTTGGTGTGAAAGCTGCACTTGTGTTGAGCTCCAGTGATAATTAATAAGGGGAATGGGGTCTGGCTGTGGTGGGGGATAAATGGAAACAAGTAGGATCCATGTTGTCCCAAGGAACAAGAAAATAGCCTTAGAGTCTGCAAGTGTCATTACAGTGCAACAGGGGTTTACAAGAACACGAGGAGTTAAATCTTCCTTTCAGTTGACAGGACATTTTTTTTCTTCTCTCTGAGAAATAACCTGGTTAGACTCCTTGGAACAGCTGTTTTCTACCATCCTTGTCATCTGTTTTTCAAATTACCCAGATATTAAGTGATTATTTCTTATGATTTCAGCTCGAGAGCATCTGGATTTCTTGAAAACTCCCATCACTTCAGGTTTCCCTTCCACCTCCTTTACATCCTGTCTTCCTCTCTTTGGTCTCAAAATTAATTTTTCCCCTAACATGCTGATATTCTTGAACTCAGAGATCTGGCAGGGTCTCAGTTCAGAGGGTACAGGCACACACACAGAGGAAAGGGTGTTAATCATTCTTCATGAATCCTATTTCAAAATCTTGTCCTTCTAGTTAGAGTTGCAAGGGAAAGGACTATCTGAGTCAATTGTAAAATGTCTGTTGCTGTAAGATCATTCCTCAGAAGCCTTTGGTGAACACAAACATGTGCAACCAGTGCTTGGCCTTGTGTTGAAATGAGGAAATTGCTCTCCTTCTCCATCTCAGTTGTCAAATCCCCAACTTTGCTACCAAACCTGAGGCATATTCCAAAGGTAAGTCGCTGTCTAAGATGCAGAGCACAGGCCTGAAGAGCTCGGTGGTGGAACATTTACCAGTAAGTGTGTGACCTGAAATTTAACATCAAACAGCACGATGGCCAACATCAGTGAGGCAGTAAAGGATTGAATGCTTGTATACATTAAAGAAATGAAACGTGATCTCCCAGTTCACAGTGTGATGCACTTTACAGGTTTCTGACAACACGGCATCTTGAGATTTTAAGTGGAGCAAATGTATTTTGCTAGTTTTGTAACAAGATATTGCATCTGCAGTTTGCCACCTGCTGCCCATGTTATTTGATGTGCATCCTAAATCAGGTATCCCTCACTACAATTACACAATTTCTCTCTCCCCAAATCACCAAACACCTCTGCGCCCCCTGCACGAAGCTAAACTGACTCATCGGGGGTCAGTACCACATTTTCCTCTGCAGCACAACAATAAAAAAGGATTCGGGATTTCCCATTTGGTCTTCCTATACAGATTGCTCTGTGGAATGTACCAGGGACTCGAAATGAGTTCTATTTGTCTGCCTTCAGGTCATTTGTGGTGATTGCTTCCTCTCTGTAGAGGCTGCAGCTGTCAGCACCGTGCTGCTGGGATGTAGCAGCCTGGCACCCAGAGCAGCACACAGAGATGTTTGCAGTCCCTCTGGCTGTCACATCTCACCCTCATCGTATCACCCAGACTTAGCAGGACCTTATCTTGCAAGCCAGTCTTTCTCCCTGTGAGCAAACAGTGGTGGCGTTTGTGGCCTGGGTTGTCACCTGCCACAGGAGGAGCAGAGGGGTCTGTGATCCCCCCCACACCACAGCCCCAGTGCTGGGCCCTGCTGCACACGTGGGAGAGAGCTGAGCTGCTGGGCTGCTGAGGAACCAGACAGTTTTGAATCTGCCTGTCTGAGCACGACTGAGAGGGGAATGTGTGAGTGATGTGCAGGATCTGGGAGTGCTCTTGTCTTGGTCGCGCTCACAGAGGTCTTCACTAGAATCAGAATCATTAGAGCTGGAAAAGACCTATAAAATTATCTAGTCCAGCCATTAGCCCAGCACTGCCAGATCTACCACTAAAACACGTCCATAAAATACCACATCTTTTTTTAAAGATGACACATTTTTTAAACGCTTCCAAAGATGGTGACTCCACCACTTCCCTGTGAAGCCTGTTTCAATGCTTTACCACTCTTTCAGTGAAAAAAATTCTCCTAATATCCAACAGAAACCTCCACTGGCAGAACTTGAGATAATTTCCTCTTGTCCTGTCACTCGTTATCTGGGGGAAGAGACCGACCCCCACCTGGCTACATCCTTCTGTCAGGTAGTCATAGGAAGGGAGAAGGTCCCCCATGAGCCTCCTTTTCTCCAGGTTGAACCCCCCCTTCTCAGCTCCTCCTCATCACATTTGTGCTCCAGACCCTTCCTCATCTCTGCTGTCCCTCTCTGGAGACACTCCAGCACCTCAATGACTTTCTTGTAGCAAGGTATCCAAAACTGAACACAGGGTTTGAGGCGTAGACACTACACCCTCGCCACACTGTGGCCCATGAAGTGGCCCATCAGTGGCAGACAATCTGGGCAAAAAGCTGCACCAGAGCGTCCACACATCTTTTAGGGTCTAAGGTGGGATCTCTGTGTGGCTTCCTTGAAATGAGGTTTAGCATCTGTAGCACATCACTGCAGGCAGCCCTTAATGGGAAAGCCCTGGGTCAGCAGTCAGAGGATGGCCTTGAACCCAGGATCACCGTGGGCTATTGACTCATGAGCAACCAAAATGAAATATCCAGCTAGGAGCACAGACTGGAGAAGGACTTTGAGAAGCATCTATTGACCTGATTGATGTCATTTGGACCATGCTGGACTCTGGAAATAAACTCAGGACTGAAGGTGTGCTGCTTTCCACAGCTACCTGACACCATTGCTGCTGAATTGGCACGGCTGAGGGCAGTGACTGATGGGTTGAATTTTTCTCCCACCTGGATTTTGAACACTCAGCAGCTCCCAGGCACCAACGCCCTTCCTCACAAGCACATCCATCACCCCTGGCATTGACGGATTAGCCAAGGACTGACTGGACATGAACTAATGAGCACCATCGGGGTGAGGCAGACGTGCTAAAAGGGCAGCATAATGGGAGCTTTCATTCCACAGGATGCATCTGCACTGGAGACCCTGTCCAGCCACAGCTTTGCAAATCCTCCAGCTTCTGGCCTGTTTGGGATGCAGAACATTGCACAGCTTCTGACAGCAAGTGTAGGCAGTGTCCTTGCCCCAGTGTGGAGTTAAATGAACATATCAGCCTCTGTGGAGGTGTCCAAACTCACCCACACCCATTGGGATAGGATCAGGGCATGCCATGGACGGTAGTAAAAGACCTGTGATGTTGACACCAGGACCAGGGCAGGTGGAAGCTGTATAGTTGGATCCTGTTCTGAAAAACAGTTTAAGATGAAGTGGCAAGCAAGTAGCAGAGACAGTTCCCAGGACCACAGGGGAAAATGAGGCTCAACAGACACCCATCTCAAGTCTAAGAGCAGACCACCTCTAGCATGTTAGTGTCTGTCTGGAAGGACAGGTCCTTCCTACAGCCTAAGGGAGCCATTCCCTTGAAGCTGTGCCCTGGGACCAAGCTCCCAGTTACCATTCTCAGATTTGTTCCAGCTCTGCCTCATTCCTCCTCTGTACTGTCTTCTTCTCTTCCAGGTCTACAGCCATGGATCAACAATCTCCACATTCTACAGCAGAAATCTCCCTTTTCAAAAATTTCCCTGAACTAGAAATAGCTCAGAAACACCCAGTTTTATCTGTGAAAGGCAAAATTTTCCCTCTCCACAAGACGCTTTACAGAGTATTTTACTTCACACCCCCGGAGCCTGCAGCAACTGTTTCCCATTTGTAGCATCTTCTATTTCCCATCTGACATGTGAGACCAAAACCTTGGTGTAAACACTGTGGTACTGCATATCTTCATGAGTGCACGCTGACACATTCCCTTTTGAAGATAACTGGCAGCATAGTGGATGCAAAGAGCAGCTGGAAGTAGGGAAGCAAGAGGCAGATCAGATGGAGCTGTGAGTAAATACCATAGATGATTGTGTAGTGTGGGTGTGAGCTGGGAGATTCTTAGAAAAAAGCAATAAAATAACAGCCCCTGGCTTTAAACATTATTTACTTATTCATCTAGACCCAAATTTCAATTGGTAGGGACCAGCTAGGGGCAAAAAAGGATATAGCCAGTGCAGTTTTGATGGTTGATTTGTCATAAAGGTCCATTTCACACACATCAAGTATTTAATTACTCACACATCTTTAGGAATCCACCACAGGGTTTCTCTTCCCAGAGCTTCAAACTGGAAGAGGCATGTGACAGCACAGATCTTCCTCAGTGCAACATCCACCAACAGAATGGTAATTGATGTTGTACAAAAAATAGATCATCTATCTGCTATTTTCCACCCTCCTCAGGAGGGAACCTTTTAATTGGCTGATAATATCCCCCCCTTTAGTCTGTCTTCTGAGAGGATCATATAAATCAGGCATATAAAAGGTCAGGGGATTCCCAGGGGAGGATCCATAAAGAACAGAAAGTTTGTGTTGCAGCCATCCTACAGCCTCCCCCCAAGATGCACAGAGGAACCACAGAAGTCCAAATTCACCCCTCACATGGCCAAGAAGCTCCTGTTGAGCAAAAATGAATTAATGTCTTCCACTAATGAACATTTGCTTCTGTCTCAGTAGGAAAATCCCAGTGAGTGGCACCAGTGGCAGCCAGTTACAGTTCCCAGTAGGTTGATGACAGACCCCACAAGTCAGATCAATTCGTGGGTTTTGGCATCAAAAGGGAAAGAAAGACAGAAAGAAAGACAGAAAGACAGAAAGAAAGACAGAAAGAGAATAAAAAGAGCATCTATTTGCCTTCATTCCCCACACTGATGAAGTTGCTTCCAATACTTGCAATTATTCTCTTCTTGAGAAAGGAATTAATTAGCATCATAATATATCTTCAAAGTTCCAAGAAGAATAAAGGAATCTGGCACAAAGCAAGATTCCTGGCATGGAAATCAGCCCCTCATCTAAGAAGTAGGGGTGATTGTACAGGCATATGAGTGTGAAACAGGGGGATGCACTTCTATTTGCTGCTGGAAAAAATTTGATGAATAAATCAAAATCTTTATCATGTCTGAATGCACTAATAAGGCCTCTGGTGTTGGAGGAGGATCAGCAGCTGCTGCGTGATAAGGGCTTGATTCAGCTCCATGGAAAGCTACAGGAATGTTGTCCCAGAGTTCAGGGGGACAGAGATGAGGCAGAGAGCCTGGGCTTTAGGAAATGCTGCCCTCTCCCAAGGACTAATTCAGCAGCCTTCAGGCAAAGCATGCACACCCCTTCTGAGCCACCAAAGTAAAACTTGTTTTAAGTTGGGCAAAAACCATTTATAACCTCAGACAACTTCAGCTACTGGCACGACTGCTAAAATATGATGTTCTTTGTGCCCTATTTATTGAGGCAGCTTGATAACATATCTGGAGACACTGTGTAGACACATTAAAAAAAGGCATCCCTGTGTCAGACAGCATGGGCCACAGAAATGAAAGATGATGTAACAACAGATGAAGGCACTTCATCACAGATCTGCTGCTTGCAACATTCAGAAGAGTAATAAGGTGGTGGGCAGCAAGACTCACAACCTGCTACACATCCAGCTGCCACTGTAGGAACAGGAGTTGATTGTAAATCACGGCGGGAGATGACTCGGAGGTGGTGCTGAAGGACAAATAGCCATTGCTTCATGGGCCACTGACACCAAGGCAAGCCATGGCCGTGGTGGGCTGCCTTACTCAAAAACTGATGGGCCAGATAATGTCAAGCATGAAATATAATCCTCACCTGATCTGAATGGAAAGCTCTGAAATAAAGACATTGGAAAGAAAGGATGATTTTATGCATTCTTGAAAAATAGTGACTGGCACCTGTCAGTCAGTGCATCTCACATGCTTCCTTGAAGGTTTTTCGCTGACATTAAACAAGAGTGTAAATAACTTTCATCCCTAACAAAAGGGAGGGTGGAAACAAAAGAGGTGAGGTGAAATGCAGTTAGGGTCTGCAGGGAGGATGAGCAGGCAGGTGCAAGCAGCTCCCGAGCAACCCACGGCTGCAGCCAGAGCCATTCTAGATGGCTGCACTTGTTATCTTCAATCTGTTTACAGAAGAGTAATTGAAAGTAGAGATGTCTGTCAGACCAAGTGTAACAGTTTGTTCATGCTTTTCTGCCCTTTCAGTGTAGCTGAAATGATGGCAGGAGTGATAAAGGACGAGGATCCACGAGGTGTGAAACCTATCTGATTGGCACCAGGGGAGGCTGTGATGTATGTCAAGTTCACCTCCACAGCGATGTTGTTTTTACAGCTTGTGACTCATTTGGGTTTGTGCAACTGCTACAAAGCTATTTCTGGCCACTGGGACATGCGTTTGACCAGAGCAGGATGGAGGACAGATTTTGTGCAGGTCACTGTGTCTGTGTTTTAAAAAGACAGCCCTGGGATCAGAGCCCCAGAGCTGCTGGTGCAGGACATGCCCAGGAAAAGGGGTTTCTAACTCCATTTTCCTACTTCATTTACTCTATTTTACAGTTTCCCCTACTGTTTTCTTAGTGCTGTAACAGGAAAACTCTGTATTAAGCACTTTAAAACAAAGTTTAGTGGTGAGTGAAACATGCAAGTTGCCTTTATTTCCCCTGTTTCAGACTACGAGCTGTGCACTGGGCAGAATTCCTAGAGTGTGCTGCAAGATTCCCAGAGTGAGACCTATGACAAATATTCCTGCAAAAAATGCGTGCTGACACAACAAATTTGACACCGGTACATGTAAAAATGTGTGAGAAGAAGAATATTTCTGAGATACGATTTTTTTTTTTTTTTTCAAAATTCAGGAACTTTCTCTATGATTACTGGGGAGCATCACTCGAAGGAGAAACTAGAAAGTAGCATTGAATACTGGAAGACAAGGAAAATTAGACTATTCCACATCCTCACCAGATTTAGAAGAACAAAGTCAGGCACTGGTAACTTCAGTCTTCTTTGCACTGTTTAACCCACGGATAAAAGGGTCTTTATAGGGTTATTTATTACTTTGAAGAAGAATAAAAGCTGGCGCAAAGGGAAAGGGAGAAGAGCTCAGTGGTCCTGCCTGGGCCTAAAGAAATAAAAGCAACAGCACTATATGAGAAAAGCAGGTGAAGCTTAGACCGAGCTCCAAGTATCTCTTTGCTTTTGGGATGATCTTTTCGTATTTGATTCTGGGCTGTGCTTGGTAGAAAGCACCTTAAAAGTGAGCAAACACCATCCAGTGTCTCAGATCTTCCAAGTGAAGTTTGTTAGAGTCGCTTGAACGATTCAGACATTCCCAGGGTGCACACATGTAAAACAAAACCCACCAGCCATGCTACCCCCAAATCCCATTTACTCCTTTTCATGCCCTGTTGTCCTTGAGCTCCAGCTGGCACCAGCAGTGGCCTCAGCAGGTCGCAGGGAGTGTCCCCCCTGCCTCAGCAACTCTGGAGGAAGGGCTGGGAGAAATCTCAGTAGGAAACCTGCACAGCAAAGATTTTTTTGACCCCTTTTTGAAGGCACAGTGTGACTGAAGAATTTAGATAAGGCTCCAAATGCATCTCTCCCTTGGGGTGAGTACTTGCAGGCAGAGCCTGTTTTACAGACCAAGGCTGAAGGTTCCCCCTGTCACAGATAGGAACTGGATTAGGCTTCACACATAAAATTTCTCCCCTCTCTTTTCCATAATTAAGAAGCAGTTCCAGCTACAGGCTTGCATTCTCTGCTGGCACAGATGATTGTTGCTGCACTGGATTGCCCCACAGTCAGCTTACTGGGGAAGGGAAAGTGAAGAGAACCCCTGGAGGTTTTCACCAATTTAAATAAAAACCAGCGTGAATGAATGTGACTCCTTGTGTCCCAATAAACAAACAATACAAAACACTGCCAAACCTACCAGAGGCTTGAATCTAGGGCTGAGATTTGTGGCTAGCCAGAACCCAAATCCAAACCCAGACTTGGCTTCCTCCCAAGCGAGTCTGAATTTCACGTCTAGTTTTTCTAACGCTGTTGCTTATGCAAAAGCCTGAAACTGGTCAACATCTTCACAGTAACTTTGGTTTCCCTCTTGCTCTGAGGGCCAGGGAATGGCAGAGCAGAGCACAGAGGGCTGTTTGTCTCCTGCAACCTGTCTTCACCCCCATAGATCAGTTTGGCAAATTAAATTCAGGGTGTGAATGGCCCCACCGCCCAACCGCTCTGGGATCGATTCGGCGCTGTCCGTGCCCCTCAGAATATTTATGCCAAAGAGCATTAAAAATAAATAATAAAATGCTGCTTCTTCAATATACTCTGACATTCAGCAGAGAGAGAAACGAAGGCGAGGTGGGGAGGGGGGAGGAGACGGGAAAGCAGTCAGTTCCCAGAATAAAAAGCACAGGCACGTGTGTCAAATGGTTTTGTCCGGAACAGCGGGACCAGGTGGCAGCAGGATGCTGCAGAAAGGAAAATACTCAGCTTTCCTCCCTAGCAGGCAGATCTGCATAACTGCAATTCGGGCGGGCAGTGCTGGTCCCCCACACGCTTTTCTGAGGCAGAACTTCCTCAGAGGTTAAATTATTTAGCACGGCAGAAATGAAGAGAGGAAAATCAGGTTCAAAGTTACCTGCTGGAGGGTATTTTGGTAGAGACGAGTCGATCACTAGGGAAATAAGTATAAATAAAGCACACGCCCAAATTTTTTCTCAGGACCTGGATGCTAATCTCAGATTGCATGGATTACCTGGATAATCTGAGCAGGCAGATCCCCAGAGGACTGTAAGAAAGCTGCTCTCCACAGTGATTTTGAAGCTTAGCCCTGCAGTAGCCACACACGGACTCTCAAGAGCTGGAATCTGCATGAAACCCGCAGCTGGTGGGCAAAGACCTGTGTTAGCACCCAGAATCCAAACCTACTGCTCACAAAACAGACACGAAGCAAATCTTTGCAGGATTTGCTCTAAGGTTTTAGCTCTGAGCCAACGTTCACCTGGATATCCAGCACAACAAGGAAATACTGTTGTATTTCTCATTTACCCACCCACAAGTCATCAGCTGATTTTAGCAGGGAAAAGAAACATCAAAGCAGCTCCTTCCCCAGCCCAGGGGAGGGCTGAACAGATCCACTCATAAGCTTGGTGGCACTGTTATCTGTCTTTTCCCTCTTGCCCTCCATTTGCTGTCTGGGATATTCCAATTCACTCCAATCTTTCAACCACTTCCCCTTTGTTCACCTCTCTTTTGTGCTTCCTTTCTGTGCAAATACTCCAGCAAATGAGGTCCCTGGAAGGAACAAAGGCATTTAAGGATAATGTTGCTATCCTGCAGGAAAATGGTTTTCAAATTTTTCATCATGTACAGAGCTAGGAAATATTTTACAGACTTGGCTTTTTTTCTTTTTTTTTTTCCATCCAAAACATTTCACAAGTTTGGACTGATTAATGTGAAATTACTTTGTCAGAAAAATGGGTAGCAGTGGTAGGTAATAACAATGTTTGGTTTTAGCATTTAGAGAATAAAACACTGGCTTTCAGCTGCACTTAGTTTGGGCTTTTTTTTTGCTTCAGTTTTATATAGCAGATATTTTAAAGCCTCTGAAATTAAAAAGAAATCAATTCTGGCAAAAAAAAAACAACCCTTTTTTCATCTGACTTCCATTTTTCTTAAATAATGCAAAAATTATTTCCAGTTGAAAGGAGTTCTTCCTATTCTCATAACAGTTATATATCATTAATGCCTTGTAAGAGCTACATTTAGCCAATGAGCTAATACAAATAAACCATGTGATTGGCAAAGACAACTCTAATTAGAAGGACTTCCAACAAATTGACCACAGATGAGATAAAGGGCAGGATAAGTAAAAGTGCTATATAAATTACTTGCCATGAATTATCTACCAGCTCAAGACAACTGACAGTAATAGACCTGGGCAGCACACTGTGTCACCTTTCATTCCAGATCCCAATTTTTCCAGTGAAATCAGGAGCAAGAATCCTGCTCTGCTCACTAAGGAAACACTCAAGGCATAAATTATAGCAGTGTACTTTTTGTGTCAGAGATGGCTCTTGTGTCTCCACGTGCAGTTGTGCTTTCCTTGCCTTATACCCGGAATTCCGAACTCTTGAGGATTTTGGTGTGATCTCTAATGGAGATTCAGGTTGTGAGCAGCAGGGAGCACAGCAAGCACTTCATCAGGGCTGGGGGTAAGAGAGATAAAAGCATCATCCCCAGGAGATGTGTCCATCCAAGGAGACAAAGACCTGTCAGACTGCTCGCCACTGAAAGCACGGCTGGTGTGCAGGAAAAGGCAGGAAAAGAGCCTTAAAGTCAGTTTCCAAGTCTTTGGTTTTCATGTAGCCAAGAACATTTTCTGCACTGGACGGGGTGTGTACAGCATCTTAAACAAAACCTCGTAACATCTCTCTCTGCGGGGATTGATTTAGATGGCATGATAAATCATTTCAAATAAAGGTATGGGATGATATCCAGAGACTTCAGGCTGCAATCTAATTATGAGTCTGGGAGCAGAGCAGAGCAGAGCTGCTGGATGAGCAGGGTTTTTGCACAGAGCCACAGCCCTATGGCCAGCATCTTCATTTCGGGCACATCCAGACCTCCCACCCCACATGGGAGTGATGCTGCCAATACCCACTTTGCATCGAGGTTCCCAGCAGAATTAGTGGTCGTGGTGGTCTCAGTGGGGAGGAATGAATGGGATAAGTGCACTACCTACCCTTAAATCGGCACACAGAGAACAAAAATCACCTTGTAATACAGTTCCAGCACCAGGAAGCTTGTATTTCTTCTGGTGACATGTCAAGGCCCATGACATCATGCCTCGGTGTCATGGCCCCACATCATTTCATCATGAGGTAATCAGGTCAGCAGCGGAGTAAGGACCCTTTAAATCAAGCGACGAGAGCCAGAGGCTGTTTCTGATCGAAGGGCAGCCACGGGGAAAAGGTGCCATTCACAGCCTCAGAACGGTCTCTTCTGCAGCTGCACAGCTCAGGAGGGAGGGGGAAGGAGAGAAAACCCCCCAGCACCCAGGTGTTTGTAGCTTGCCCTTGCTTGGAGGCAGCCAGATGCTTTAGCATTTCAGAGAATAGGTAGAGGAAGGGGAAGGGAAAGAAATACCCTTTGCTTTTCACAAGGAGACAGAAAGAAATGAGAGAGTCCATTAGATGTTAATAAATTATGCCGCAATATGCCGGGCAGGCAAGGCCAGCTCCTTAACTCCAGAGCTGGCAGAGCTAGGCAGAGATGCCAATTTATCCATGTCTGCAGCATTCTGCAGTAACATGCCAGACCGTGTGATACTTTCCCCTCCTGCACCAAATGCTTCCTCAGGGCCCATCACCGGCAGCACTGTGATTTAAGACCGGGGTGAGTGTGTGACCTGCAGGGCCAGTTAAAGCACTAAAATAAATTGCCAGAGGAGGGTATGGAACCATCATCACCAGCAATTTCTAACAGCAGGTTCGACATCCTGCCTGCAGCCAGAGGTATGGAGCAAAAAACCCTTGCCAAGTCGTTTCCAATCTAGTTTTTTTGATTTCACAGGTTACAGAAGCAGCTTTGAGAGCTCTGAGCCCTGTTCCACATTTGCTGCTGCCTGACCAGAAAAAAAATTCGTTAAATATAAGATCCTCTGCACTTATTTTTTTCTCAGCCTTGGTTTATTAAAGAGCCTTCAAATCCAGTTTTAGAGGTTCTTCCTTTATCACTAGATATGTTTCCAATTGCAAAGGTTATATCAGCGCCACAGATTACTGCCTGGTCTGGCAAATACCCTGGCAAAGGTCTCAGTGCACCCTCTCCTCCACAGACCTGAAGAAGTAGCTCAGTCCCAAACTGCTGTCTGAGGACTGTCCTCTTTCAAATCCACCAGATACAGAGCTAAGTCCAGGAAAGGCTTTTGCTGCTTCACACAAAGTTTGATGGAGTTGAGAGCCTAGGCAACAACCTGAACTGATAAATTAAAAATAGTTTTAATTGTTGTCAGAACATCCCTCCAGGCTTCAGAGCCAGAAGGTGAACTGCAAGCCAGTCCAGGGGTTATTTTTTAAACACCTCAGAACTTTAAAGTTCAGCACCTGGGTTTTGCAGGGTGGATGTCTGAGATTTGAAGGTCTGAGTCCAACAGAACTGAAACAGTGCCAGAGCAGAGCCCAAAAGGTGAGGTACAAAGTATTTCCCTTGCTAAGCACCCTCACCTTGGCTCTAGAACACTTCACTGGCAGGTGCCTGCCCGGTCCCTTGGTGCACAGAGCCTCACAGGACTGAGTTGAAAGTTTATGAGTTGCACCATTTACCCAAATGAAGACAACGACATGACAAGTAAAATCAATTTTCATATGGTTTCTAAGCTGAAATTTGCTTCCAGATGTTAAAGACACCAGGCACTACCCTTCAGTGAAGCTAAACAATTTATAGCAGCTGAAGATCTATCCTTCAAAGCTTAACTGCTAAGAGCAGGGAGAAATTAATTTCTGAATCCAGTGCATGTTCAGCCAAGCTTAAAATAAATGGGGATTATTATTCTTTTCAGGTGAAAAGCAGATTATAAAAATAAATATACATTGTAAGTTTAAAAGCAAGACTCCAGGGAGACAGCTGGATTCAGAGAGAAATTAATCAGAAAGCAACTCCTGAAAGCATTGAATATTCTTTGCCATTTCCCAATCGATTCTTAACTCACAGAGCAAGAAAACAGCCGACACTTCACATAGCTGCTTTTGGAAGTGCAGTCTGCCCAGCAGCATGATTTGTGGGGCTTGCATGAGTTCCTGGCAGTCACTGCAGATGAATCAGTGGTTTATTTTTTAACATCATCTGTGATAATAGTCTGGCAGCGAAGAGAAGTGTTGCTTTCCTGCAATCCAGCTTTGCAGGATGCTATCCTCTCTGGTAAAGCAGACATTAAGATTCAAAATGTGAGACGGCCCTAATGTAGAGAATATGAGCTAAATATATCCACTGCAGATCGATTTTTCCCCTTACCAACATGTTAACATGTTTTTTCTTTTTCTTTTCCTTTCCTTTTTTTTTTTCTTTTCATCTGAGGTCAGTGCCACATTCGCAAGCTCTTGGCCAAATTAATAAAATCCTCTCATTATTTCAGGTTCCTGCAGTTTTAACTCCCCTGGTCTGCCTTCTCAAAGCAAATGCAGAGAGGCTGCATAAGCACAGGCTGCCTCTGGGGTAGGAGAGAACCTGGGAATCAGATCTATTGCCTCCCTCACTTCAGCTCCATCAGGGAATTTTCAATCCAAACCCTGCTTTCCTCCCGATCTAAAATGGGTAATCTGGGCCTTGCTATTAAGAATTGCATCACTCCAGGAATATAAATAAAAAAATACTTCTGTGAGATCACTGCTCACCAGCAATCTTTCTATCAGCCAGTCTTCCTCGCACAGCCTTCTCATTAATTAAAAGCTGCATATTTTGGACCACTGAGGCAAATCACAGTGCAGCACCCAAAATATAACCCTGGGAATAGCTCATGAAACTCCCATTAATCTCTCAGGAAGGGGCTCAGAGCAGCCCAAGCAACCAAGCCTCAATGATTCCTCAACAACTAATGAAATCTGGCAAGGTAAAGAAAAAAAAGATAAATGGGGGAAAAAAAGGAACCAAAACAAAACCCTCGCTGGTGTGCAGGGAAGTTTTCTGAGGTCTCTGCACCAGGAGACAAAAGCCTCTCACGCTCAGCTCAGCTTGACGCTGTTGAGAGCCGAACCTTTGCGGCGTATTTCCCTCAGCATGAGTCCCTGTCCCTGAAGTGTGATTTATCCCCTCGGAACAGCAAACAACACAACAGCCCAGCACAGGAGTCACCTCAGGGCTTGGAGATCCAACCATTGACTGCAGGCTTTACCTTCCACCTCTACACAAACACCAGCCAAGGCCTACACAAACAAATCAACCGGAGAATGGATTCGGAGGGAAAAAAACTCGGCAAAACACTAAACACAGCTTTCTTTTCACCTCTTTCAGCACTCAGCCAAGGAATGTTTCCCTAGGGTAGAGCAAGGAGGGTTGAGCTAGTGCTCTATAAACAGGTGAAGTACATATCCAAACCTGCACTTTCTCAGGTTAAGGGTAAGGTAAGTAACACAACAACACATATCCCCAGCATTGCTCAGGAACAACCAAGCATGTGCATAAAAGCATCTATTAACTTGCTTCACCTTTTCAAAACTTCAGTGTTTGACACTTTCTGCATGGCTTGCTACAAGGAATCAGTAATATTTTGTCTTTATGCTTTCTTTAGTTTGCTACTAAAAAATAACAAGGAAATTCTGTTTCAGTTCATCACTTGGCCCAGTGTATTTAGAAATTCAAGAGTCTTCTAATCCCTTCCTCCAAGGAAAAGGAATCTGACCCACTTTTGAGTCTCTAAAATGTTACAATGGTCCTTCCCAGCTCTCATCATAATGAAATTGTGGCAGGTGCTGCCTCCCTGGTCCTCAACAACACTTCATGAAGTCAAAGGATGTCTTCCCACATGTTACCCCTACCTTTAAAACTGAAAATAGAAACTTCCTCTGACTCATGTTTGGTCAGTACCTTACAGTTGGGGACGAAAGCTTTTGGCAAGCTGAACCCAGCTCAGTACACCTTGGATTAGCCACAACCAACAAGAAGGAAATTTTGGCTTCTTAATACACTTGTTCTGGCCTTCCTTTACGCTTCAGTTGTGATCTGGAAACCTGACATTATTATGGGTTCCAGAGTGCAAAGACATCTTAGCTTAGTTTAGCCTTTGGTTTGAGTTCAGCTGCTCTGGCTTGTGCTGACCAAGCTGTTTGTCTGCACAGCACAAACACACCGAGGCAACAGGGAGAGAACCATCAGCCACAATCAGATCTCCTTGAAATGTGATCTTGCTGCCCTCCTTCCCTCTGTTGTTCGTGTATTAACTCTCCATTTTGCTATTTTTGTGCCTTGAAGCACAAGGAGTGCGGGGTAAGAAGGGACCTTGTTGGGCACCCAGCGTTGTATTTTAGGGTGTGGTTCAAGGCCTTTGTTCACGGCACAGCAAATGTGATCTGTGGGGGCTAACACAGACAGGGATGGGGGTTAAAGTGCTGTGCCCTTCTCCTGGTGGGCCTACACTGACCCAGAGCCACAGGGGTGAGGGCAGGCCAGGTATTGCCTCCCTTCACAGACATTTCCCCCAGATGCTCCTGTATCCTCCAGCCCTTGCGCCGTCCCTTGTGTTCATGAGTTTACAGAAGACACAGTTGCTGAGCCCTTTTGCAGTGCTTTGTGCAGCACCTGTTTGTGGTCCTGAACTTAAGTGAGAGCTCAGTTTCCAGGAGAGGAGGTGCAGAGATGGAAAGGACGGGAAAAAAATGTGACCTGCATCTCAAGCAACAAGCCCAACCTTTGCTCCCCTGCCAGGAAAAGCCACAGTGAAGCCAGTAACTTTCAGCAGAGACCAACATTTCCAAAGCAGAGAATAAACCAACCCTTCCTTAAGTCTTATGTCTTTCCTTGACATTCCCAACAGCAAAACAACTTGTGTGCATTAATGGTGCCCCTCCTGAACCCAAATGGCCTCATTTTCCAGCAATACCTGGTTTTTCAGCTGGCACCCAGGGGAGGATTCCTGCAGGAGCAAACTCCCCTTGGAAAGCAAGTGCCAGCAATGAGGAACCAAGGCATTTTTCCTGCAGATTTCAACATATGAGAGTAAGTAAAGACTAAGGCCCAGTCCTGATCCTGAAATCACTACTCTTACTCCTAGTTGGGATCTCTAGTCTCTACCAGAAAAAGTAGAGCTGTTACAAGCACTAGAAAAATCCAGTTCCCAATGCACCATCTCAAGGATTTTCTTCTCATCCAGGGTAGAGAGTAAAGATGGAAAACCCGGAGTTCAAACAGAACCAAGAATGGCTGTTGTTCAGTCATCTGCTTTGGATACCTTATTAGGAGTTGATTGACAAAAAAAGAAAAGGAATAAAAGGAATAAGAAATCCCTAGCCTGTCTAGCAGGGAGAAGGGAAGAATGCAATAATTTTACAAGACTGATAAATTGAAACGAACACAAACTCCACAGCCATGACCTTTTAAAGTGTCACTTTTACTGAGAGCATTGGCATGGAACAGTGCTTTTGATTTGTGCTGAGCAGAAACATTCAGAAAATCCAATCTGCACTTTGACATCGGCTGAGGCAGATCAGCCTTTGCCAGGTAATTTAGAAAAGCTCGAGATGGTTTGTGCTGCAAGGTGAGACTGAACATCTGCCTTCCTTCCCCTTGACTGCCCACTGAATCCACAAGGCCTCTTTAGGGGCTATATAACATGGATTTGACTTTTCCAACCGCTCCCCAGCCTAAAGCTGATTTCCCCAATCAGGGAAGTGTGTAGGGGTAGTGTGGGGGGTCATTGCCAGCACAACTGCCTTCTGTCAAACTGCTCCCAGAAATACCTGTCAGCTTGGCAGCCTCTCCATCAGAAAGATGTTTTCTCTTACCATCACCTTCCTAACTACCCTCAGACAAGGAGATCCCCCAGGCCAGGTAATGTCCAACCAGCCAGCAAAGCTTCCCTCTGCTGGACACTACAGGTCATTTGTGATGTTTGGAAAAGGTTTTGTGCTGCCTAAAGCCTGAGATGAGATCGTTTCCCTCCAAAGACATCTTCCTCTGAGACAGGCAGGGTTTGAATAAACATGGGGGTATGTTCTTGCCCAAGCCTGAACCTGTATGGTTACGTTACATCCACAGTGGAAAACCAGCCTCTCACAGCTCTGCCTTTCACACAGAGGTGCAGGGAGTTCTACCAGGGGTGAAAACATGAATAAAGACATATCCCAGAAGTTTTTTGGGGGATGTAATGTGAGCCACAGACTCCTTGAAGAGCCTGTGTTATACCTTGTCCTGCTAAAAACAAAACCTTTCCTGCATTAGGTTTTACAGGGATTCAGGAAGTGAGCAGGCAATCCAAGGGAAGCACCATCACAAGGTACAAATCAGGTCCAATAGCTCATTTACTCCTATACTTTTTCCCAGCTGTTAACCAAAGATGGGACTCTGGTTAATGAACATTCAAACTACCAGTTTATTCCAACCCAGTGTGTCTGATTTCAGCTCAGAACATACATACATTCCCTTGTATGAGCCCAGAAGATACTAAAATAAAATAGAAGCTGGTATTTCTAACCACGCCAACAATCAATATGCCTCAGAAAAACACAATGAGAATATCTGCAGCCTGACTTTACAAGAGTCTTGGCTCATTTGGGAGAGCTCTTCTAGGCTGAACAGCAGCTCCATACCTTTGGAAGTTAAAGCACTATTGTTTCTGCTAATGAAGAAATAGAAAACCGAAGAGCATGTGTCCCCAAGTAGATTGACTAATGAGGCTGCTTTCTATTAATGCAGTGTAGGAGAGAGGGCAAGAGGGAAGAAGCCCTGGCAAAGGAAAAGGGCTGCTGAGCTAACAGGCAAATCTGTGCTACAGCACAGGAGACATAACTGGCCACAAACTGGAGAGGTTAGTCTCCAAAATTCCTCATTTTTAAAGCACATGGTTCTGGAAGGGCCATTTCCTCAGGCCACACAGAACCTTCGGGCCCTCAGTTCCTAAGTAATATGTGAAAGCATGATTTGCAGAGTATTAAGTTTGGATGAGTCTGGCTCCATGGGCATAGCAATCAGCTGGGAAGGATAGGGAGAATTTTTGCAAAAAGTCCATTGCACTGGGAATTATTTTAGCAAGAAATGGAAAAGAATTCCTTGCCCTCTTCCCTTACAGCCAACTCTGCCTTGGTCAGCACAAATCTTCCCCTCTCATCTACATTAAGATGTTGCAAGGATACTAAACAATCAATTGATTTCTCAGAGGACTTTCTACATTTATCAGCCTGGAAGACTAGGATTAATTCAACTCCAAATTAAAGCAAAGGCACTGGCAATGCCTGGAGAGCCCCTGCAAATGCATCTTTCAGAACCCTTTTTCAGCTCTTTGCGGACTTGAGGAAGCTGCACATAATTTTAAAATATTTGGAAATTTGTGGGGCTATTTTTCAATTACCAGACATTTGTCTTTTTCACAGAGATTTTCTCTGCCCTATTTCAGATTGCCTAAAAAATGTAGTAAAAGCCTGCCATGATTCAAGACCTTGTCCTGCAAACCCTGCCATTGTGTCCAGATGACTTTGCCCACAGCCGTACAAGTAATACCTTTCTAAATTAAAAGGCAGGTGTGATCCAAGTTTTTATCCCTTTTTTTTCTTTTGCTGCTCCTGAACTATGAATAAAGAGAAATTCCTGAGCACAAGTAGATAATCCATGAATAATTCATCTCCCCATGTTCTCTTCCAGATGTGGAGACCCATGTGCAGATTCCCGTGCCTTTGAGTCTCCTGCGGGGCTTGGATACAATTGAGAGACAGGTTTCTCTTATGCTTAATCTTATTTCATCTCCCAGGCCTGTGCTAGCAGCTCTCTCAGGCTGCGAACGAACTCCCTGATGAATTCCCTCACCTCCTCCTCTTTGTTTGCTCTTGCTTTCATTTGCTTTGTCCAAGTTGCTTACGCACAATCACACCCTGCTTCGCAACTCCTGCAAAAAGGAATAAAACATAGAGAAATGTTTTACATTCACCCCTAGAAACACGTCTCCCTTCTCCCAGATGTGTGTTGCCTCAGGTTTAACTGTGTGGACGCACATCTGATTGCACAGAGGAGAGTTACCACATTCAGCTTTGCATCAGACAGGTCAGAAAAAGCCCAGAGTCCTTCGCTGGCCAATTTGCTTCTTCATGTCACAAAAGGAGGTTGGTTTGCATTAAAGGAATGGCAGAACAACACTGATAAAGTATTCCTTCAGCTTTTAAGCTGCCTAATGTAACAGAGAATATTAATCAAAGCACAAAAGAAAATCATATGCTTCCCCAGTCACAAATGTCATTAGAATAACTTTCCAGCTTTAGAAAGTTCTTTCCAAGTTGTATCTTGAGTGGCAGTTACTAAATTAGGCTGAAAGTCATCCATCTACTCTATTTTCTCACCAGAAAACACATTATTTTAAATTTATCACATAATGGTTTTTTTTTTTTTAATCTCTTCTTAATAATGATAGGGAAAAGAAAGGGAGGGATAGCTTTTTTTGGTCTTGATTTTGTTTTTATCCAACAGTATTCAGATTTGAGTCCTTTTTCACAGTGCATAGAACTAGATATTTTTTCAATGAGAAATGTAATTTTTCTATTAAAAAAAAAAAGTTACAAGTGTTTCAACCAGCGCAAGGAAGAAAACATGTACTGAAAGACCAAATATTAGACCTAGCCACTGCTCATTGCCAGCACTGACAAGGGGTCACCTAAAGATGTCCCTTTGCCACACGGGTCACATAACCAAGAAAGTTTTACAACAGTGATGAGGGCTCCACAAGGAGAAAAATACAACACAGTGCAGAGTTCTTAGCTGAACCCTTCTCCAAAGTGTGCCTTTACAACCTAGAGTCAATCCCAAACCAGGACTGATAACATTTGCTTCCAGCTTTTTCTGTGCTTCTTTCCTGAAAAGGTGATGTTGCCCTGGGTCACAGCATCATGAAAACTTGTAAACTAGAGGGAGCACCTCACTGCTTGCTGTTCCTTAATTTTCATCCTTAATTTTCAAGTCCATCTCAAGGACTTGTCTAAAAACACCCTCACACAGCCATCCAAGAGAAACACCAGGACTGTAGAGATAGAAAACAGAACAAGTGGCCACACACAAGGGCTGTCAACCGCAGAAAGAAAAACTGAGAACAGATACAGAAAAACATTGCTCTTCATACTCATTTACAGCCATCTTTAGACAGTACAAAGAAAGCCAGTAAGCAGGCAAAGAGTACATTCCATGTCTGCCTTTCCCATGGGTTGAGTCTTGCTCAGTGCTCACCCCACCACCAAATACTTGGAGAGTTTTAGCACTCCCCTAGCTCCATGTGGAGGGCTTGTGAGGTCATCAGCTTTTATACATGAAAAAAATCCAAATTCAGCATGAGGGAGTTTTACAATTGAGTTCGTTTGGGAGCATGCCAGTGCAGGGAAGGGAGATAGAGCTTGTTTTAAGATGTGTTTATTTGCAATCCTCACACCTACACACACACATTTGGTTATTAATGTGGGTATCATAAACAGGGCTCTGTGCATGCCTGTTTCTCCGGGAAGAAGCTGAGTGGAAAGGAAATGACAAAACATTTTCTAGAGTCCCTACCATGCTTATAAAATGACTATTCCAACTGTGAAATAATGCTGGATACCACAAGTAAAAGTTGTGGGTGTCAACATACTACCAGAATGTGTCTAAGTGTTAATTTCTATGTAACATTAACACCAACAGACTTCCTTTAGTCGGACTTGAGTCAGACCCGCTGGGCACCTCCACCGACCTCAGCCACACTTGGTCCTCAGCCTGGCTGTCCACGTTGCCATGAGCAAGGGCAGCAGTTAACACTTGGCACCTGGTTATTGGTGTTTATTGGTGGAAATATTTTGTGCTGTGTGAGTCAGCCCTACTGAGTGCATGGGTATATTTAGGTGTATTACACCACGCTGTGAGCTGGCTGGATCAAGACTGTATTGCTGCTTATCGAGCTGGAGAGTTTGGGGCTGGGCACAGCGGCTGTGTGGGGGTGACCTGCAGGAACGAGAGCTGGAGGTGCTCACAGCCAGCCTAGCACATGACTCATTTAGCACGTTACAAGTTCTACAGGGCACGGGGAGAACAGTTATTTGAGGAAATCGGCAGGACACCAGCAAGTACTGAGGGCCTGACCTGCCTGTGCACCTCTGAAACCCTCCGGAGAGCCCCCAGCTGCAATTTGAGGCACTCAATTACTGCAGACACTCCTGGGTGATTCTGTGAGAACCAAGTAAAGATACATTTCCCTTTCCTCCATGGACTAGGAATGAAACAAACACTTGATCAGCTGGATCAGGAGAGAAGAATAACATGAAACATTTTCCAAGGCTCCCCTTTAAAACTCCTTATATCTTCCAATAAATAAATACCAGTGTACGCCCTGCAGTTTTTATCACATACCACTATATTTTGATAATCAAATTATCAAACCTTTGACATGGGATTCAAAGCAAGAGAATTAGAACACAGAGGGGCAAGAAGAAGGGAAAGGAAAACATTGGAGCCAGCTAGTATGTCAACAGAATGACACCCTAGAGGAAGAACCCGAGATATCCATCTATTTTTCATCATCAGACTAGTGATACATCATTTGGCAATTAACTGAGAGCTAAAAACATTAAGTATTGATTCCAATTAACTCTGAGGTGTAATTAATTGTTTTCTTTCCTTAAGATCTCCAATGTAAAATAGCAGTTTGTAAGGCTGTGTCATGAAATAAACACAATAGCTGGTAAGAACAGGGAGGCTTTGGACACTAAAGGAGAATCCAGTGCATTTAGTCTGGTTGGGAAGTTGTCCCTGCTGGTTATTTAATTATGTGCAAAAGAAATTTAGTTTTGTTCTATTTTTGGCAGCATTAAATCTTAGTTCTCAAGGAAGAGCCAAACAATTCTGAAAGATTTCTGATGAGCCTATTGACACTGAGAGAAAAACTGTATTTTTATAACTGCACACCCAGAAGGTTTGCCCAGTGTTTGGGGTGTTAGTCCAGGTCTGAGGACCAGGGAGCACTTTGCTATCCAGAGTCCTTTGCTGCTTCATTCTTCAATTTAAGGGCCAGAAATATATGGGTGGTGACTCAAGTAATGTCTTTTCCTGAACGTGTGCCAAGGCAGGTGTGTAATTCAAGATACAAATGGGAACCTTGTGCGTTGCAGTCTGAGTAGTCGTGGGCCAAGCCACAGGTGCTGTAAATCCCCAGAACTCCTTTGACTCCTGCCCCGTAGAAGTATCCTCCATCCATTTTCTGCTCACCACAGCTACACCAAATCACCAAGCAAGCCCTGGCAATACTTGAATAATTACATAATTTGCTATGATTTAGCCAGCTGGATTTTGCACATAGAGGGATGTTTAACGAGAGACCGCGCTGGAGCAAAGGGGGCTGATTTGAATTTCAGCCGTCTTCAGGCTATTCCACGAGGTAAATGCTGCCTTCACAGCAGCATTCACATGGACTTGCCCTTTGGAGACAGCAGGGAAGTAAAGCAGGTGAAAAAACCCAACAGAAATTTCCACATTAGTGGCTCACATACTCGGCTGCTCTGTCTCCTGGTTGCAGTTTTCCCAAGACCATTGTTCTCATCATAAACAGTTGACTCAAAAGATTTCAAATAAAGCGATCCCACCCCATCCCCTGCTGCTCTCTTCCCAATACACAGAGATGCTTAAAACAAACCAGATGTGCCACATAAAGCTGTTTTGTGATAAAATCCTCAGAAGGCTCTTGCTCTCCCAGCCTGTCCTCAAGTATTAGAAGTGGCCAGTTCATTTCCGCAAGTTATTATGCAAAATAGCCTGACAAGCTGGGGAGATGATTTCCCTTCTCTAATGTGACTTTCACACTCTCCTGATGATATACAACTTTAATAAAAAGCATAAAAAGAAAGTTCAGCTGAGTTGGGCATGTGGTGCACAACTCAATCCCATTCTTCCCTCAGGCACTAATTTAAAACACATCCCAGGATACTGATAGGAGCCCAGCATGCTGAGAGCCTGGTGAGAATGCACACGAGTTCAGGGCTGGAAGGTCATAAACTGGCAATGTCATTTTGCATAAGGATTCCCAGGTGATCTTCATTTCCAGAACAAAGGTAGGACACATCTGACTCAGCTGATAAAAAGACACGAGGTAGTACTAATTGCTTCTGTAGTAGCACTTTTAATCCCTTCAACTTTTAGATAAAAATTTCTCCTGCTGCATTTTGGAACTGGCAGATCCCAAGTGGTCTGAGAGGTCACCAACACAGCGCAGAGCCAGACACTCTGAATCTCAAAGCGTTATCGGGTAGTACCTGGTTCAAAACACCACTGCCAGTCCACCACAAGCTCTCCTGGGGCATGACCAGCCCTATGCAGAAGGCCAAAATTACCTCCTGGCTTTTCATAACCCTTTCAAAAGCCCTGGGAAATACAAATAGTACACTGCAACTATACCCTAACTACACCACCAGCCCAAGTACACCAGGTGCATGAGGACATGGGTACAAAGTAGGAAAGCAGGTGATAAAAAAGGAGAGGGAAAGAGGAGAAGGGACAAAAATAAATCCATTATCTGCTTGTAATTGCTTGAATTATCTGAACCTCCCTTTGCTGAATGCTACTATTCCCTGTAGTCCTCCCCTCCATCATCCAACCTTAATATTGCTAAATCCTTCATGCATGTGTCTGCTCAGGTATAAAGGCCTTCAGGACATTTAAAGATCTTCAGGACAAAGCACAGGCCAGGCTCAGTGAGAGGTTTCTCATTCCCCCACCTCTAGAACCAGCCATGCAGAAGGCTCCCATTTGTCAGAGTGATTCAAATCCCTCATCAAAATTCAGCCAAATGGTGTTTGCAAAGTGATGACCCTCCTCTGGGTCATTACTATGTAAGGAAATAAATTGGAAAGAGAGAATGAAGAGACCCAGGTGGATGGTCACACAATGGGAAGACTGCAGCGATCCCAGCGCTGCCACGTGCTGCATGTTCATCCTCAATGCTTTAAGGGACCATATTCTCCCTTTTCCAAAATACACAGCCCCCTTTAATAGAGGAACAGCTTATGAGCTTCCCCACAGAGAGAAAAGAAGGAAATTGTTTCATTAGAGCGAGGCTGATTTTCACTCTAGCTCCAGTAACACTGGGAATTGATAATTTCTATATCAGCAAACGCAGGGGTTATACTGAAGAAATTATGCTGAGGAAAGGCTCCTATCTCAAGTTTCATTTTGGATTTCTGTAGGGTTTTTTCCAGTGCTGTAGTTCTGGCACCATGAACAGCACCCCACTGCACTGGGCACTATATAAATACCAGTGGGAATAAGGATCCTTGTCCCCAGCCCCAGACAAGTGATATCAAGTGAAAACAATCGATGGGCAAAAAGAAATGGTGAAATCTGCACAGGCTGCCATCAGGGCACAGCGATGAGGATGTTCCCTGCTTCTCAGGTAATAGAAGGCATGTCTGTTTTAATACATAATCTCTTTAATGAATCACAGTGGGTGAAGCCACAGATGCTCCATCTGAAGGGTACAGGGAGTTAAGATCACAAAGCAATCTCATGCTGTTCCTAGTGACAGCATTTGTCTTTGCTTCACATCACATTGGATTGAGCAGTGAAATCAGCAACTAAAATAATTTCCAATAAACAATTACTTCTTTGTTGGATTGTGTTTGGGGGTGGTTTCCCCAATTTAAAACACGAAACACAATTCTTTTGAAAGTAAGAGTCTGGGGAGGAAAAGAAATAGCCAGCAAAAAATAAACACCAAGTTCAGCTACAGTTGACTTATATCTGCAAAAAATAGAATTTGTTTTCCCCACTCCCTTTTGAAAGGGCATCTTGACATTTGTAAAAAGAAAGTCTTCGGATATGTGAGTGTCATTACTTGCTTTCTCCAAATCTGAGATCTCCCAGTTCTGAGAAATGGCAATAGGTGCTGTGAAAAACACAGAACACAAAATGGCCCCTATCCCTGGGGTTGCAGCAGAGGCTGCAAAGGAGACAACAGAGGAAAACCAGACAAAGGGAGAAAGAAAAGATTTGGGGCTTCAGAAACCATGGGCTCGTATGGCCACTCACCAGCAGCTGCCCAGCTCAAAATGTCATGATTCCCAGTTTGCCACGGCTGACATTACCTTTGGTATTCCAGAGAGCCAGGCAGCTAAATAAGGATGAAAAATTCACAAGGGGAGAGGAAAGAGTGATGAGCCAAGTGATGTTAACTGTTCGATATGTTTTGGTCTTTCTTGTGGCACAGAGGGTACAAGAGTGACCCAGCTGGGCAAGGGGCCTGTGTTCCACACCTCGGAGTTTTTCCCCCATAAAGATGAAGTCATGAGAAAATGGGCTGACAACAAAGCTCCCTTATCACTCTCTCTTCACCCCTCTCCTTCCCCTGCCCCCCCATCCTGAGGCTATCTGGGGACATTCATATCCAAAAATACACGGGCACATTAAAGAAAAAAAATAACAAATCCTGAGGATCCAATATCATTCATCAGAGAGACAGGCCTTGCTCTTTCTGATGACAATGGTGCTAATCTTATCCCCTGGCTGCTGCCCAGAAGTGACATAATGCTTAAAAATGTGTGTTTGTTTTAGAGGCTATTTACCACAGGAGGGGAGGCGGGGAGAGATGCAAAGGCAGGAAAGGAGCTGGATTTGTGGGCACCCCAGAGCGGATCCTCGGTCTATCACCGTCCATTTGCACAGCTCTGTGTCACTTTTAGATCCATCAATGCAGAGGGGAGCAAAAGACGCCTTGTGCAAAGGACTTTAAGCTCTTTTCAATCCCTTTGGAGCTGAATATGCAGGAGCAAGAGTTAAGAACACAAATGTTAAGGAAAGTATCAGCTGATCGTAATTCCTTCTTCAGCACCTGGACTGAGGTGACCCCGTTTAGCACCAAACAGAGATCACCTCTTTTAGTCATCTTTTATTTCAAGACTGATTTGATTTCTTCAGCATGAACTCCAGAGTGATTTAAAAGCAACGGGACCTGCTCTTTCAGCATCACTCTGATAAAAATAAGTGGTTAACTGAAGAGACATTGATCTGCATGAGCTTTGGTCTAAATTAAGAACACTCCCATCAGAAACCCCAACTGCAGACATGCTGTACTCATGCAAAGCAAAGCCAGATTCCTAATAGGAAAATTACTTCAGCATCTTACCAGGTTAAGCCGTGCCACTATAAAGCCTTCCTGCCAAATACAGGCCCCTCATCCAGATCTGTTGGAGGCAGTGTAGTCAAACTGGTTGTTAAAATCACAGCCAGCTCCCCAAATGCTTGTCAAAGGCTCATTTCAGAGCACCCAGGGCCCTCTTGGCCCCAGCGTGGGGCTTTCCAAGATGCTCATCTTGGAGAGAATGAGAAAACTCAGTCCCTTTAGAAACAGATCTGAATTTCACATATATATTTATACACACAAACATGTATATACACACACAAACACACACACACACATATATATATATAGTGCTACCATGAGACACAGCACCATGGGTAGTCTGTAGTTTCAGGGGCCATTGAACAAGAAATGAGGTTTGCACTATTTATCCTGAAATAGATACGTAGGAACTGAGAAACCGAGTGAAACGATTTAAAATCATGGTTCTAAATACACATTTCATGCAGATTTTACTAATCCACTCTTTCCTAAGTAGTAACATGTGAAAACAGAGTAGGCTATTTTGAACTTTCACAACAGAGTAGATTAATCACCATCACATAGTGATTTAAACCCAATACATTTGCAAACAATAAATACTCAGAAAGCATAAAGTGGCGGCCTGATTAGATCTAAAGTAAATATATTTAATTTAGTGCTTCACTAAATGAGGAGGAAAAGGAGACCCCACACAGAGCTGCACCAAAGCACGTTGGCTCCCAAGGCAAACACACCACTTCCCCTCCCCAGTTCTTGCATTTCCCTTTGCTCATCAGAGGAACAACCACCGAGGTGTGACAAGTTGTCCCTCACAATGAGATGCTGGACGTGGCGTTCTTGTAGCAAGGTGTATCTGGGTGGAAAACCTGACTTGTTGAAAGCCTGAGACTGAATTTAATGTGAATCTAATAGGGGTGAAGTGCTGGGAGTGCAAAGGCAAGGAGAGCAGGATGTAACAGCACTAAAACCAGAACCCATTCCCTGACTCTGGGATTCACCAGCCCCCTGCCCGGCATCTCCATCAGTACACAACACATCAGGACACAAATGAATACCAAAAAACCTAATCCTGATAATACCTGACTTCTAATCACACAGGGCCAATGCACTGGGGTTTATCCTTTTAGGAGGGTATTTGTCATTAGGAGGAGTGTTTTCCACTATGAATTTCATTGAAAAAGCAGAATGAAAGGTTGAATGAAAGGTTGGAGCCAAATTCTCCAGTTACGATCCTAGCAAGACTGATAGCCAGCCTCATTGTCCTAGGCTCCATGAAGAAAAAGGGGCTGGATAAGTCCTGACTTATTGCCTGATCCTCCCATTGCCTTTCAGAACAGTCCTGCCTGGCTTTGTCCAAATAGACTGATATGACATGTAAGAATTACTTTTTTATTCTTTGAATGCTTTGTGTAAAGATTTGCTCTGCAAATCTGGCTTAAAAGTAGGACAGAGGCAAAAAAGAATAATCCATCCTTCAAAGAATACAAGTCAATCCTTGAATCCAGCCACTTTTGGGTACTCAGGCCCTAGAAGGTTACAGAAGGCCAGCTTAACACACAAAATCTCCCTAGAACACTAATCAGTGCCTAGCAATTTGACAAGATAAAAATTTGATAAAGCATTGGCTGGCTGTGATTGCCTAGGGAGAAACATCTCCTTCATAATAATCTTATTACAGGCGAGCAGCGCTATTTTTTGAGCCCATTCTTTGAGCAGAGCAATTTATTTTTATGGCTGGCAAAAGGAAATAAATTCCTCAGAAATGGCTCCTCGGTGAATCGGGGTCTGTGTAGCTCATTTTACGTTTATAGATAAGCAAAAGGTCAATTGAATGTTATGTCTTTTATGGCACGGTTTGCTAAGCCTTCGTGTAGCAGGAAGAGATAACACAACTGCTCCAACGTTCCCCTCCAGGAGCCTCGGCTGAGGGGAGCCTTCTGCTTTGTGAGGTTGGAGCAAGACATGGAAGATTGGTCACTTGTCACAGGGTATTTGTCTTGCTCGTGGGGTTTAATAGAGTGCACAGGATGAGACAGGGTCGGTATTGCTGATGTGAAGGTGAGGAACGTGCTGGGACCCGCCAGCATTTCATGGTTCTCATCACGCACAGATACACCCAGTAACATCAACTTGTTGGAGAGCGTTTTCTGTGGAGCTTCCATCCCCGACCAAAAGAAGCTGGAAGCATATTCCCCTCTCATGTACATTTGAGTTAAGGGTTGGATCCTCACAGTACTACCTGGCTCCAGTTTTACCTGCTGGGAGTCACCCTGCTGAGTTACATCTCACCCTTTTCCCACTTTGCCTTTTCTTGCGCTGTGCTTGGCAAAACGGGCTGTGATCTCAAGTGACATTTAAGAGAAAAGATTAAGGTGAAAATGGCTAATGCAGCAAGAGTGGCTGCAAAACCTCACAGCACGTTTCTGCAGTTGCTGGAGAAAAAAATCCTTCAAGAACCAGTTTCTGGTAAGAGAGGTTCCTGTGGACACCTAGCAGCACATTCCTGGCGTTTTGAGTCTGTTCACAGGCACAGAGGGCAGTGACTGCCAGAGCCTGGTATTTCCAGGCTGTGTTGTGCTTCCTTTGAGGATATAAAACAAAAATACATGCTGAACAGATCTAAACAGTTGCTCAGTACACATGCACAGCTCTCATTCCACTTTCACCCTATTTCCTTTCAGGAATCCTTGCTACGAGCCCTCTCCTCTGCCCTCAAGTTCTCTTCTCTTTAGAGTTGCCTCATCCTCCTCAGGCAGCAGCCCAATGGTCTACAGAGAAGGGCATGGCCTATTAGTGCTCACCAAATCCTCTGATCCAGTGTTTGTCCCAGCCCAGCCGGTGAAACAGCACAGACAAAAAGCTCTCATATATTATTGGAGAGTGAATAAACCCATCAGTGCATATTTCTGTATGATCTTGCTGCAGTGCTGGAAAAGCAAGTCCCAACTATCTCTTTCAGAAGTTCTGCCAGTTTGATAAACACAGTGATTCTCTTGCTAATAAAACTGTTTGAGGAAGACAAGTCCTGTGCTTCCACGTTTGCTCTGATGGATTTGACCATATGCTCCTGCGTCTACAGAGACACAGGAGGAGCAAATGAGCTATGACTGAGCCCCCATTTCTGAACAAATAACACTCTCAGCTCACTTCTGATGTAGTTAAATATCTTTACCAGGTATTTAAAGCCAATCAGAGAGAGCATTACTCAGACAGCTTTTTAGCTGTCCTAGAAGCTCTGTTGCATTTGTGTGTGTATTGTCCACCGGGCTCAGCATCTGCACTCTGTACCTTTCCTGCTCTCATTTATTGTTTGATATCTGAATTATGTGCCAGCTACGCCGTTAAAATGAGCTCTTCGAAATAACCTTTTCCTCATCCACTGAAGCAGTTACAATTCCCTGACATAACTCATCTAATCACCACCTCAATGAGCAGGGCTTAATCTAAATGCATGTACTGAGCACCTGCCACATGTACTCTTCATTTATCTTACACGGCTTTACATTAAAATCTAGCGTGGACCTTTGATACATTATAGATGACTGTATCAGGCTTTACACGGCGTAAATTAGGAGCAGCCACTCAAAGGACGTTACAATTATCTCCTCACCGATACATAGCTTTAATTAAGCTACTGCCACCTTGAGGGATTAGCAATCAGATCCCAGGCCGTATACGGCAAGAACATGAAATGCAAAGCCCTGATTATTTTGGCACCCTCAGAGCACTTGAGCTGTAAAAATTAAAATGCCTTGGAAGGAAGAGCCCGTTGTAGCTGAGGGATTGTGTTACCTGCCAATGCAACCCACTGCACACTCACTGCACTCCAGAAACCTCCCTGACACAAGCCTGAATTTTTCAGCAGGGGAAGAGCAGACAGAGTTCACTGTTGACTTGGCTAAATTGGCTGTTTTTCACACAAGAGGTAACTGGAAGTTCAGCCTTTTTTTTTTTTTTTCTATTTTTTCCTCTTTTGTCTCTGTTTTAAAGATAGTCTGTGACAGAGTTTAGCTTGTCTGATCTCCTAAAGATTTTTCTATACATCTTATATTCCTCTGTTGTCTTACCAAGAAGAGCTCGTTCCCTTAGGGAACAGAAATGGTTGAGGTCTAATGGACTTGTTTTTCCATCTTCCAGCCAGTTTTTCCAGAGAAGCAGCAGCCTGGCTGCAGTCTCTGTATCTGCAGCAGGGCTGCAGATTGCACTGCAATTTTCCAATTCTGCCCCTAGGAAAATGACTGTGAGTCATGGTAACAGGCTTCCACGGTGCACATGCGGAACTGAAAACTCCAGCTGAAAACCGAGCCCACAAAAGCCTCCAAAGGTTTTAAAAAGGCTGAGTGCCCATGGCAAGTCCTTTCACTACATTCGTGTCACTGAAGCTGCTGTACCAGCAAAGTGGTGGATTTTAGGCTGCATGTTGATATAAACACACACTTTTATACACCGCTTTGAATGGCAGAGGTGAATATCTTGGTTCTGTTTCCAGCTCCAGCCCCTGGTCCCTACAGGCTCTCTGCAGATGAGGATTTGAGGCTGCCCATCAGCCATGTCAGGCTGGAGAGACCATTCTGTTCAGGAAAGGGATTTCAAAACAGGTCGTAAAATGCAACTACAAAGTGTAACATCCACAAATTCATCTTCCGAGAGGGCACCTCACGGTACCGTCCAACAGATCTTCAGGGAAGATCCCATCCCAAAACACAGACAGCACTTTCATTTCCCTAGTAAATGTTCTCTATAAAAGAGAATATTGCATGCTCCTGCATATTTAGGAACATGCTAACAGCAGTTCTGAGAAACAATCCCGATACGAGTGATATGTGTCTCTAGATATATAGAGAACATCTTAGATGGGCAAGAGGTAAGCAATGCTTTAGGTGATAGAAGGCAATCAGTAATAAAGCAGAAGAAAGAAGAAAAAAAAAAGAAAAAAGGAAAACATAAACCCACCAAAAACCCCAGGACATCTCTTAGCTGTGGATCTCCACCAGAGCTATGTAAATATTACTGTACTGATGATCAGCCGGCCTCCGTGGCATTGCTGAAAATCAAACATAACCCCAATGATGCTAATCACTTTCTGTTAATTTCCAGTAGTACCACAAGATTTAAAACCTCCTTTCTCACATCAGTGACTACATGTACCTCTCATCACTGGGAAAACCAAGGATGGACTCCTCCCAAAATAAATGGAGCAGAAAAAACATGGACTTCAAAAGGGTCAACTCTGCATTTTCCAATATATACATGAATTCATAAAGGCAACAAAACAGACTATCTTTTTAATTTTCCTATATAATAAACACAGTAAAAGCACCTTTCTTGCCTTATGCAATATTTGAATTCCATAAAAGAGAGAATATTAAAAAGGAGGGGACACTGGAGACAAAGCCGTGTTATTTTGACAAAAGCAGCTATCACACAGATTGCCAAAATTTAAGTCAGCAAATACTATCATAAACAAGCTGAATAGAGTTCTACCTTCTCTAAGTAGACATCTGGACACACATCACAGAGACATTAGCATCGCCAGATGTGCAGAAATCTCTAAATTTAGTTCAGGATAAGGGATTTTTTGTTGTTGTTTTGGGGTGGGCTGTTTTTTTATTTTGCTTTTTTTCAAAAAGCTCATTTGCTTTGCTTAGAAAGTAGAAAAGAAGGCTCTGAAAGGTTTCTCAACTGAGTAGTTGTCAGATGCCCAGCATAAATCAAACCTGAAAGGGCAACAGGGAATGCTGATTTAAGTCTCCCCAGCACCAGCTCCTACTCAGATCAATATAAATTTCCAAACGTTTAGAATAAATGTAAGTAAAATCATTCCAGTACCGTAAACATTCCTTTCATTGTCTTTTCCCCTCTCCTTTTCCCCCAGATGCCATTTGGATGGGGCTCTGCAAGCCCTCCTCCATTTGACACTCCACTTCCCCGAGCCGGCTGTCAGTGTTTGATTAATGGTTCAGACCCTGCACACCACATTTGCCAAAGACATGAAATACTCTCTGCAGCTCTGACTTTGCAAGGCACATTCTCCCTCCCATGAGCTGCTGCAGTCCCACAGTATATTTTCATGCCTTGCTTTCCATGGGACCTGTGAAATTTCTCCCCAGCAGTCAAGCCATAAGCTGAAGTTTTTCATGGCAGGTGGCCCAAATTTTTTATTGTTTAAGCTGCACCATGATGTGGATGGAACCACATTGGTCACATCTTGTACATCAGGGTTATACACGTTAAAAAAAAAGATAATGTTCCCATGGTGTTGGAGTTTATCTTGAAATTGTAAATGGAAAATGAATGTGTGTGTGTGTGTGCAGAATTGTCTTTAGGTACAGAAGAAATATATAGAGTTATTGTGGAAGAAATATCTGGACTGACATGCATTTTTCATTGCTGCTCAGACTCTGGGGATTTTCATCCAAGGCTTTTCCTTCAGGCAGCACTCTGGTAACAGAGATTAATCAGAGTCCTGGATAACAATAGTTCAGATAGCAGGTGAAGGAGAGCTGTGCACATCTGCTGAACTGAGCCCAACCAATAACCCAGTCCAGGCTTCCATGAGAGACCTTCACAGTCAGGTCAGAAGCGTGAGGTTTGGGAACTTCTTTCTCCATTTT